>OY748304.1:18088366-18530083 GCA_963556515.1 Nudaria mundana
AAGTATTTGCTGGACGCTCTCGACGCTATGCAGCGACGGGCTATCCGTATTATAGATTGTCCGCAGGTAACGGGAAGCATTGAGCCGCTAGCTCAGCGTCCGAACAATAGCTTCCTTGGCCGCATTCTACCGTATTTACCACGGCGAGTGTTCTGAAGAGCTCTTCAATCTGATCCTACCCTCTTCCTTCCGATCCCGAACAACGCGTGCCGGGCAGAGATGCCACCCCCACACAGTGGATAGCATGTTCGCGAGAACTGAACGTTTTAAACGTTCGTTTCTCTGCCGAACGATAGTGGCCTGGAACGCACTGCCTGTGCACGTGTTTCTTCCCACATATAACCCTGGGTTCTTTAAGCGGAGCGTGAAGAAGCACATCAGTAGGTCGTCAAGTTGAGGGCCACTCTCTATAGTATTGTGCGCTGTGAGAGTGGCCCACAATCGCTAGAAGTCGTCACGACTTACCACCAGGCGGGCGGCGTCAATTTGACGAACCCAATATAAAAATATTAAAAAAAAAAAAATGGCAGTACACGCGGTTTTGTTTGCGTTTTATAAGGAGACGCCCAGGACTATAGTCCGAGACGCCCATGACTTTAATTGGCTGCGCCATAGCGGCTGGCACGTAAGATCTTGTTGCCTTTCAGCAACATTTCATCGCATATTGCTGCTACTTTTTACTAAATTCATTCGGCTGTTTTGGCACACATACCCATTATATGTGTGCCCGGCGACGGCAATAGGCTTTCCCCTTATTACGTGGGACTAAAAATACTGGCAAATTGTGGGTGTGTAATTCTTTTCTTTCTTCTTGCTGCTTTCTCCTTTCTGCTTTCTCCTTCGGGGGCATAGGCGTGATATTTGTGTGTGTACATTTAATATACCATCAGATGACATATTAACTTGTTCCCCTTTGTCCTTCCTTCTTTCTTCTTCTTCTTTTTTTTAATAACGTGGCTCCATCGATATTTATCGATGTTTTCGCCAATGTCAAGGTAATGCTTGATTTTTCCCGCACAGAAGAACTAGCTACTCTGAACTAGTTCGCGGTGCGGGACAAGGAAACGTTGTTCGGCATTGCAACTGAGCGTTTGGGCCTGGATTTTTGCCCAGCGCCAGAGGTAACCTAAAATGCAACCTGCCACGCGCTCCGCAAAAATCCAAGTCCTCCCCTTTGTTTGAAATATTGAAATATGAAATATTTATTCACTTGAAACATGGTTGACATGGGTTTTGTTACATCATGTTTCGCCGGATGGATCACGTCATGCAAATACCATTAAGTCATTCCTAAAACTATATCAATTTTGAAATACCACATTTCATGGTAAACATAATACAACTAGGTATCCCTCAGGGAGAGTAAATTTAATTTGCTAATGAACACTACAGTAAATGTTTGTTAGTTATATATAAACATATTGGAATTTTTGTATGTACTAATTATTGTGTACATACTTAATGGTATGGTTGATTGATTGAACGAGACATACCTGACACTGGGATGGGGGTTTGGTTTTTGGTTCGAGTAATTGACCGAGCAACTGAAGCGACAATTTTGCTTCCGTCCGTATGTCTGTCTGTATGTGTTCCGGGCTACCAGCCACAGTTTTTATTCGATCTTCACGAAACTTGGCACAAGTGTTACTTAATTTAATACAATTTTTGAACTTTTTTTGGATTGGGGTTGAAAATGGGGTAAATATGGTCAAATAACGTTTTAATGTATTCCCGGGATTTTTAATGTATTATGCCTGCATAGGACTGCCTCGGTGGCTCAGTGGTATGAGTATGCGACTGCCGCAGGTCCCAGGTTCCAGGTTCGATTCCGGGTCGATTCAAATTATTTGTGTGATGAAATGTTTGTTTCGGAGTTTGGGTATTTTCTATGTATAATATGTATGTATTTAGAAATATATAAGTATGTTTATCAGTCGTCTAGATCCCATAGCACAAGCTTATATTAGCTTAATTTGGGCTAGATGACGTTGTGTGAGAATCTCCAAAAAAAATATTTATTTATACTAGAAACAATATTATTGGTGTGAGTTTTTTTTATTGGGGATGGGGATGGGGGGCAAATCTCATAAAATGTTCGCGAGGTCTACTGTTCGATCATGGGGCGATCACTAGTTTTATTCTTTTATTACATTATTACATTTCATAATTATTATTATTCATATTTAGGTAGAATTATATTAAACTGGGCCGTATGCAGGGCGGGGTACAGCCGGAACAGTATTGTACAGCGTTGCGTCGCTTGTGCTCCGACCGGACGGGGCACGGATGCTGTCACGGTATAGTGAGGTGTTGAGTATGGTAAGGAGCCTTAGTAAAATCTCCATGGCCCGAGTAATCCTCGCCTGCACGCGGTGCCTAGTTGACAGACTAGCAAATTCAAAGTTTGAAAAGGTTGCGAGCCGTTATTCCTATAACAACAATAGTGTCCCTATAACTGCTATACACCGCGCAAGTATCAACGTTTTCAAAAAAAAAATTGGACTTCGTTTCGATAACAGAACCGTTGGGAAGTCTTACTTTGAAAAACAAACACATTTTTTTTACAAAAATCTTAAAATTGATGTATTCTCTAGACATCAAATTAGGACTCGTGATAGCTATAGGCGCTTTGCAATAGACGTAGGCTGCAGCGGCCTCGTGCCGCGTAATTAAAAAAATGAAACTAGGTACATTAATTTAAAGAATTTTATTTTAATTATTACATTAATTTATTTTTTTTCGAAACTGAGTCCAATTTTTTTTTGAAAATGGTGGTACTTTCACGGTATATAAGGCTAACGTCAGGGACTGGCAAAATGTGAGCACAATACACAGGCCAGTCTACTCCTTTGGGGCTAAACATATGGTTTTGTGTGTAGAGAAACACTAAAGAACAATTAAAAGGCAATGTCATTTATATTTAAAAATACTCTTTTGTTCCTTCACTAATATTTTATCCAAAGGAATATTAACATCGGACTTGCTTTAATTAACGGATTGTCTTTTGTTACCCTTTTGGGGAACATTTTCTGTTACAAAAGCGATTTTCAACAGCTTCTAAGTTTTTGTAAAATATTTCGCTTTTGACAGATAAATGGACACAGTGAACGGTGTTTTAAAGTTAAATTTTAGGTGTTAAAAAGGTCCTTGACTTATAAAGGTGATTTAAAAAAAAGTTTTTTTTTTACCGACCGAAGTGTCTGTATCTATCTGTATGTGTGTTGCCAGCTCATTTTTATCTGATTCCCACGAAACTTGGCACTAGGGTTTCTTTATATAAAACAAAATATTTGTGTTATCCACAAATGTTTGTTTCGGAGTTTACGTGTTTTCTACGTATAAAATGTATGTATTTAGAAATATGTTAGTCCGAGACGCCCGGGACTTTAATTGGCTGTGCCATAGCGGCAGGCACGTAAGATTTTGTTGCCTTTAATCAATATTTCATCACAAGGCAACGGGTTTCAATTTTTTTTTCCAAATTACGAGTACAAAGCTGCTACTTTTTATTAAATTCATTCGGCCATTTTGGATATAACCCATTATAAATGTGCCCGGTCACGGCAATAGGCTTGCCCCCTATTACGTGGGACTAAAGTACTGGCAAATTGTGGGTGTGTAATGCACCTCTGCCTACCCCTTCGGGGATATAGGCGTGATATGTGTATGTATGTATTTAGAAATATATGAGTATGTTTATCAGTTGTCTAGCACAAGCTCAGTTTGGGTTAGATGATGTTGAATGAGAATATAAAAAAAAAACTATACTGTTCGCCATGTCTACTGTCCGACCATAATGAGCGACCACCGCTTATTAAATGTACAGTGACTCTGTTTCTATTGTTTTAATATATTCAATATCATAATATTAGTTTAGTAAGTACGTGCCTACTCTATCTTTATTGTAAGTAGGTACTAACCTACGTAATACAAAACAAACATTTCCATACAACCTTCTACAGTATCCAAGATTAGAGTGCTCATATCAGAAGATGCATTATTCAAGATGGCGGGTTTGTTTTACGAACCAACATGAGAAATCTGTACATTGTAATACGTATTGGAGATAGTTCACTAGAATAACTATATTTATATTAACTAGTGGTTCTGTGAACCGTAGACTTCGGAAGCTTTGTTTAGAAAATATATTTTTCAATTTTCTTTATTACTCTTTCATTTTTCATCCACTCCAAAAAATATCATTCACATGTTATTCATTGTAAGCAAGGAGTGTGTGTTTCAACATGATCTGACAGAACCCGTAGATGTAGAGATGTAGAGGTAGGTACAGACGAAAGAAATTCTCCTCAGTCTGCAAGTTGAAACGGAGCAGGAACAATTACTAGCTCACTACCGCGGTTCCGCCCATGCTATATAATTTTGTCGTTCCCAATTCCCAAGGGAACACGCGATAAAAAATAGCACTCGGTTATAATGTTATATATCTATATATAGAAATGGTGAATGTAATTTTTGTCCCCCCTTAGCTCTCGAAAACTGCTTATGCTCCAATGATGGTTGACCCCTCTATGGATAGCCCTCGATCTGGAGGCAAGCCAAAAAATCGAAAATTTGACCTAGCCCTAAGGGGTCAAAAGTTATAGGCCAAAACCTATGGCGTGGTGCATCGCGAAGCACCGCGCAAGACACCGTACTAGTTTGTGAAATAATTTTCTAAATCGGTTCAACAGTTACGTAGTCTAATGCAAACAAACAAACGATCAAATCTTTCTTCTTTATAATATGTGGGCCGCAACTATGTATAGGTTTTGTACCTATAGATATAGACTTGCGGAGTCCCGCGGCTTCGCCCATAAAAAGTCACCTTACTGTTAGATAATCATCATCCACCGAGCTTTATCCTAACTTAGTTGGGGTCGGCTTTCCAGTCTAACTGCGATGCGGCTGAAAATTCCGATATTTTCCGTGGCGCAACAGTCATCTGACTCCACAATTCATGGGCGATATCGAAGTTCTTTAGTTAGACCATTCGGATTTTGTTTTAGGGAACCAAATACCTGTAACAACTGCCATAGAGATGTTTGTATGACAACCGGGACCGACGACGGCTTAACATGCTCTCTGAGGCCCTAAAGGTGGGGAAAATCGTCCATCACATGCGACGTATAACACGCATTGTGACATCTGAAATGGATCTGGCCTATACAATTATGGTAACAAACACACTTGTCATTCACCACGCTGTCTTACGAGTCACCGAGCTAGACTCGCGTGTTCCCATGCTATCCCACGCGTACGACGCTGTCATACACGTTTAAAGTGTCATAGCGCGTAGATAACGTAAACGTCAGACGTAGTCTCCCACGTCGCGTGGCATACGTCGTATGTGAAAGACCAGTGTGTTTTAAGCTTTATTATTAAATGATGTAATGATTAAAAGATGGAGCCGAGTAAACGAATGTGTGTTATGAAAATATAGAGTAAGAGGGCCTTTAAGAGAGCGGATACCCAGCGCGTCGCGCGGCTTGGTCAGGAGCTCACTTCCCATCCCACGGGCAGCCGTGGATTCTGGCAACTGGCCAAAGCCGTGCAATCTAACTTTTGTCAGCCCTCGCTGCCACCGCTGCGTTACCCAGATGGAACACTGGCTCACAAAGCCCAAGAGAAAGCGGATATGCTCGCAGACCTATTTGCGGCTAATTCCCGGGTCGACGATCGTGGCCTGCAGCCCCCCGCCATCGCCAACTGTGGCCACACAATGCCTGATATTGTTATCAGGCAATGTGATGTACGGGCAGTGCTGCGGTCACTCGACACGCGGAAAGCCAGTGGCCATGACGGCATTCCGGCGGTGGTGCTATGAAAATGTGCAGCTGAGTTGTCTCCAGTATTAACGCGTCTGTACCGCCTGTCATACTCTTCAGGGCTCGAGCCGGAGGTCTGGAAGGAGGCGAACGTACAACCGATCCCCAAGAAAGGGGATCGGTCCGATCCAGGCAACTATCGACCCATAGCTTTTGACTGCTTCGGTGGCGTGGTCGGTAGTGCATCGGCTTTCGACGCCGGAGTCTCGGGTTCGATTCCCGGACATATGCGTTTGTACCGAAGTCTGGATGTTTCCTATGTATAATATGTATGTATTTACAAAAAAAAAAATGTATATAAGTATTTATATCAGTTTATCTAGTACTCATATCACAAGCTCTGCTTAGTTTGAGACTAGATGGCGTTGTGTGCATTGTCCTAATATATTTATTATTATTATTTCGTTTATTCCTTTACATTCTTATTTCATACATTTTTAAATACATTTATAAAAAAAAAGAAACAAATACATTTAAAAATATAAAAAATAGTGACCCACCAGTAGCGGAGTAGGACCCAAACTACCGGCGGTGGAGGCTACAGACTAAGAAACCTCCTAACAATACGGCACGTGTCGAGGATAACAGCCTTCTGAATCTGACTCTTGATCCAACAATCTAACGAGAGTCTCTTGAGATGTTGATCGAGACTCTTCGCTATTAATCCGTTTGCCGAAACGACCACCGGGACAATGATCGTCGAGTCTACGTCCCACATGGCGGTTATCTCGAAGGACAGATCGAGGTACTTACTAAGTTTGTCCTTCTCTGCCTTCACGAGATTCTCGTCATGCGGGACGGCGATGTCGACGAGCACTGCCCGACGCTGGGTCCGATCAACCAACACGATATCGGGCCTATTGGCAACAATAGTCCTGTCCGTGATGATTGATCGGTCCCAGTAGAGCAATGCACGACCATTCTCAAGAACTGGCACTGGTGTGTACTTATAGTACGGTACTTCAAACTCAATAAGGCCATATTGAAGAGCAAGTTGCTGGTGGATGATCTTGGCTACTTGATTGTGCCTATGCAAGTACTCGGTGTTAGCAAGATACGAACAACCGGAAATAATATGGCGAAGTGATTCACCAGGACGGTGGCATGCTCGACAAATGTCGACCGTACCGTCCTTCATGATGTATTTCCGATAGTTGTTCGTCTTGATAACCTCATCTGCAATTGCACAGGCAAAACCTTCAGTTTCCCCAAAGAGGTCACCAAAACGCAGCCAGTTCACCGATGCGAGCAGGTCTACGTCGGGTCCTGTTAAGACCCGGTAGAATCGCCCGTGTAGCTCCTTACTCTTCCATACGTCCCTACGGTCTTCAGTACCTAGTACCTTTGGTTTACGCCAGTTCTCGTTAGCCAAGGAAAGAGGTGTCAGGCCCTTGTCAACCATCACGACATCGCAATGAATGTCACACCCGTTCTGTAGAAAGTAATCTCTCAGACTGCACACTTCACGGTTGTGGAGGTTCTTGGCATTCAAAAATCCCCGACCCCCCCACTTCCGTGGAATGTACAGTCTCATGACAGATGATCGTGGGTGTAACATTCGATGCAATGTGAGTTGTTGACGGACTCGCCTATCCAAGGCGTCTAGTTCCGTTTGAGTCCACCTAAGTATGCCAAAGGAGTATAACAATAAAGGTATCACCCAACCATTGAAAGCCCGCATTTTATTACCACCGGACAAAGAACTGTTAAGAACTTTTGTCAGGCGGCCAAAAAAACGTTCCTTCACCGATTTCTTTATATCCTCTACCGCTATACCCAATGACTCTGACATACCAAGGTATTTGTATGTTTCGGTCTCGGAGAGAGATCTGAGAGTTATTATCTCAGAAAGTTGTAAATTCGGTGAATTTACAACCTTCCCCCGTTGTACATGCATAACCGCACACTTATCAACACCGAACTCCATCTTAATGGCATTACTAAAAACTTCCGTAGTTTTTAATAATGTCACTAAATCTTGGTGCTTCAGTGTGAACAGTTTGAGGTCATCCATGTACATCAGGTGAGATAGAACCTCACCCCCTCTACGAAACCGATAGCCTAGCCCTGAATCCTTCAGCAATGTGCTAAGTGGATTCAGTGCTAAACAAAACCACAATGGACTCAAACTGTCGCCCTGGAATATACCACGCTCGATCCTTATCAAGCCTTGCGGGTCAGAGGCGTGCCCACCACTACCTGGTTGACGAAGGACTGTGGTCCACTGTCCCATACACGAGACTAAGAAGGATTTAAGAGTCGGATTAATTTTATACAACTCTAAAATCCTCCTCAGCCATGAATGAGGCACCGAATCATAGGCCTTCTTGTAGTCAATCCAGGCAGTAGAGAGGGCGCCCCTACTCCGTTTGACTTGTTGGCTAATGGCCATATCAATGAGGAGTAGCTCCTTAGTACCACGAGACCCAGCCCTACATCCATTCTGAGCGTTATCTAAGATATTATTAGATACTATGTGCGAGTTTATTTTACTTCTCAGAATAGATGTAAGGAGCTTGTAGATGGTAGGTAAGCAAGTGATGGGTCTATAGTTTTTAGGTTCCGTGGTACTACCTGATTTATGGAGCAGGAAGGTGATGCCAGTGGTCATGAAAGCGGGTAAGGAACCAGACTCAAGGGCTTCTTGATACTGTGTTGCCAAGCGTTCATGCGAGCTCTGAACCCACTTTATCCAAAAGTTGTGCAATCCATCCGGCCCAGGACTTTTCCAGTTCGGGGTCGTACGCATTGCACAACTAACGTCTTCGGAGTCTATGGTAATAGATTCCATGGGTTCGATGATACTGCATTCACGCTCGACGACACGGATCCAGTCGCCCTCCGAATGTTCGACGGGCACCGACCATAAGTCACGCCAAAATTGATTCATGGCGTGAGCATCTGGCAGTTGTCCGTCGTTCAAACGTTGTCCAGTTCCCTCCCACTCTCGGTACATCTTCCTTTGGTCACTTTGGAAGATGCGATTCTGCCAGTATCTATTTACACGCTCTCTATAACGACGGATACGGCTTGCCCATGCATACACTTTCTGTTTCAGAAAGTCAATACGTTCCGTGACATTGGCTAAGTATTGCTGGGGACGAATACCGGTCTCAGCAAATGCCTGAGTCACGAAACGCATGACCCGGGGACGACTATTTCCCCGGCTGAAAGAGATAAGCTTTGCAATGAGAGTCCTAAATGTGCCGATACGTCGCTCGATTCTTGCCTGCCATACGGGAACACCATCCGGTCGTGGTGCACGGTTAGCTTCGGGGAATTTAACGCGTGCAACACGACAAGCGGCAATGGCTCCACAGTAAAGAATCGAGTGAGTATCAAGCAAATCACTGCTAGTCCGTAAGTACGGCTCTAGCAATGCATTCAGGGCTCCCATCAACGCCAGATTTTGTTTATGCATTGGCAAGCGTGGTAGCCGCGGTCTAGAATTAGGTATAAACCTATACTGCGAGATCACATCTTCCAAAGTACTCCTCAATTGCTCGCTTACCTGGATAGATGTATCACTCGTATCATTTCCCGCGTCGGGTGCGGGCGTCGCTAACGTCACACTTGTAGCAACCGTCTGTGTCACAGGTGACGGTGCTCTCATTGACACTGGAGCTGTACGAGTAGATAATACTTCCAGGCGTAGTCGATCAAGCACAGATTGATCCAACAACTTACATCGTTGGATAGCCCGCACTTGATCCGATAGCCGTTGGACGGCAACGGTCATTGTTGGTTCAAGAGCCTGAAACAAAGGAAGCATTCTTGAACGGTACGCAGTCAGGTTGGTTTCCCCATCTGTGGCCTCATAATATGCCCGCATGACGTTTTCATTGATGGATGAAGTCCATCGCATGCGGTGCACAATACCACCGGTAGTGGGGACCCTACTCGAAGCTGGTAGGCTTCGGGGCCCCAAACTGCTCGGCGGCCGGCCTCTCCCTCGCCGGCGTACAGGTGTTGGCGACGTCGGTGGAGAGAAATACTCATCACTTGAAGAGCTCGACGCCTCAGCGAGCACCTGTGTCGGCGATGTGCGGTCCGGTGCCTGCGAGGCGGAGTTTAGTGACGAGTCCGGGGGTGTTAGTTGCGCATTTCTGCTTCTGGCTCTTGTTTGCATCTCAATCACTTCATTTTGAATTTAGCCATAATTTTGTTGATATTTTCGTAGGTATTCATATGACATGTGTCAAATCTTCTATGTTAATTTTGTAGACTTTGTTTATTGTTATAAAATAGTATAAAATCCTTTATTTATTGACTTTTTGCTTATATTAATTTGGTATCTGAAGTAATTGTATAAATTTAGGCAATAATATGTAAATAAAAATATTAAAATATTTTAAGAATGAAAATGATGTATGAGATGTTCAGAGTTGCCAGTTAGTATTATTATTATTATTTCGTTTATTCAATAACATTCTTATTTTATACATTTTTAAATAGATTTATAAAAAACACAAATACATTTAAAAATATAAAAAATAGTGTCCCACCAGTAGCGGAGTAGGACCCAAACTACCGGCGGTGGAGGCTACAGACTGAGAAACCTCCTAACAATACGGCACGTGTCGAGGATAACAGCCTTCTGAATCTGACTCTTGATCCAACAATCTAACGAGAGTCTCTTGAGGTGTTGATCGAAACTCTTAGCTATTAGTCCGTTTGCCGAAACGACCATCGGGACAATGATCGTCGAGTCTACGTTCCACATGGCAGTTATCTCGAAGGACAGATCAAGGTACTTACTAAGTTTGTCCTTCTCTGCCTTAACAAGATTCTCGTCATGCGGGACGGCGACATCGACGAGCACTGCCCGACGCTGGGTCCGATCAACCAACACGATATCGGGCCTATTGGCAACAATAGTCCTGTCCGTGATGATTGATCGGTCCCAGTAGAGCAATGCACGACCATTCTCAAGAACTGGCACTGGTGTGTACTTATAGTACGGTACTTCAGACTCAATAAGGTCATATTGAAGAGCAAGTTGCTGGTGGATGATCCTGGCTACTTGATTGTGCCTATGCAAGTGCTCGGTGTTAGCAAGATACGAACAACCGGAAATAATATGGCGAAGTGATTCACCAGGACGGTGGCATGCTCGACAAATGTCGACCGTACCGTCCTTCATGATGTATTTATTTCCGATATTTGTTCGTCTTGATAACCTCATCTGCAATTGCACAGGCAAAACCTTCAGTTTCCCCAAAGAGGTCCCCAAAACGCAGCCAGTTCACCGATGCGAGCAGGTCTACATCGAGTCCTGTTAAGACTCGGTAGAACCGCCCGTGTAGCTCCTTGCTCTTCCATACGTCCTTACGGTCTTCAGTACTTAACACCTTTGGTTTACGCCAGTTCTCGTTAGCCAAGGAAAGAGGTGTAAGGCCCTTGTCAACTTTCACAACATCGCAATGAATGTCACATCCATTCTGTAGGAAGTAATCCCTGAGACTGCACACTTCACGGTTGTGGAGGTTCTTGGCATTCAAAAAGCCTCGACCCCCCCACTTCCGTGGAATGTACAGTCTCATGACAGACGATCGTGGGTGTAACATTCGATGCAATGTCAGTTGTTGACGGACTCGCCTATCCAGGGCGTCTAGTTCCGTTTGAGTCCACCTAAGTATGCCAAAGGAGTACAACAATAAAGGTATCACCCAACCGTTGAAAGCCCGCATTTTGTTACCACCGGACAAAGAACTGTTAAGAACTTTTGTCAGGCGGCCAAAAAAACGTTCTTTCACCGATTTCTTAATATCCTCTACCGCTATACCCAATGACTCTGACATACCTAGGTATTTGTATGTTTCGGTCTCGGTGAGAGATCTGAGAGTTATTATCTCAGAAAGTTCTAGATTCGGTGAATTTACAACCTTCCCCCGCTGTACATGCATAACCGCACACTTATCAACACCGAACTCCATCTTAATGGCATTACTAAAAACTTCCGTAGTTTTTAATAATGTCACTAAATCTTGGTGCTTCGGTGTGAATAGTTTGAGGTCATCCATATACATCAGGTGAGAAATAACCTCACCCCCTCTACGAAACCGATAGCCTAGCCCTGAATCCTTCAGCAATGTGCTAAGTGGATTCAGTGCTAAACAAACCCACAATGGACTCAAACTGTCGCCCTGGAATATACCACGCTCAATCCTTATCAAGTCATGCGAATCAGAGGCGTACCCACCACTACCTGGTTTACGAAGGACTGTGGTCCACTGCCCCATACACGAGACTAAGAAGGATTTAAGAGTCGGATTAATTTTATACAACTCTAAAATCCTCCTCAGCCATGAATGAGGCACCGAATCATAGGCCTTCTTGTAGTCAATCCAGGCAGTAGAGAGGGCGCCCCTACTCCGCTTGACCTGTTGGCTAATGGCCATGTCAATAAGGAGTAGCTCCTTAGTACCACGTGACCCAGCCCTACATCCATTCTGAGCGTTATCTAAAATATTGTTAGACATTATGTGTGAATTTAATTTACTTCTCAGAATGGATGTAAGGAGCTTGTAGATGGTAGGTAAGCAAGTGATAGGTCTATAGTTTATAGGTTCCGTGGTACTACCTGATTTATGGAGCAGGAAGGTGATGCCAGTGGTCATAAAAGCGGGTAAGGAACCAGACTCGAGGGCTTCTTGATACTGTGTTGCCAAGCGTTCATGCGAGCTCTGAACCCACTTTATCCAAAAGTTGTGCAATCCATCCGGCCCAGGACTTTTCCAGTTCGGGGCCTTACGAATTGCACAACTAACATCTTCGGAGTCTATGGTAATAGACTCCATGGGTTCGATGATACTGCATTCACGCTCGACGACACGGATCCAGTCGCCCTCCGAATGTTCGACGGGCACCGACCATATGTCACGCCAAAATTGATTCATGGTGTGAGCATCTGGCAGTTGTCCGTCGCTCAAACGTTGTCCAGTTCCCTCCCACTCTCGGTACACCTTCCTTTGGTCACTTTGGAAGATGCGATTCTGCCAGTATCTATTTACACGCTCTCTATAACGACGGATACGGCTTGCCCATGCATACACTTTCTGTTTCAGAAAGTCAATACGTTCCGTGACATTGGTTAAGTATTGCTGGGGACGAATACCGGTCCCAGCGAATGCCTGACTCACGAAACGCATGACCCGGGGACGACTATTTCCCTGGCTAAAACAGATAAGCTTCGCAATGAGAGTCCTAAATGTGCCGATACGTCGCTCGATTCTTGCCTGCCATACGGGCACACCACCCGATCGTGGTGCACGGTTAAATTCAGGGAATTTAACGCGTGCAACACGACAAGCGGTAATAGCTCCACAGTAAAGAATCGAGTGGGTATCGAGCAAATCATTGCTAGTCCGTAAGTACGGAGCTAGCAACGCATTCAGGGCTCCCATCAACGCCAGATTTCGTCTATGCATGGGTAAGCGTGGTAGCCGTGGTCTAGAATTAGGTGCAAACCTATATTGAGAGATCACATCTTCTAAAGTACTCCTTAATTGCTCGCTTACCTGGACAGATATATCACTCGTATCATCTCCCACGTCGAGCACGGTATCTACTAAAGTGGCACTAGTTGCAACCGTGTGTGTAGCAGGTGACGGTGCTCTCGTTGACGCTGGAGCTGGTCGAGTAGATAACACTTCCAGGCGTAGTCGATCAAGCACAGGTTGATCCAACAACTTGCATCGTTGGATAGCCCGCACTTGATCCGATAGTCGCTGGACGGCAACGGTCATTGTTGGTTCAAGAGCCTGAAACAAAGGAAGCATCCTTGAACGGTACGCAGTCAGGTTGGTTTCCCCTTCTGTAGCCTCATAATATGCCCGCATGACGTTTTCATTGATGGATGAAGTCCATCGCATGCGGTGCACAATACCACCGGTAGTGGGGACCCTACTCGAAGCTGGTAGGCTTCGGGGCCCCAAACTGCTCGGCGGCCGGCCTCTCCCTCGCCGGCGTACAGGAGTTGGCGACGTCGGCGGGGAAAAATACTCATCACTTGACGATGAACTCGACGCCTCAGCAAGCACTTGTGTCGCAGGAGTGCGGTCCAGCGCTTGCGAGGCGGAGCTAAGTGATGAGTCCGGGGGTGTTATCTGTGCATTTTTACTCCTGGCTCTTGTTATCATCGCTATCCATAATCATTCATAATATTTATTTTCTCGTAACATTCTGATATTTTGATAGTTGACGTTTGTCAAAACTTCGCTTCATATTTGCAGACTTTGGTATTCTTGTAATAAATTGTGAAATATAATATTAATGGACTTTTTGGTGCTATAATTTAGAAATCAGTAAGAATTTTAAAAATTGAGGAAGATATTTGAGATAAAAATATTAAAATATTTTATTGATGAAAATGACGTATGTACAGATGTCCAGAGTTGCCAGTTTTTATGTTTTTTTTTTTTTTTTTTTTTTTTTATGTTTTTATTATTATTTATCGTTTATTCATTTATATTCTTATTTTATACATTTTTAAATACATTTATAAAAAACACAAATACATTTAAAAATATAAAAAATAGTGACCCACCAGTAGCGGAGTAGGACCCAAACTACCGGCGGTGGAGGCTATAGACTGAGAAACCTCCTAACAATACGGCACGTGTCGAGGATAACAGCCTTCTGAATCTGACTCTTGATCCAACAATCTAACGAGAGTCTCTTGAGATGTTGGTCGAGACTCTTCGCTATTAATCCGTTAGCCGAAATGACCACCGGCACAATGATCGTCGAGTCTACGTCCCACATGGCGGTTATCTCGAAGGACAGATCAAGGTACTTGCTAAGTTTGTCCTTCTCTGCCTTCACGAGATTCTCGTCATGCGGGACGGCGACATCGACGAGCACTGCCCGACGCTGGGTCCGATCAACCAAGACGATATCAGGCCTATTGGCAACAATAGTCCTGTCCGTGATGATTGATCGGTCCCAGTAGAGCAACGCACGACCATTCTCGAGAACTGGCATTGGTGTGTACTTATAATATGGTACCTCGAACTCAATAAGGCCGTATTGAAGAGCAAGTTGCTGATGGATGATCCTGGCTACTTGATTGTGCCTATGCAAGTACTCGCTGTTAGCAAGATACGAACAACCGGAAATAATGTGGCGAAGTGATTCACCAGGACGGTGGCATGCTCGACAAATGTCGACCGTACCGTCCTTCATGATGTATTTCCGATAGTTGTTCGTCTTAATAACTTCATCTGCAATTGCACAGGCAAAACCTTCAGTTTCCCCAAAGAGGTCACCGAAACGTAGCCAGTTCACCGATGCGGGCAGGTCTACATCGGGTCCTGTTAAGACTCGGTAGAACCGCCCGTGTAGCTCCTTGCTCTTCCATACGTCCTTACGGTCTTCAGTACTAAACACCTTTGGTTTACGCCAGTTCTCGTTAGCCAAGGAAAGAGGTGTCAGGCCCTTGTCAACCATCACAACATCACAATGAATGCCACACCCATTTTGTAGGAAGTAATTCCTCAGACTGCACACTTCACGGTTATGGAGGTTCTTGGCATTTAAAAATCCTCGACCCCCCAACTTCCGTGGAATGTACAGTCTCATGACAGAAGATCGTGGGTGTAACATTCGATGCAATGTCAGTTGTTGACGGACTCGCCTATCCAGGGCGTCTAGTTCCGTTTGAGTCCACCTAAGTATGCCAAAGGAGTACAACAATAAAGGCATTACCCAACCGTTGAAAGCCCGCATTTTGTTACCGCCAGACAAAAAACTGTTAAGAATTTTTGTCAGGCGGCCAAAAAAACGTTCTTTCACCGATTTCTTAATGTCCTCTACCGCTATACCCAATGACTCTGACATACCTAGGTATCTGTATGTTTCGGTCTCGGAGAGAGATCTGAGAGTTATTATCTCAGAAAGTTGTAAATTCGGTGAATTTACAACCTTCCCCCGCTGTACATGCATAACCGCACACTTATCAACACCGAACTCCATCTTAATGGCATTACTAAAAACTTCCGTAGTTTTTAGTAATGTCACTAAATCTTGGTGCTTCAGTGTGAACAGTTTGAGGTCATCCATATACATCAGGTGAGAAATAACCTCACCCCCTCTACGAAACCGATAGCCTAGCCCTGAATCCTTCAGCAATGTGCTAAGTGGATTCAGTGCTAAGCAGAACCACAATGGACTCAAACTGTCGCCCTGGAATATACCACGCTCAATCGTTATCAAGCCTTGCGGGTCAGAGGCGTGCCCACCATTACCTGGTTGACGAAGTACTGTGGTCCACTGCCCCATACACGAGACTAAGAAGGATTTAAGAGTCGGATTAATTTTATACAACTCTAAAATCCTCCTCAGCCATGAATGAGGCACCGAATCATAGGCCTTCTTGTAGTCAATCCAGGCAGTAGAGAGGGCGCCCCTACTCCGCTTGACTTGTTGGCTAATGGCCATATCAATGAGGAGTAGCTCCTTAGTACCACGAGACCCAGCCCTACATCCATTCTGAGCGTTTTCTAAGATATTATTAGATACTATGTGCGAGTTTATTTTACTTCTCAGAATAGATGTAAGGAGCTTGTAGATGGTAGGTAAGCAAGTGATGGGTCTATAGTTTTTAGGGTCCGTGGTACTACCTGATTTATGGAGCAGGAAGGTGATGCCAGTGGTCATGAAAGCGGGTAAGGAACCAGACTCAAGGGCTTCTTGATACTGTGTTGCCAAGCGTTCATGCGAGCTCTGAACCCACTTTATCCAAAAGTTGTGCAATCCATCCGGCCCAGGACTTTTCCAGTTCGGGGCCGTACGAATTGCACAACTAACGTCTTCGGAGTCTATGGTAATAGACTCCATGGGTTCGATGATACTGCATTCACGCTCGATGACACGGATCCAGTCGCCCTCCGAATGTTCGACGGGCACCGACCATATGTCACTCCAGAATTGATTCATGGTGTCAGCATTTGGCAGTTGTCCGTCGCTCAAACGTTGTCCAGTTCCCTCCCACTCTCGGTACACCTTCCTTTGGTCACTTTGGAAAATGCGATTCTGCCAGTATCTATTTACACGCTCTCTATAACGACGGATACGGCTTGCCCATGCATACACTTTCTGTTTCAGAAAGTCAATACGTTCCGTGACATTGGCTAAGTATTGCTGGGGACGAATACCGGTCCCAGCAAATGCCTGAGTCACGAAACGCATGACCCGGGGACGACTATTTCCCCGGCTGAAAGAGATAAGCTTTGCAATGAGAGTCCTAAATGTGCCGATACGTCGCTCGATTCTTGCCTGCCATACGGGAACACCATCCGGTCGCAGTGCACGGTTAACTTCGGGGAATTTAACGCGTGCAACACGACAAACGGCAATAGCTCCACAGTAAAGAATCGAGTGAGTATCAAGCAAATCACTGCTAGTCCGTAAGTACGGCTCTAGCAATGCATTCAGGGCTCCCATCAACGCCAGATTTCGTTTATGCATTGGCAAGCGTGGTAGCCGCGGTCTAGAATTAGGTATAAACCTATACTGCGAGATCACATCTTCCAAAGTACTCCTCAATTGCTCGCTTACCTGGATAGATGTATCACTCGTATCATTTCCCGCGTCGGGTGCGGACTCTGCTAACGTCGCACTTGTAGCAACCGTCTGTGTCACAGGTGACGGTGCTCTCGTTGACACTGGAGCTGTACGAGTAGATAATACTTCCAGGCGTAGTCGATCAAGCACAGATTGATCCAACAACTTACATCGTTGGATAGCCCGCACTTGATCCGATAGTCGTTGGACGGCAACAGTCATTGTTGGTTCAAGAGCCTGAAACAAAGGAAGCATCCTTGAACGGTACGCAGTCAGGTTGGTTTCCCCATCTGTAGCCTCATAATATGCCCGCATGACGTTTTCATTGATGGATGAAGTCCATCGCATGCGGTGCACAATACCACCGGTAGTGGGGACCCTACTCGAAGCTGGTAGGCTTCGGGGCCCCAAACTGCTCGGTGGCCGGCCTCTCCCTCGCCGGCGTACAGGTGTTGGCGACGTCGGCGGAGAGAAATAGTCGTCACTTGAAGAGCTCGACGCCTCAGCGAGCACCTGTGTCAGCGATGTGCGGTCCGGTGCCTGCGAGGCGGAGTTTAGTGACGAGTCCGGGGGTGGTATTTGCGCATTTTTGCTCCTGGCTCTTGTTAGCATCGTTATTCATCAGTATCATTATCCAATTTCTTGAGTCGTAATATTATTGTTTGTATGTTTGACGATTGACACGTCATGTCAAATCGCTTTTTCATTTTTATAGAATAATTTGGTTTATTGTTGTAATAACTTGTGAAATGATTTATTTATAAACTTGTTGGTATTTATTTAAAAATCTGTAATGGTATAAATTTCGGCAAGATTATGTTGATAAAAATTTTAAAATAATTTGCGGATAAAAATGACGTATGAACAGATGTCGAGGGTTGCCAGGTTTTTTATTATTATTATTATATTGTTTATTCATTTATATTCTTATTTTATACATTTTTAAATACATTTATAAAAAACACAAATACATTTAAAAATATAAAAAATAGTGACCCACCAGTAGCGGAGTAGGACCCAAACTACCGGTGGTGGAGGCTACAGACTAAGAAACCTCCTAACAATACGGCACGTGTCGAGGATAACAACCTTCTGAATCTGACTCTTGATCCAACAATCTAACGAGAGTCTCTTGAGATGTTGATCGAGACTCTTCGCTATTAATCCGTTTGCCGAAACGACCACCGGGACAATGATCGTCGAGTCTACGTCCCACATGGCGGTTATCTCGTAGGACAAATCGAGGTACTTGCTAAGTTTGTCCTTCTCTGCCTTCACGAGATTCTCGTCATGCGGGACGGCGATATCGACGAGCACTGCCCGACGCTGGGTCCGATCAACCAACACGATATCGGACCTATTGGCAACAATAGTCCTGTCCGTGATGATTGATCGGTCCCAGTAGAGCAATGCACGACCATTCTCAAGAACTGGCACTGGTGTGTACTTATAGTACGGTACTTCAAACTCAATAAGGCCATATTGAAGAGCAAGTTGCTGGTGGATGATCCTGGCTACTTGATTGTGCCTATGCAAGTACTCGGTGTTAGCAAGATACGAACAACCGGAAATAATATGGCGAAGTGATTCACCAGGACGGTGGCATGCTCGACAAATGTCGACCGTACCGTCCTTCATAATGTATTTCCGATAGTTGTTCGTCTTGATAACCTCATCTGCAATTGCACAGGCAAAACCTTCAGTTTCCCCAAAGAGGTCCCCAAAACGTAGCCAGTTCACCGAAGCGAGCAGGTCTACGTCGGGTCCTGTTAAGACCCGGTAGAACCGCCCGTGTAGCTCCTTACTCTTCCATACGTCCCTACGGTCTTCAGTACCTAGCACCTTTGGTTTACGCCAGTTCTCGTTAGCCAAGGAAAGAGGTGTTAGGCCCTTGTCAACCATCACGAAATCGCAATGAATGTCACACCCGTTCTGTAGAAAGTAATCTCTCAGACTGCACACTTCACGGTTGTGGAGGTTCTTGGCATTCAAAAAGCCTCGACCCCCCCACTTCCGCGGAATGTACAGTCTCATGACAGAAGATCGTGGGTGTAACATTCGATGCAATGTCAGTTGTTGACGGACTCGCCTATCCAGGGCGTCTAGTTCCGTTTGAGTCCACCTAAGTATGCCAAAGGAGTATAACAATAAAGGTATCACCCAACCGTTGAAAGCCCGCATTTTGTTACCACCGGACAAAGAACTGTTAAGAACTTTTGTCAGGCGGCCAAAAAAACGTTCTTTCACCGATTTCTTAATATCCTCTACCGCTATACCCAATGACTCTGACATACCTAGGTATTTGTATGTTTCGGTCTCGGAGAGAGATCTGAGAGTTATTATCTCAGAAAGTTGTAAATTCGGTGAATTTACAACCTTCCCCCGTTGTACATGCATAACCGCACACTTATCAACACCGAACTCCATCTTAATGGCATTACTAAAAACTTCCGTAGTTTTTAATAATGTCAATAAATCTTGGTGCTTCAATGTGAACAGTTTGAGGTCATCCATGTACATCAGGTGAGATATAACCTCACCCCCTCTACGAAACCGATAGCCTAGCCCTGAATCCTTCAGCAATGTGCTAAGTGGATTCAGTGCTAAACAAAACCACAATGGACTCAAACTGTCACCCTGGAATATACCACGCTCGATCCTTATCAAGCCTTGCGGGTCAGAGGCGTGCCCACCACTACCTGGTTGACGAAGGACTGTGGTCCACTGCCCCATACACGAGACTAAGAAGGATTTAAGAGTCGGATTAATTTTATACAACTCTAAAATCCTCCTCAGCCATGAATGAGGCACCGAATCATAGGCCTTCTTGTAGTCAATCCAGGCAGTAGAGAGGGCGCCCCTACTCCGCTTGACTTGTTGGCTAATGGCCATATCAATGAGGAGTAGCTCCTTAGTGCCACGAGACCCAGCCCTACATCCATTCTGAGCGTTATCTAAGATATTATTAGATACTATGTGCGAGTTTATTTTACTTCTCAGAATAGATGTAAGGAGCTTGTAGATGGTAGGTAAGCAAGTGATGGGTCTATAGTTTTTAGGTTCCGTGGTACTACCTGATTTATGGAGCAGGAAGGTGATGCCAGTGGTCATGAAAGCGGGTAAGGAACCAGACTCGAGGGCTTCTTGATACTGTGTTGCCAAGCGTTCATGCGAGCTCTGAACCCATTTTATCCAAAAGTTGTGCAATCCATCGGGCCCAGGACTCTTCCAGTTCGGGGCCGTACGAATTGCACAACTAACGTCTTCGTAGTCTATGGTAATAGACTCCATGGGTTCGATGGTATTGCATTCACGCTCGACGACACGGATCCAGTCGCCCTCCGAATGTTCGACGGGCACCGACCATATGTCACGCCAGAATTGATTCATGGTGTCACTTTGGAAGATGCGATTCTGCCAGTATCTATTTACACGCTCTCTATAACGACGGATACGGCTTGCCCATGCATACACTTTCTGTTTCAGAAAGTCAATACGTTCCGTGACATTGGCTAAGTATTGCTGGGGACGAATACCGGTCCCAGCAAATGCCTGAGTCACGAAACGCATGACCCGGGGACGACTATTTCCCCGGCTGAAAGAGATAAGCTTTGCAATGAGAGTCCTAAATGTGCCGATACGTCGCTCGATTCTTGCCTGCCATACGGGAACACCATCCGGTCGTGGTGCACGGTTAACTTCAGGGAATTTAACGCGTGCAACACGACAAGCGGCAATCGCTCCACAGTAAAGAATCGAGTGAGTATCAAGCAAATCACTGCTAGTCCGTAAGTACGGTTCTAGCAATGCATTTAGGGCTCCCATCAACGCCAGATTTCGCTTATGCATTGGCAAGCGTGGTAGCCGCGGTCTAGAATTAGGTATAAACCTATACTGCGAGATCACATCTTCCAAAGTACTCCTCAATTGCTCGCTTACCTGGATAGACGTATCACTCGTATCATTTTCTGCGTCGAATGCGGGTTCCGCTAACGTCGCACTTGTAGCAACCGTCTGTGTCACAGGTGACGGTGCTCTCGTTGACACTGGAGCTGTACGAGTAGATAATACTTCCAGGCGTAGTCGATCAAGCACAGATTGATCCAACAACTTACATCGTTGGATAGCCCGCACTTGATCCGATAGTCGTTGGACGGCAACGGTAATTGTTGGTTCAAGAGCCTGAAACAAAGGAAGCATCCTTGAACGATACGCAGTCAGGTTGGTTTCCCCATCTGTAGCCTCATAATATGCCCGCATAACGTTTTCATTGATGGATGAAGTCCATCGCATGCGGTGCACAATACCACCGGTAGTGGGGACCCTACTCGAAGCTGGCAGGCTTCGGGGCCCCAAACTGCTCGGCGGCCGGCCTCTCCCTCGCCGGCGTACAGGTGTTGGCGACGACGGCGGAGAGAAATACTCGTCACTTGAAGAGCTCGACGCCTCAGCGAGCACCTGTGTCAGCGATGTGCGGTCCGGTGCCTGCGAGGCGGAGTTTAGTGACGAGTCCGGGGGTGTTATTTGCGCATTTCTGTTTCTGGCTCTTGTTTGCATCTCACAATCACTTCATATTGTTTGACCATAATATTGAATGTGTTGTTGATATTTTTGAATTAATTGAATGACATGTGTCAAATCTTCGTTGCATATTTTGTAGACTATGTTTATTGTTCTAAAGTTCTAAAATATTATAAAATCCTTTATGTATTGACTTTTTGCTGATATTATTATGAAATCTGAAGTAATTGTATAAATTTAGGTAATAATATATGAATAAAAATATTAAAATATTTTAAGAATGAAAATGATGTCTGAGACGTTCAGAGTTGCCAGTTTTTTTTTATTATTATATCGTTTATTCATTTCTATTCTTATTTTATACATTTTTAAATACATTTATAAAAAACACAAATACATTTAAAAATATAAAAAATAGTGACCCACCAGTAGCGGAGTAGGACCCAAACTACCGGCGGTGGAGGCTACAGACTAAGAAACCTCCTAACAATACGGCACGTGTCGAGGATAACAACCTTCTGAATCTGACTCTTGATCCAACAATCTAACGAGAGTCTCTTGAGATGTTGATCGAGACTCTTCGCTATTAATCCGTTTGCCGAAACGACCACCGGGACAATGATCGTCGAGTCTACGTCCCACATGGCGGTTATCTCGTAGGACAAATCGAGGTACTTGCTAAGTTTGTCCTTCTCTGCCTTCACGAGATTCTCGTCATGCGGGACGGCGATATCGACGAGCACTGCCCGACGCTGGGTCCGATCAACCAACACGATATCGGGCCTATTGGCAACAATAGTCCTGTCCGTGATGATTGATCGGTCCCAGTAGAGCAATGCACGACCATTCTCAAGAACTGGCACTGGTGTGTACTTATAGTACGGTACTTCAAACTCAATAAGGCCATATTGAAGAGCAAGTTGCTGGTGGATGATCCTGGCTACTTGATTGTGCCTATGCAAGTACTCGGTGTTAGCAAGATACGAACAACCGGAAATAATATGGCGAAGTGATTCACCAGGACGGTGGCATGCTCGACAAATGTCGACCGTACCGTCCTTCATAATGTATTTCCGATAGTTGTTCGTCTTGATAACCTCATCTGCAATTGCACAGGCAAAACCTTCAGTTTCCCCAAAGAGGTCCCCAAAACGTAGCCAGTTCACCGAAGCGAGCAGGTCTACGTCGGGTCCTGTTAAGACCCGGTAGAACCGCCCGTGTAGCTCCTTACTCTTCCATACGTCCCTACGGTCTTCAGTACCTAGCACCTTTGGTTTACGCCAGTTCTCGTTAGCCAAGGAAAGAGGTGTTAGGCCCTTGTCAACCATCACGACATCGCAATGAATGTCACACCCGTTCTGTAGAAAGTAATCTCTCAGACTGCACACTTCACGGTTGTGGAGGTTCTTGGCATTCAAAAAGCCTCGACCCCCCCACTTCCGCGGAATGTACAGTCTCATGACAGAAGATCGTGGGTGTAACATTCGATGCAATGTCAGTTGTTGACGGACTCGCCTATCCAGGGCGTCTAGTTCCGTTTGAGTCCACCTAAGTATGCCAAAGGAGTATAACAATAAAGGTATCACCCAACCGTTGAAAGCCCGCATTTTGTTACCACCGGACAAAGAACTGTTAAGAACTTTTGTCAGGCGGCCAAAAAAACGTTCTTTCACCGATTTCTTAATATCCTCTACCGCTATACCCAATGACTCTGACATACCTAGGTATTTGTATGTTTCGGTCTCGGAGAGAGATCTGAGAGTTATTATCTCAGAAAGTTGTAAATTCGGTGAATTTACAACCTTCCCCCGTTGTACATGCATAACCGCACACTTATCAACACCGAACTCCATCTTAATGGCATTACTAAAAACTTCCGTAGTTTTTAATAATGTCACTAAATCTTGGTGCTTCAATGTGAACAGTTTGAGGTCATCCATGTACATCAGGTGAGATATAACCTCACCCCCTCTACGAAACCGATAGCCTAGCCCTGAATCCTTCAGCAATGTGCTAAGTGGATTCAGTGCTAAACAAAACCACAATGGACTCAAACTGTCGCCCTGGAATATACCACGCTCGATCCTTATCAAGCCTTGCGGGTCAGAGGCGTGCCCACCACTACCTGGTTGACGAAGGACTGTGGTCCACTGCCCCATACACGAGACTAAGAAGGATTTAAGAGTCGGATTAATTTTATACAACTCTAAAATCCTCCTCAGCCATGAATGAGGCACCGAATCATAGGCCTTCTTGTAGTCAATCCAGGCAGTAGAGAGGGCGCCCCTACTCCGCTTGACTTGTTGGCTAATGGCCATATCAATGAGGAGTAGCTCCTTAGTGCCACGAGACCCAGCCCTACATCCATTCTGAGCGTTATCTAAGATATTATTAGATACTATGTGCGAGTTTATTTTACTTCTCAGAATAGATGTAAGGAGCTTGTAGATGGTAGGTAAGCAAGTGATGGGTCTATAGTTTTTAGGTTCCGTGGTACTACCTGATTTATGGAGCAGGAAGGTGATGCCAGTGGTCATGAAAGCGGGTAAGGAACCAGACTCGAGGGCTTCTTGATACTGTGTTGCCAAGCGTTCATGCGAGCTCTGAACCCACTTTATCCAAAAGTTGTGCAATCCATCCGGCCCAGGACTCTTCCAGTTCGGGGCCGTACGAATTGCACAACTAACGTCTTCGTAGTCTATGGTAATAGACTCCATGGGTTCGATGGTATTGCATTCACGCTCGACGACACGGATCCAGTCGCCCTCCGAATGTTCGACGGGCACCGACCATATGTCACGCCAGAATTGATTCATGGTGTGAGCATCTGGCAGTTGTCCGTCGCTCAAACGTTGTCCAGTTCCCTCCCACTCTCGGTACACCTTCCTTTGGTCACTTTGGAAGATGCGATTCTGCCAGTATCTATTTACACGCTCTCTATAACGACGGATACGGCTTGCCCATGCATACACTTTCTGTTTCAGAAAGTCAATACGTTCCGTGACATTGGCTAAGTATTGCTGGGGACGAATACCGGTCCCAGCAAATGCCTGAGTCACGAAACGCATGACCCGGGGACGACTATTTCCCCGGCTGAAAGAGATAAGCTTTGCAATGAGAGTCCTAAATGTGCCGATACGTCGCTCGATTCTTGCCTGCCATACGGGAACACCATCCGGTCGTGGTGCACGGTTAACTTCAGGGAATTTAACGCGTGCAACACGACAAGCGGCAATCGCTCCACAGTAAAGAATCGAGTGAGTATCAAGCAAATCACTGCTAGTCCGTAAGTACGGTTCTAGCAATGCATTTAGGGCTCCCATCAACGCCAGATTTCGCTTATGCATTGGCAAGCGTGGTAGCCGCGGTCTAGAATTAGGTATACACCTATACTGCGAGATCACATCTTCCAAAGTACTCCTCAATTGCTCGCTTACCTGGATAGACGTATCACTCGTATCATTTTCTGCGTCGAATGCGGGTTCCGCTAACGTCGCACTTGTAGCAACCGTCTGTGTCACAGGTGACGGTGCTCTCGTTGACACTGGAGCTGTACGAGTAGATAATACTTCCAGGCGTAGTCGATCAAGCACAGATTGATCCAACAACTTACATCGTTGGATAGCCCGCACTTGATCCGATAGTCGTTGGACGGCAACGGTAATTGTTGGTTCAAGAGCCTGAAACAAAGGAAGCATCCTTGAACGATACGCAGTCAGGTTGGTTTCCCCATCTGTAGCCTCATAATATGCCCGCATAACGTTTTCATTGATGGATGAAGTCCATCGCATGCGGTGCACAATACCACCGGTAGTGGGGACCCTACTCGAAGCTGGCAGGCTTCGGGGCCCCAAACTGCTCGGCGGCCGGCCTCTCCCTCGCCGGCGTACAGGTTTTGGCGACGACGGCGGAGAGAAATACTCGTCACTTGAAGAGCTCGACGCCTCAGCGAGCACCTGTGTCAGCGATGTGCGGTCCGGTGCCTGCGAGGCGGAGTTTAGTGACGAGTCCGGGGGTGTTATTTGCGCATTTCTGCTTCTGGCTCTTGTTTGCATCTCACAATCACTTCATATTGTTTGACCATAATATTGAATGTGTTATTGATATTTTTGAATTAATTGAATGACATGTGTCAAATCTTCGTTGCATATTTTGTAGACTATGTTTATTGTTCTAAAGTTCTAAAATATTATAAAATCCTTTATGTATTGACTTTTTGCTGATATTATTATGAAATCTGAAGTAATTGTATAAATTTAGGTAATAATATATGAATAAAAATATTAAAATATTTTAAGAATGAAAATGATGTCTGAGACGTTCAGAGTTGCCAGTTATATTATTATTATCTCCTTTATTTAACTTAATTACATATTTAATACATTTTTAAATAAATCTATAAAAAATACAAATATATTTAAAAATATAAAAAATAGTGACCCACCGGCATCGGGTACAAGGACCAAGCTACCGGTGGTTAGGGCTCCAGAGAGAGGAATTTCCTCACGATGCGTGCCGTATCGAGCAACACTGCCTTCTGCATCAGGCCCTTAATCCAACCGTCTAACGAGAGCCTCTGTAGGTGTTGGTCGAGGCTCTTGGCGATCAGTCCATGCACGGAAACGACTATCGGTACAATAACAGCTGAGCTTACAGGCCACATGTCGACAATCTCGTGGGCCAAATCCAAGTACTTTACTTGTTTGTCTTTTTCGGCTTTCACGAGATTGCCGTCATGCGGAATAGTAATATCAACTATTATTGCACGGCGCTCTAACCGATCTACAATCACTATGTCAGGCCTATTTGCAACAATAGTCCTGTCAGTGATAATAGATCGGTCCCAGTACAATGTGATATGATCATTTTCGAGAACTGGGTCGGGCACATACTTGTAATACGGTACTTCTGAATCCACGAGTTTGTATTTCAGAGCAAGTTGTTGATGGACAATCCTAGCTACTTGGTTATGCCTATGCAAATACTCGCCGTTAGCCAAACTAGAACAACCAGAGATAATATGCCTAAGGGACTCTCCAGGACGGTGGCACGCCCGACATATGTCAACCGTACCATCCTTCAGAATATACCTCCGGTAATTTTTAGTCATGACAACTTCGTCCATAATTGCAAAGACAAACCCTTCGGTTTCTCCAAATAGATTACCGAATCGTAGCCAGGATACTGATGATTTTAAATCAATATCAGGTCCATGTAGGGCCTGAAAGAAACGTCCATGTAACTCTTTACCCTTCCATACATCCATGCGGTCATTGGTACTTAGTATTATAGGATTGCGCCAGTTCTCTTTAGCCAAACCGAGCGGGGTAAATCCGTTGTCTACTGCAGCAACATCACGATGCAAATCCTCGTCCACCCGCAGGAAGTATTCCCTAAGATTGCACACCTCACGGTTGTGAAGGGTCTTAGCATTAAGAAAGCCTCGGCCCCCACACTTCCGTGGTATGTACAATCTCATTACAGATGAACGCGGATGATGCATTCGGTATGTAGTGAGTAGCGTACGGACTTTTCTATCCAAGGCGTCAAGTTCTGTCTGAGTCCATCTGAGTATACCAAACGAGTACACTAAAACTGGCATGACCCAACTATTGTAGGCTCGCACCTTGTTACCGCCCGATAAAAGACTCTTAAGAACTTTTTTCAGGCGGCCAAAGAAGCGTTCCCTCAATAATTGTTTCATGTCAGTCTCTGATATGCCTAACGCTTGTGACATACCCAGATATTTATAAGTATCGGTTGCCGAAAGGGACCGAAGTTGAGTGGAATCCGAAAGTTGTATTCTTTCGGAATCCACTATCCCACCCTTCTTCACATGCATGCTTGCACATTTGTCTACGCCAAATTCCATTCTGATAGAATTACTAAAGGTTTCCGTTACCTTTAGTAATTCCATCAGTTGGTGACTGTTTGGGGCAAGTAATTTTAAATCATCCATGTAAAGAAGGTGAGACAAAACCTGGCCATCTTTCCGCAACCGGTACCCTAGACCTGAATTCTCCAGCAAAGCGCTGAGAGGATTCAGGGCCAGACAAAACCATAAAGGACTCAGACTATCGCCCTGAAATATACCACGCTCGATCTTTATCGGTCCATCATTACCACAAGTCTGTCGGCATCCTGAATAGCACAAGACGGTCTTCCATTGCCCCATGCATGTCCCTAAGAAGGTACATAGAGTTGCATCAATCTTATACAACTCCAGCACCCTCCTAAGCCATGAATGAGGCACAGAGTCATAGGCCTTCTTGTAATCTATCCAGCATGTCGCCAGATCCTTGCGATTACGGCGTACCTGTTGGCTAATAACCATATCCATAATTAGGAGCTCTTTAGTGCCACGAGCCCCACTTCTACATCCATTTTGAGAGATTGACATGATGTTGTTGTCAGTTATGTGGCGCGTTATTTTTTGTCTCAAAATAGATGTGAGAAGCTTATAGACCGTTGGTAGGCATGTAATTGGTCTATAATTTTTAGGCTCTATGGCACTACCAGATTTGTATAAGAGATGGGTCATACCAGTAGTTAGAAAATCGGGAAGCGATCCTGATTCCAAACATGATTGGAATTGAGCTGCCAACCGTCCGTGTGAACTACGGAACCATTTTATCCAAAAATTGTGCAGTCCGTCTGGTCCTGCTGATTTCCAGTTCGGTAACAGACGGACTGCGTTGGTGACATCACTATCTATGAATTTTAATGGTTCCATAGTTTGTATCGGTTCACACAGACGATTAACATCCCGCATCCAACCATCCTCTGTGTGGCTGACAGGAGCCGACCAGATGCCACTCCAGAATGCAATGGTGGCATCATCATCTGGCCGGCGCTCGTCAATCACACTTGAATCAGATCGCTCCCAATCTCTGTAGACCCATCTCTCATCTTTTTGGAACATGCAGTTTTGGGAATACCGGTCCACTCTTTTTTTATATCTTTTTATACGATTTGCCCACGCATAGACTTTTTGCTTCAGGTAGTCAATGCGCTCTGTGACCCGAAAAGCAAATTCTTGGGATTTAATATTAGTCCCCAAGAATGCCCGGTTCACAAAGCGCATCACTCTAGGGCGAGTATTGCCCGACCTGAAGCAAATAAGTTTCCCAATGAGTGCCCTGGTCTCGGCAATACGACGTTCAATCCTACACTGCCAGGCTGGTGTAACAAATTTCGGTCGAGTAGCTTTATCATTTGATAAAAGCTTAATATTTGCTACTCGACATGCCGCAACAGCCCCACAGTACAGAATCGAATGTGTATCACCGAGATTTTCACTACTGTTAAAATAGTCTGACAGTAGTGAATCCAGAGCACACATTAGGGCTATATTTTTCTTATGCGTAGGCAAACGCGGTAGACGAGGTCTTTTGGTAGGTGTTACGTTTCGATATTCCCTCAGTGCACATTCCAAAGCGCTCCCTAATTGTACATTGCAATGAGTACTTACATCTGTAACCCCGGTATCCAATAAATCATCATCAGTGGGACGTTGTGTGGAAACAGTAGGAACATGTGTACCTGATGATGTAGGTATTGTGATACCAGGATTACCCTGTAAATCTGAGCGAAGCCTCTCAAGCACGGCATCATCCAACATATGACCACGTTGTATAACCCGCACTTGATCCGACAGACGTTGCGTTGATACGTTAACAGTTGGTTCGAGCTCCTGAAACAGAGACAGCATTCGTACACGATACGCAGTGAGATTAATTCCTCCCTCTGTAGCCGCATTATTATTATTATTATTATAGCTGTCACCTCAGTCATTTGCAAGGTGCTTGAGCTCCTTATAAATAAGCAGCTCATGCAATTCCTAGAGGATCACTCGCTAATCAATGATCGACAATACGGCTTCAGGCTAAAGCGATCAACGGGTGATCTTCTGGAATTCGTAACGCATGTCTGGGGTGGGGCTATGGAAAGGCACGGCGAGTCCTTGGCTATTAGCCTAGACACTGGGTACCGCAGGGGTCCGTACTATCACCAACTCTCTTTCTTCTGCATATCAATGATATGCTATCCCTCGGGAACATTCATTGTTATGCAGATGACAGCACACTGCACGGGAGTTACTCGGTTCGTCCGACGGCGGGGCGATCTGAGATTGAGGAGGAGAGACGACGACTCGTGGCTGATCTCGACCGTAACCTCGACAGTATCTCTCAATGGGGTACCGAGAACCTGGTCGAGTTCAATGTCCGCAAAACACAGGCGTGTGCATTTACTGCGAAGAAATCCCCTTTCCTTCCCCTACCCTCTCTTCAGAATGCATTATTACCAATGAAGGACAACCTTGATATCCTTGGGATAGACGTTCGTCGAGAGCTCAATAATAAAAACTACATCGAAAGATGTATAGGGCTAGCTTCGCGGAAACTAGGAATACTGAATAAGGTAAAGAGATTCTTTACACCGGGCCAGAGGTGTCTGCTGTACAAGACGCAGATTAGACCCTGCGTCGAATACTGCTCTCACTTCTGGGACGGCTCCGCGAAGTATCTGCTGGACGCTCTCGACGCTATGCAGCGACGGGCTATCCGTATTATAGATTGTCCGGAGGTAACGGGAAGCCTTGAGCCGCTAGTTCAGCGCCGAACAATAGCTTGCTTGGCCGCATTTTACCGTATTTACCACGGCGAGTGTTCTGAAGAGCTCTTCAATCTGATCCCACCCTCTTCCTTCCGATCCCGAACGACTCGTGCCGGGCAGAGATGCCACCCCCACACAGTGGATAGCATGTTCGCGAGAACCGAACGTTTTAAACGTTCGTTTCTCTGCTGAACGATAGTGGCCTGGAACGCCCTGCCTGTGCACGTTCCTCCCACGTATAATCCTGGGTTCTTTAAGCGGAGCGTGAAGAGGCACATCAGTAGGTCGTCAAGTTGAGGGCCACTCTCAATAGTAATGTGTGCTGTGAGAGTGGCCCACAATCGCTAGACGTCGTCACGACTTACCACCAGGCGGGCGGCGTCAATTTGGCGTACCAAATATAAAAAAAAAAAAAAAAAAATAGAATCGTGGTAAAACGAACAGATCAAATAAATCACCTTCAAAAAAAAAAACAATTTCTCATCAAAATAATACGGAAACATACAAAGCATACGTTCATTGTTTGTGAACATAACAAATAAAACGCTCCCATTTTTCTAACTCCGTCATACTTCTTGTACGTGACGTCACATGCAAGGACTACAAGCGTTCGACTCGGTTCTCGTGAGATTCTATAAACTAAACTAGATAATTATTATTATTTAAGTAAATCCCTTTCCTAAGCACAAATAATTAAAAAAATACTTATTTAAATATCCAAGTCGGATTGATCTAAGACCATTTCTAGGTATTAAAAAAAAGGTCAAAGGCGCCTTTGGGTAGTCTTCTAACATAATGTATCCAAGTCGGATTGCCCTAAGACTTTAGTTACTTTAACTGCGGAATCAGTATATTTTGATATATACATCATGTTTTTTGTACGTTAAAATCTTTTGTGGACGCATTTGAAGAAAAAATACAATACACTATTGATATCTTTGAATTATTTCTCGTACTGGTACAGTATTTTTAAACAATTGGTTTATTTGCAGGATAACAATTAAACCTACCTTAAAATCCCACCAGCTAGGACCTATGTTACCTACTTCCATACAATCTCTGCGGTCTCATTTCATAATATAGATTATCGTTATCTCTTAACAGTCTACTTATCTTCTACATAATAGCTCTTAAACAAACATAGTAGAGACCAATTCACGTGCACTGGGTATAACGGTTCAGCGATTTCGTACAATGTGTGCATCGTTTTACAACCCAAACAAAGTTTTAATACAATATTGTATAATATTTAATAGCTTACTAAATACATGGGGCACACTAAACATTTTGCACCTCTAGCTAATCGGAACTATTTGAATTTCGAATGTTATATTTTTTTAAACGTTGCAACCTTCTTAGTAATAAAAAAAACAATTGGCGGGAAATCATTTGTCAATTGTTTTGTATCACACATCAAAGTTCTACGTATGCAACGAAAATGGAATTAAGTCGAAAAGATTTTAGAGCGATGATTTTTTATGATTTTAAAAGTTCTCTCTTTCCGCAAGACTGTACCGCTCGTCTTCAAAATGCTTTTGGCAGAGAAGCACCTTGTTTGAGCACCGTGAGGCGATGGTTTGCTGAATTTGAGAGAGGTCGAGTTTCTTTACATGACAAATTTCGTGAAGGGCGGCCTTCAACTGCCGTCAACGAAAATAACGTGGCTACTGTTAAGCGGTTAGTTGAAGAAAACCCGCGGATTACCTATGAGACAATTCGAGGACTATTGGGGATTGGTATGAGTCAAATCCAGAAAATTTTACACGAAGAATTGAAAGTTCGGAAACTCTGTTGTCGTTGGATCCCTCATGAACTGATAGCGGGGCAGAAGCGGGCTTGCGTGGAATGGTGCTCACAGATGCTACTGAAGTATGACCACCGACATTCTAATGCTGTTTATGACATTGTCACAGGAGACAAAACGTAGATTTATTGTTTTGAACCCGAATAAAAACAGCAATCTTGTGAATGGGTGTTTCAAAATGAGAACAAGCCAACAACAGTGAGGCAGGCGAAAAAGTTGGTAAAAACATGATCGCGTTTTTTTTCTCAGCTACGGGTCCCTCTGTACAATTCCACTTGAAGATCAAAAGAGTGTTAATGCCGAGTGGTATTCTACCATTTGTTTACCCAGGGTGTTAGAAAAAGTTCGCGAAAAACGACCCAAAAGCCGCGTTCTCCTACTTCATTACAACGCTTCTTCACACACGGCCAACAAAACAAAGTGATTTTTAGCTTCGAAAAAGTACAACTCGTCACCCATCCTGCGCATAGCCCCGACCTAGCACCCTGTTATTTCTGTATTTTCCCCAAAATCAAAGATTTGATGAGAGGTTTCACTTTTACGAACTCCGAAGAGGCAGTGATAGCGTTCAATCAGCACGTAGAAAACATGCCTTCAGATCTGTGATCCTCCTGTTTTAAAAAATGGTTCGATCGCATGAAAAAATGTTTAAAATGTAAAGGAGAGTATTTTGAAAAGCATTAAACATAATATTTTGGAAAACAATGGTAAGTAAAATGTTTTAAGAAAAAACTTTTTAAAATTATATAATAGCATTAATTTTTCGCAGAATTAAAAAGACAACAAAACGTCGACAATTGTTTCGCCTCTAAACGAGGCATTATCAAGACTGTCTCAGAGAAAACAGCAAAATTCGTGGTTGGAACGTGTTTGCTTATAAGTAAACGCGTGCAAATTTCATTATCGCGATGTAGGATTCTTTACAATAACTAATGTGGGTAGAAACCTCAGATCATGCTAACTAAGTTCCAAAAATAGGTATTCACCAATACTTGACCTTATCTGTTTGATTTAATTACTGTCTTTTGATAAGTTGCGTAGAAAACCCAAATGACACACACAAACCAACAACAATTAATGTGTCTGTCTGTTCGTAAACAGATTAAGTAGAGTAAGGTGTCCGCATCTCTTCTAACTATTTCTAGCCTTTCCCAAACACTTAACTTGAACCCTTTCTCACATAAACGTAAAACTTTAAAAGTGTTACTATTGTTCAAGGAATGACCAGTGTCAAGAAGATGCTTCGCGAAGAGGGACTTCTCAGGACAACCATTGCGGGACGCCGCTCTATGTTCCTTATATCTAATATCGAAGGACCTACCAGTCTGTCCCACATACTTCAAACCACATTCATCACAACTCAACAAATAAACACCTGATCTGCGTGAGACCGACACCGAATCCTTGCCATTACATAGCTCCCTCAAGGTGCTCTGAGTTCTAAAAGCAACAAATATACTACTTTCCCTCATGATCTTAGCTATACTCAACGAGACGGGACCCACGAACGGCAAACAGGCCGTGTACTTCCTAGGTGGATCTTGAATTAGATGTAATAAATGAAAACTAGCCTTTCTGCGTTTTTTATTTAATAATGAGTGGACCATTCCTACGTCATAGCCATTACTTTGTGCTATGTAGCAAATGATGGACAATTCTTCACCAAATGCCTGTGGGCTCAACGGTACCGCCAGTAACCTGCTCAGTAAGCTGTGGAAAGCTGCCATTTTATGTTGCCATGGGTGATTGGATGACTAAGGAATAACTGTGTCTGTAACTGTTGGTTTCCTATAGATACGGAACTCATGACTACCGTTCCTTCTAGTAATTGAAAGGTCCAAGAAATTGAGAGTGGAATCTGACTCCAACTCTAGTGAAAAATCAATTCTAGGGTGTACTGAGTTCAACTTGGAAACAAGGACGCTGAGCTGACGTTTTGTTCCTGTCCAACATATAATAATATCATCCACATATCTAAAATAGTACAAGACATGAACGTTCCCAACTATGTGGTTAGTCTCGAATGCATCCATAAATATTTCAGCTATTAAAGGACTGAGTGGCGATCCCATAGCCAAACCATTCTTCTGTAGAAAAAAACTGTCGTTGAACTGAAAGTAATTCTGAGTCATACACAATCTTGTTAGGTTATAAATTTCTTCTATTTTATTAAAATTGATCCTTTTTATTGTTAATTTGTGTTTTAAAATATCTAATACTTCATTATACGGTACGTTAGTGAACAAACTTTTCACGTCCAAAGACACAAGTTGAGCATTGGACGGTAACTTAATATTTTTAATCTTGTTTATGAGGTCAGTACTATTTTTTATAGAAAATTTTGGGTTAAAATCTATTGCTTCTTTAATGATTGTGTTCAAAAACTTCGACAAATTGTATGCCGGAGCGCCCCTGTATGCGACAACAGGTCTAATTGGGCACCCTTCCTTGTGTATTTTTGGAAGGCCATAAAACAACGGACAACTGGGATTCATGTTTATCAAAGTTTTATGCAACGAAGAGTTCTCAGGGAATAAATAAGACGTGGATTTCAAAGCAAGCTTTAGTTCTGCCTGGAACTTAGCTGTAGGATTGAAGGTTAAGTGTTGAAAATCATCAGATGAAATGATGTCATTGACTCTTGCTATGTAATCCTCCCTCGGGATCAAAACCACGGTGTTACCCTTATCAGCCTTACTCAGAACCACATCCCCGTCCCTAAGTTTGTTGCGAATCGACCTTTGTACAGTCAATTCGGAGTTAAAAGTACCAGACAAACAAACAGAATCGATTTTTTGTGCAACCAGTGCCTTCAACATTATGTCACCCTTATTTCTAATGATTGCCACCTCCGCATCTACTGCCAAAGGTTCTAAAGATTTTTTATTGTTAAATGATTTAGGTATGGAATATTTTAAGCCCTTATTTGCCACTGTTGCTGAGATGAATATCAGAAAGGTTCCTGATTCTGGGGTAAAATGTATGATTAGAAAACACCTGATTAGAAAACCCCTTTTTATCCAACAAATCAAATTCTACTCTGTGTAAAAGGCACGAGATTTAGCTTCTAAATTTATACATAAAAATTTTTTAATACAATCAAAAAAATTATTTAATCTAAGGGTGGGTAGAGGCGAGTTTCTTGACCGAAGGGAGCAGGTGTTTTCTAATCATACATGTTACCCCAGAATCAGGAACCTTTCTGATATTCATCTCAGCAACAGTGAGGTGTCCCTTTTAAATAAGGGCTTAAAATATTCCATACCTAAATCATTTAACAATAAAAAATCTTTAGAACCTTTGGCAGTAGATGCGGAGGTGGCAATCATTAGAAATAAGGGTGACATAATGTTGAAGGCACTGGTTGCACAAAAAATCGATTCTGTTTGTTTGTCTGGTACTTTTAACTCCGAATTGACTGTACAAAGGTCGATTCGCAACAAACTTAGGGACGGGGATGTGGTTCTGAGTAAGGCTGATAAGGGTAACACCGTGGTTTTGATCCCGAGGGAGGATTACATAGCAAGAGTCAATGACATCATTTCATCTGATGATTTTCAACACTTAACCTTCAATCCTACAGCTAAGTTCCAGGCAGAACTAAAGCTTGCTTTGAAATCCACGTCTTATTTATTCCCTGAGAACTCTTCGTTGCATAAAACTTTGATAAACATGAATCCCAGTTGTCCGTTGTTTTATGGCCTTCCAAAAATACACAAGGAAGGGTGCCCAATTAGACCTGTTGTCGCATACAGGGGCGCTCCGGCATACAATTTGTCGAAGTTTTTGAACACAATAATTAAAGAAGCAATAGATTTTAACCCAAAATTTTCTATAAAAAATAGTACTGACCTCATAAACAAGATTAAAAATATTAAGTTACCGTCCAATGCTCAACTTGTGTCTTTGGACGTGAAAAGTTTGTTCACTAACGTACCGTATAATGAAGTATTAGATATTTTAAAACACAAATTAACAATAAAAAGGATCAATTTTAATAAAATAGAAGAAATTTATAACCTAACAAGATTGTGTATGACTCAGAATTACTTTCAGTTCAACGACAGTTTTTTTCTACAGAGGAATGGTTTGGCTATGGAATCGCCACTCAGTCCTTTAATAGCTGAAATATTTATGGATGCATTCGAGACTAACCACATAGTTGGGAACGTTCATGTCTTGTACTATTTTAGATATGTGGATGATATTATTATATGTTGGACAGGAACAAAACGTCAGCTCAGCGTCCTTGTTTCCAAGTTGAACTCAGTACACCCTAGAATTGATTTTTCACTAGAGTTGGAGTCAGATTCCACTCTCAATTTCTTGGACCTTTCAATTACTAGAAGGAACGGTAGTCATGAGTTCCGTATCTATAGGAAACCAACAGTTACAGACACAGTTATTCCTTAGTCATCCAATCACCCATGGCAACATAAAATGGCAGCTTTCCACAGCTTACTGAGCAGGTTACTGGCGGTACCGTTGAGCCCACAGGCATTTGGTGAAGAATTGTCCATCATTTGCTACATAGCACAAAGTAATGACTATGACGTAGGAATGGTCCACTCATTATTAAATAAAAAACGCAGAAAGGCTAGTTTTCATTTATTACATCCAATTCAAGATCCACCTAGGAAGTACACGGCCTGTTTGCCGTTCGTGGGTCCCGTCTCGTTGAGTATAGCTAAGATCATGAGGGAAAGTAGTATATTTGTTGCTTTTAGAACTCAGAGCACCTTGAGGGAGCTATGTAATGGCAAGGATTCGGTGTCGGTCTCACGCAGATCAGGTGTTTATTTGTTGAGTTGTGATGAATGTGGTTTGAAGTATGTGGGACAGACTGGTAGGTCCTTCGATATTAGATATAAGGAACATAGAGCGGCGTCCCGCAATGGTTGTCCTGAGAAGTCCCTCTTCGCGAAGCATCTTCTTGACACTGGACATTCCTTGAACAATAGTAACACTTTTAAAGTTTTACGTTTATGTGAGAAAGGGTTCAAGTTAAGTGTTTGGGAAAGGCTAGAAATAGTTAGAAGAGATGCGGACACCTTACTCTACTTAATCTGTTTACGAACAGACAGACACATTAATTGTTGTTGGTTTGTGTGTGTCATTTGGGTTTTCTACGCAACTTATCAAAAGACAGTAATTAAATCAAACAGATAAGGTCAAGTATTAGTGAATACCTATTTTTGGAACTTAGTTAGCATGATCTGAGGTTTCTACCCACATTAGTTATTGTAAAGAATCCTACATCGCGATAATGAAATTTGCACGCGTTTACTTATAAGCAAACACGTTCCAACCACGAATTTTGCTGTTCTCTCTGAGACAGTCTTGATAATGCCTCGTTTAGAGGCGAAACAATTGTCGACGTCGATGTCTTTTTAATTCTGCGAAAAATTAATGCTATTATATAATTTTAAAAAGTTTTTTCTTAAAACATTTTACTTACCATTGTTTTGTCATGGATTTTCGCCAAGTAACGCCTGTTTCTATCCAATATTTTATAATATTTTGGTTTTAACATGTTGTTTTTTTAAGTTACGCAAAACTTATAGTGTGACCTACGTATTATACAATCACACATGTTTCCAGGTACAATCACAATGATTGAATTACATAGTGGTGATGGGTTTTGAAGCTCAGCGCAGTATTTTGATGCAGCTCAGCATAATCTATCTACGAGTATAATATAAAAATGAATCGCTGATTTCACAATTTTTATTTTTGTTGTGATCGTTATTATCAGGAGAAGGTTCTGGTGGAAGAAAAAAAAGTCGGAACATTAGAAAAAATTATGCTGTTAGAAGTTCGCCGGGACAGCTAGTTATGTATTATTATGCTTGACCGTAATCTGGTGTTGGTCTTTAGTTACAGTTCATTGCATAATGCTGAGTATACGGTAAATTACAAGTTAAAATAGAACAAATAATAAACAAAGTACAGGCAAGATTCACATAATTATTCGCATAAAGCTAAATAGTAGGAAACGGTGAGTCGGTGAAGATTCTTTTTAAGGAGACCCTACGCTTTACAATTTTTATCATTGACTTGTACTACTCTATAAAGACTATGCTTTGACCTTGAATAAAATTTGGGATCGATGGGGACTTTTTAAAATCAATTTATAATACTGTTCTGAAAACCCATACCAATTATTAGCTTTATGCCAATTATGGTAACCTTGCATGTTTTTTTTGACCAGACTAAACCTAAACGTAAAAAGTATTACAATATTAATATTTCAACACGATATTACTGTAATGACCATAATGATTATATAAAATTTAATCCCTAATGAAATAATTTACCATAACCTCTTTATTCTTTAAATAGTGCATTTTTTAAGGTAAAACAATAAAATGCATTTCATTTCCATTATTTGCGAACGTCTTTATCCGCAAAAGGGTAGACCGAGGCTCAAACCCACATATTTTCAGTCAGCACTCTACTAGTCCCAAATAATAGGAGGTCGTATTGCCTGGTCACTATGGATATTTAGCCAGAACCTCGTCTGCCTGTCAGCACTGGTGAGGATGCTTAGGAGCCGAAGATGTTGATAGAACCCTTCCATGTTAGAAATAAAAATAATTAAGGAATAAAAAACCCGACTGCACTTGACCAGATATTTACTACTATACTCAGGCGGGATTCAGTTTGCATCTAGGTTTGAACTGATATTCGAGCCCCTTTTTAGCCCATTTACTTTATATATTTATTTTAATTTACAGCTTTTTAGTTTTAACGAAGTTCCTGAAGAAACTCAGGAGATAAAAATCTTTCATTTGAGACCTCATTCATCGAAATCCATCAATAAGTTTGGCCTGTAAAGGTGAACAAAGAAACATATATACATACATACACGTGAAAAACATAACCCTTGCTGTCGGGTAACTAATAAGTAAACCTAAACATACGCTTTTCTTTGTTCCAGATTGTGCTATACGATTACGTGCAACGCGCGTCGGACGCGTCCACTCCGGGCACTTACCACGCACACGTGGCTGCCGCCTACTCATCCCTCCACCACCAACCCGCAACGCCTTACTAGTTGAACTCCACAAACTTAACGTCCCCTGCGCAAACGGCTTCATCCGCTTCGCTCCTAACACCCTTACATTATGCGGAAAACTGGACCAAATACCACAAACGAACAGAAAGTTCCTCTATTCTTCAACATCCAAAAACCCAGCAATAGAACTCCATGGACGACCCACGTTCGCCGCAGTATACCGTCTAGTAGATCATTGTCATGATGTTCTGCTGACGGCTAGAAACGGCTCGTTCGAAGTCGGACCAACTTTTCAACTGATGTGTTCCTATCAAATCCACCTTCCGTATGGAAACCGCGTCGCTCTCCGGTTACAAATGGGCACGGGGCCAATAAACATGAAAGAGAATGATCTTTCAAATATTATCCATGAGGATGTTCAAGCTTTATGTAGAGGGATGGAACTCAATCTTGAGGATGGTGAATCTAGATGGAGACATTGTTCTCAACCAGGAGATCCTTTAAGAAGTGTTCAAATAGTGTCAGAAAAGAATTCTGTTCGTTTGAATATTAGTATAATAGCGAAGAAAAATACTTCGGCCATGTGGCTTCAAGTGTGGTGGATGGATAAACCGGTGGAAGAAGTAGTTGGCCATTGTGACTACGGGTGGGTACTTTCAGGGGATTTTTGCATATCAGCAGTCCGAGAAGCAAAGAAGGCGTGGAGACAGGCTGAAGCGGAATGCGTGAGGTTGGGAGGCCACCTCGCCAGTGTACTGAATGTGAGACAGCAGAATATTATGGACCAAATGCTGATACACGCGTAAGTATATCTTCGAAGTTTGTTTGCTGTAAACTGTTTAGGGTATGATGAGGCTGACACGCCCATTATGGGCAAAAGGCTCGACAAAAAAAAGGAAAAAAATCATCGAAGTTTCTTTAATCTTTACCAGAGACTTGCATTTTCCAAAAGTTGAACCACAGAATAGGGAATGTTTACTTGTACTTAGGACTGTTATTTAGGTTTTTTTTTTTTTTTTAATTCCGCGGCCCAAGGCCGCGGCTGCTCTAACGTCCGTTGCCGGGCGTCTCTGGTTACTAGCAGAGGGTATATCCAGTGGCGCCCGGCGGAATTTGACCACCTCTGTGGTCTCTGCGGGTGTTTGGTCGGGACGAGAATCCCGCGTCATTGGGGTCGGGTTTTATCCCGCGTCAGTGAGTGAATCTGGTTGCGTGCTATGGGGCAAAGGCCCCGCAGCACGCAACCCTTCTAGCCTGCTTCTGTAAGGACGATGGGTGGCGATCCCGCCGTCCTCAGGCCCCGATCATGGAGAACGATAGTCTTGGGCGTAGTCGCGTAGTCTGGGGCGGCCTGGCCGCCGACTACGGAACTCGGCGGGGAGGGTACGCTCCCTCTCCCTCCCGGCCGCCTCCTTCGCGAGCATGACTTGCTCGCAGAAGGACACGGCCGCGTTCCACCTACTCCCGCTGGATACCATGGCTTGAAGCATGGTCCCCAGCGAGAGGGTATCCACGCCCAGACCCACTATGAGGTCCCGGCGCTGACTCGCCCACGCTGAGCACTCCACCAGCGTGTGGAGTGCGGTGTCGTCGTCAGAAACCTCGCAGTGTTGACACCGGGGTGTGACCTCATGATGCATGCGAAACAGATAGCTACCGAAGCATCCATGCCCGGCAATCATCTGCGTCGCACGGTACGTGAGGTCACCATGCTGCCTCTGCAGCCAATCGTCCATGATCGGTCTCACCGCCGCGATGAAGATGGCACCCCCCTTGGGTTGCTCAAGTCGCACCCTCCATGACTCCATGAGATCCTGGCGGAGTTGGGACCGCTGGTCCTCGATTTCTCGAGATTATTTAGGTATTTATAATTTTGACTTGAGTTAGTGATTTTTCACGATTCACTCTTTCTATTACTTTATTGATTTATTACTTTATTATTTAAAACATTAAAATAGAAATTATAAACAGATCACAAAAACTCGACTCGAACCCACGGCCTTTCCATAACTGGGGGAATGATCTGACCACTGAGCTACGATCATTTCTATCTAGACTAGTTTATCAAACTCATTGCTTTGAAATACAAACTTTATTACTTAAGTTATGTATTTATGTTGTATTTCTTATAATTTTCTTATTATTGTGCAAAGTTCGCCTAGAAGAGATCCCTTGTTAGTAATAAGGCCGTTGTTCGTTGTTCACAACGTCCAATAAAGGATATTTATATTATCTTATATTAAATATTAGCTGGTATAACTAGTCCAGTAGCTCTTTTAACTGCAATGGGTACACTATCAAGAATATGGAGGCTAGCTTGTTACACAAGAATATCTTGGCAACAGTCTTCGAAAAAGTTAATTATATATACTTTTGGAATGTACGAAACGTATGTACAATAATACTGTAACTATTTAAGTATGTAAATGAGTTATATTAAGTGTGGATAGTTAGGTAAGATATGTTTTCAGGATTCCGTACCAAAAACAGGACCTTATATTACTAAGACTCCACTATGCGTATGTCTGTCACTAGGCAGTCTCATGAACTATGAATCTTTAACCATTTCTTTTTTACGCTTCATGTAATGAACCGTGATTAGATAGTTGAAATTCACAGATGATATATTTCTATAACAACAAATACTAAAAACAGAATATAATAAATATTTAAGTGGGGTACCATAAAACAAATTTATGGGAGCCCCCACTGGTTTACAATAATGCGTGGTTCAGAATCCTTCGTACGTGAATCCAACTCGCTCTTGGCTGTTTTTTTTACTTTAGTGAATATATAAGAAGATATCATTGAAATAAGTTTATATGTTTGGTAATTTTTACACAACTCTATTTAGTTTCAAACTTAGCAGAACTTGTGTTCTTAGATCAATATACTTTTACTATAAACATAATTATTGATGTATAAATTCCAAACATTTAGTTGACGGACGTTGTGGGTATAATGTGACCCACAATCAAATCTCATATTATGACATCTGTCCTGGATATTTGGATTGGATGGATTTCACACACACACACACACACATATATCACGCCTATATTCCCGAAGGGGTAGGCAGAGGTGCATTACACACCCACAATTTGCCAGTATTTTTAGTCCCACGTAACAGGGGCAAGCCTATTGCCGTCATCGGGCACATTTAAAACGGGTTATGTCCAAATGGCCGAGTGAATTTAATAAAATGTAGCAGCTATATTGAAATTTTGAAATAATTTAATATGTACATCTATACTACTATTATAAAGAGGAAAGATTTGTATTTTTGTGTGTATGTTTGTAATGAATAAACTCAAAACCTACTGTGCCGATTTCAAAAATTCTTTCACCATTGGAAAGCTACATTCACCCTGAGTAACATAGGCTACTTTTTATCCCGGTAATGTGTTCCCACGGAAACTAAATCACGCGGGCCGAGCTGTGGCGATTAGCTAGTAATATATATAATGAGTGCGAAGGGGCCGTACTATACTAACATTTCCAGGGCCCAAGTCATTCTCACCAACAGGTGGTGCACCTGCTAACAAATAGACAATTCCTGAGACGGCAATAGGCTTGCCACCTACGAGTATTACGGGGTTAACGATGTGACTGGCGAAACGAGGTCGTAATAAGCGTCTCTTTTTACTCCTTCGGGGAAAATGACGTGAGTTGTGACATTGTGTGTCTGTGTAAATAGATGTGTGGCGTGTACTTAATAAAACGCTGACGTCATATGTAAGAAACGTCCAGATAATACGAGAAGGCGGTTCGAGAACCTTCGACAATCTTCTACCAATCTCCAGTTGCGCATACGCCACTACTCCTTATAATTGAACTAGCCAGTTAGGTATAAGCAATAAATTATAAGTACAACATAAGTATAGGTATTTATAATTTAACAGATGTATAGATCATGTTATTGTCTGTCCCACAGTCCTGGCGCTGGTGTAGACGACGTGTACTGGATCGGAGCGACTGACGCCGTCCACGAAGGGGAGTTCCGATGGTCTGATGGACTACCTTTCTCATACGCACGTGAGTACCCAAATACTTTGAGACCGCTTTTCCCATCACACGTGTTTCAACTTGCATGCAATAATTTCATACAATGATGACAGTTTATTCCTGTCACACGGGCCGCGCGTCAATCTTTTCGATTGGACGTGGACATTAACAAACTTGGTATGCCGGACCTCCATGCGTGTTGTACACAGTTGACACGAAAAGCACTCTAATTTAATGTTACTTGTATCACGTGTGAGTAAATACCATAGTGCCCACTGTCCAGACACTCACACGAGGAGACATATACGTGGGATAGAAGCTGGCTGGAGGTCATGCAGTGGCATAAACAATTGATGTCACTTGATGGAACTTGATGTATAATAAAAGAGACATATTTTAAATAAAATAAATCTAACTACTTTGCAATATTCCGCCACATGCAAATTACCCAACTCTCGTATTTATTCATGCACAAGTCCAAACCCACTTAGGCCGAAAGAATAGAGAAATAATTTTGAAAATAGAATAAATATGAGAGTTGTGTTATCGTGCAAAAAATAATAAAAAACCTCGACACGTGTTTCTCATTTTATTTATAAACTCGTACTTTAGAAACCCAACCGGTTTTGCTTCACGTTATTACAAAGGGTAATGGCCATAGAGCAACACGGTCGTCGTTCACGGTCATCGTATACGGTAATGGCTGATATAAGAGTTAAAATGGTGTGTAGCAATAATATTCCATAATATGTATAGATATTCTAATTAAAAAAATGCATATAATTGAATTGAGAATTGTATTTTTTTTTATAATTTATGTTTCTATTGTCGGCACTTGTTGGAACATATAGTAGTAGAAATAAACTCACGTACACATGCTCTACAATTTTTATTTCCAACACCTGACCGGTTTCGCCCTACGACATTATCAAAGGTGTTCTTTTTACACTAATTCACTTCAATTACATAGTTTACATTTATCACATAATATCATACAAAACAATATTGAGCTGGACACAGGACTGAGCTCAAGAATACCTTTGATATTGCCTATAATATGTATGATAGAAGAAAACTTTCAAGCCATTCTGTATAGTGAACAAAGGCTCATCTAGTGTCGCACAGACGTCGATGTTCGGGCTGTATTGAGTGAATCTCAACTGAAGAGCGTTTCGATGAAGTGGCAGTTACGATATATAAGTGGTATTGTGGCTTTGATAACTGCTTTTTGAATTTTCATTGGTTTAACCCTAGATAGATGACCTTATTTTATAGTAGTTAAAAGATAACCATACGCTTCATAGGCGCACGATTATATAAATGATATTTTTTTTATTAAATACTTACCAATCTATGAAAACATTTATTTACAATAAGAATTACAATATACAAAAATACATAATTATAGACTAAAAATATTTACATTACAAAATATCGTTTAAAAAATCCTCCGCGTCATTGCCGACTGGGAAGGTTCCCAGAATGCTGGCCGTGTTGCCACGTTGGATGGCGATACTTATTCTTTGGGCCAGAAAATAGTCAGCCTTCTGGTCCTGAGAAGCATCAATAAGGCGTTTAGCAATGTCTCTATAAAGGCGGCGAGCACTCGGACCCCATGACCCCAGTGTCTCAACCCCAAACGGCTCAAATATGTAATCACCTGCTAGGATAGCATATTTACGCCGTTTAAGGCCTTCAGCCGATGCAGCAGCAGCGCCGGCACATCCGGATGTGCTTGGAAGGTGTGAAGGTGCTAAGGCGTCAACGCATATAGCGTCCCACACCAAAGGCCTTCCCATCTTCCACGGTAGCAACGACATACCGTCCGGTCTCTTTCCATCGCTTCGTTTCACGTACGGCCGGAAGACCTGCGGTGGAAAGAGCCCTACGAATTATGTCGTTTAGAATAGCGTGCCGAGGTATACGACCTGCGCTTCTGCTACAAGAAAGGCCATGGTGTCCCAGATTATCGACGGCTACGCCACAGGTGCAATGATGCGGAGATACACAAGGTGTACCCAGCCGAAGGCAAGTGGCAATGCGGAAGGTTGTGTCGTCCAACATTGTACCGATGCGATGTTGGGCGATGGGACTGCCTGGATCCATAACCCTGACTCCCATTCTCCAACAGCTAGTAGGCATGCACGCTCTGAAATATTGACAGAAGTGGCAATTAGTGTATTATGGATCAGTTTGTTGCCCGTCTGCCGGTCTTTCAATAACGTTTTTCTCAGGAACGCGTGGAGGTATACTTAGGTCTACTGTCCCTTGGAGCTTATAAAAATTAAACTTCTAAGCTAACGCAATCAAAAGACACAACAGCCGTTTATTCTGCAAATTTTCGAAACTCATAAGGGAATCAAAACCTTCAGGGTACTTCCCATGCACTAAGCATCTTAAAATTTTGTACAAAGCTACGTCTTATAGGTTTTAGGTTTGTACGGAACCCTCGGTGTTTCTTTTCCGTCGAATGTAGGAAGTCAATTTTACATCACACATACATTTTACATCTTTAGAGCCCAAGTCATCCTCCTCTGCACGTGGTACAGTCATGCTGTCAGACGGACGAGGCTAGCGAAAATACCCATTCCCCCATAGTGTCCGAAAACGGCTATAGGCCGCATATTAAATGAGTCTGACTTAGTGACTGGCTAAATGTGTAATATGTAGGTATGTATGTATGTGTGTATGTAACTGCCTCGGTGGCGCATGATGGGTATGCGACTGCCGTCCCTGAGGTCTCAGGTTCGATTCCGGTTCGAATCAAATTATTTGTGCGATCCACAAATGTTTGTTTCGGAGTTTGTTTGGGTATTTTCTATGTATAATATGTATGTATATTTAGAAATATAAAAGTATGTTTATCAGTCGTCTAGATCCCATAGCACAAGCTTATATTAGCTTCATTTGGGCTAGATGAGGTCGTGTGAGAATGTCCAAAAAATGTATGTATGTGTGTATACTCATATGTAGTTTATATGCCCATAATTATGTATGTATTTAGATTGTAAGTATATTTACCTACGGCCACTACTACCTTTTCTTTCTACAAGGATCTTTCCATACAAAGGTGGCCTGGTAGAAATTGCTTTAAGCAATAAGTCCGCCCATTGTATTCCTCTTAGACTAAATAAGCTCCATGTACATATTTATGAATACCTACTGTATTGGCGTACAATAAGGTATAAATAAATGTGAACGTAATAAACACCTCTGTGTACCCCTCTGGGGATAAAGACATGCTTTTATGTTTAAATGTATTCCATGGCCACTTCATGTTGCCCAAACCACCGCAATTCCACGTAATTCATAGTTCCCCCATTCTCAGGGTGTCCCACTACGTCAATTAGCCCAGGATTATACGGATTAATGCGATTAAGGTTGACTAATAGATAATGCCTGTAGCGTTAAGACCGCCTATGTACAATAATTGTGTACAAAGTTGATGTAAATAAATATATTTTTCTTCACTAATTCTATTTAGCATTTTATAAGCTTTCAAGATTATTTTCCAATAATAATACATACCTTCATAAAATCACGCCTCTTTCCCAGTGTGGTAGGCAGAGACCACGTACTTCCACTTGCTACGATCCTGGCATACTTCTTTCGCTTCCTCAACTTTCAACGCCGCACCACACCATAGGTTTTGGTCTCTAACTTTTGACCCCTTAGGGCTAGGTCGAATTTTCTATTTATTGGCTTGCCTCCAGATCGAGGGCCATAGAGGGGTCAACCATCATTGGAGCATAAGCAGTTCTCGAGAGCTAAGGGGGGGTACATTCCCCATTTCTATATATAGATTAACCTGGCTTTTATTCAAGACATCTGCGATTTGGTCGCCATAAGTCCGCCTAGGGTCGACCCTTACTAGCTTGTCCATTAACACTCACTTCATATATCTGTTTTGTCAGTCTCCTATCATCCATCCTCTCTACATGACCGAACCAACTAAGCATCCCTTTTTCAATCTGGGTCACTACATCTTCTGTCACACCACAACGTTCCCGTATCACGGTGTTCCTAACTTTATCTACTAGTGTTACCCCAGCTATACTTCTCAAACTTCTCACGTATGTAGCTTACAGCGGTGTAATTGCTCTAATCGGAAGTGTCTTTAACGGGTCCTGTCAAGACTTTTATTAAGATCTAAAAAAGAAAAGCAATAGTATATAAATGTTATTAAGCTTAAAGTGATTTAAGAACCCAAAAACAGTTTAATACAGCATTTAGCAAAGTCAGCAGCTTTAATATCAATGTACTCGTAACTAGGCTTCAATCTGTTTGTTAGTGATTCGTGAGCTGTTATCTAGCCTATAACGAGAAAACTATATGACGCGGGTGAAGCTGGGGGTATCAGCTAGTTTGAAATAAATTACTAATTTCTAAATTAATAGTCTATTTAATTAATGTAAATCGTCATAGAATTATACAACTCCAACAACCTTAATTACAATTGAAATTAACGTTACTTGAAATTCAATTTGTAGACGAAATGATTTCTAAACGGTAAACTAATTTTATAACGTTCCGTTAATTGAAATTAACTTTATCAATAAAAAATATCTAAATAACCGACGTTGTAAAAGCGGTGTATTTATTTTTATTGTCGCATCATCATTATTCACTGATACTGTTATTGTGAAGCGACTGAACGAAATAGGGTTGTAAATAACCTATGTATTGTTTGGTTGTAATTATTTTTTTAAACTTATTCAATGGCAAACTTTTTACTTCATTAGGTACGAGTAACTTATTGTAAAAGCATATACAGTTTCCCTGGAAAGATCACCGATCTTTTTTGTAATTGTGGGTTCTACGTTAGGTTCAGTAGCAACAAGGCTGGGCACACTACCAACTAACTCCTCAAACAAGTTATGGGGATACCATAGTGTCGCGTTTCTCGGACTCAAGGTGGGAAATGAGGTGATGGGCTTCGTGCAGCTCCTGTTCTAAGACTGACATGCGCTTGAGGCCCTGTTCGTACTCATCGTTGCACTCTCTAAACCCAGATACAATGGTTTGTAATCTGTCCCGCTCATCTAAAACTAACCTATTTTCTGTATGCATTACAGCCATCTGCTTTTTTATGATATCGTATTTATTTAAGCTATCCAACTGTTCCTTTTCATTGTCATCTCTTTCCCTATGCAACTGTTGAATCAACGTTTTTGATACCTCCAATTCCTTCAATGTCAGGTCAAGTTTTCTCAAGATATCGTCATGTTTAGCCTCATCACGGCGAGCAGAATACATGCTACGTGTGACTGGCATTACGATATTATAAATTTATACTGGCGTCGATACTAAGAAAACTACCTGATCAATACACTAAGTACCTACACAAACAAATACGTAAGTAACATCAAAACGTATCGGATTGAACACACGATAAATTCAAAAACGAATAGGTACGATAATAAGGAGTTATTAGTACGATTACCTGTGTAAAAATCACTCAAATCACATTAAATCCGGGTTGACAAAGTTTAGAATTTCTAAAAATCACTTTTAAAATTTTCAAACAGTCATGGACTTTTAGCCGGTAAACCAAAATCAGCAGGACGCAATTTTCACTATTTACTTATTTATTTTACACTGGTTTTTACCTAGATACACTTTGATAATAGTAAGATTGTGTTATGTGATGAATTTTAGCCCCAATTATCGAAAATACCAATAATAAATTAAAATAAATACAAGACGAAATGCGAACAGATGTTAGCCGTAGTGTTGCCACAAGCCAAAAAAGACTGACCTAAATGAATACAGATTTTTGATTTGATTTGATTTGAAATTCGATATTTTCCGTGAAGCAACTGCCTTCAGACCTCCACAACCTATTAGCGATATCAAGCTTTTGTAGTTAGATTAGTCAGTTTAAATAAGGACTTCAACCGCCGTTAGGACCGACGGCATAACGTGTTCTCCAACGCACGGAGGGGTCTCAATGTCTTAAAAAGCCACCTATAGAGACTGACTATTGTAACTGTTACTTTGCAATATGCAAACTTAGTCCCATATTAAACCTAAATAGTTAAAGTTCAAAAATAGTTCGGCCTATTCAAAAATTTATCTAAACTCATGATCGACACTTCTCAAGACCAAAAGGCTGGTTACTATTTGGCACAAAGAATAAGCATTACCATACAACGTGGTAATGCTGCCAGCCTTCTCGGAACATTGCCAGTCGGCGACGAGGCGGAGGAGTTCTTTGACGAATGTTAGGATTTAGATGTAATTTTAGTAGGTATAATTAATATAGGTAATATCCATATTTAGTTACTTTGTATTGTTTTATTATGTACTAGTACGGTGTTTTGCGCGGTATTGATATTGTTTAGTATTTTTTTATTTAATTATTTAAACTTATGCACAAAACTGTAGAAAGGCGGACTTAATTCCACAGGCATTATCTACCAGTCAACCTTTGTGTGATGCAGTAAGAACTAGTAGTAGGTGCTCAGAGGTTGCCATGACACTTAACGTAAATCATACTATCGGAAGATGAAGCGATACACAATAATTATTATGGTAAATAATAAACTTAAATCCTAATAACTACTTAAATAACTAATACTAATATACATACGTATATGAAGTCAATAAATATAAATACTCGTATTTCTAAAACATACCTACATAGTACATACAATTTATATAAATTAGATACACAAATATAATTACATATAAAGCTACGAATCTAATAAACTTAAAAATAAATAGTTAATATTTATTTTAAAATATTAATAACAAGGTAGAAGCTGGTCTATTTACAAAGGGAATGTGCATTCAACAAGTTCAGGACCGCAGTGGACCGCAGACTGCCACCCTCCCCCCTCCCTGCTTCTCCAAGCCTCCTTAAACACCTGCCGTATGACGCAATGTTGACCACCAAACTTTATGACCTCTGTGAGCATAGCTGTGATGAAACATAGAATATAATTTTTATATTTATTTAGCTATCTACTTTGTGGAATACTTTTCTTGAGCAACACATTGTATGTATAATAGTAGTATATGTGTTATTTTGATTTATGAGTTACTAGTGGACGCCCGCTTGACAAATTTTATACACTAAAACCTTCCTCGAGAAACACTCTATCCATCGGTTAAAACAGTATCAAAATCTATTGCGTAGCCTTAAAGATCTAAATACAAGTACATAGGGAACGGATAGGGAACGGATAGGGAACGGGATACTTTGTTATGATTATAATTTTTTATTCAAAGTAATTTTCAAGTGAAAAAGTAAGTCATACAAAATGACACGTGTTAATATTAGTAGGACTAGTAATATAGTACCCAGTATTTGCAATAGGCCTGCAGACTATTACGTGGAACCAACAAAATTGTATGTACGTAAAGCATCTCTGTCTGCCTTCTCGATGCTGACCGATGTTACAGGGTACATAACGTATTTATTTAATTTTCTCGTAAAGTCAACTCACGCTCTTGTACGAAGTTCAGAGAGGTCAAAAAGTTTAGCGAGTGTTACAGATAATTATAAAACGCCACTCTGTTTGAATATGTCGGTAATTATGTACCAAAATATGTGGCGAGGAGACTTTTAACAAACTTTTATAATGTCACCAGTTTCACCTACTCATTATGAACTTTTATTTAGGGACAATAAATAGTTACAATACAAAATTAGCACAAAAATATAAAGTGTACATCTTATATAGCAATAACAGTATTATACAGTACATAGAATCTCTTCGACTTGCGATTGCATCGACTTTAAAATTAATATAGTGAAACTCTCATAGCGGCTATGAAGTAACGTAGCCATCTGACAAAACTTATCGTAGATCCGCTACGAAAGTGCTACGGAATCGCTCGAAGTTTAAAAGATATTCAGTTTCAACTTTTATTAAATGTTTTAATTTAATGAAAATTTCATAGAATTTTAAGATTAAACATTTTGTAATTTTTAGGGTTCCGTTCCCAAAGGGTAAAACGGGAACCCTATTACAATTCGCTGTCCGTCCGTCCGTCCGTCTGTCTTGGGCTGTGTCTCATGAGTCGCTATAATAATAAATATTAAACAACAGAATGGACATGGTTTCGCATCCATCGGGAGATCACATCCCGGTGTCAACACTGCGAGGTTTCCGGCGACGACACTGAAATCCACACGTTGGTGGAGTGCTCAGCGTGGGCGAGTCAACGCCGGGACCTCGTAGTGGGTCTGGAGGTGGATACCCTCTCGCTGGAAGCCATGCTTTAAGCCATGGTCTCCAGTGCGAGTAGGTGGAAAGCGACCGGGACCTTCTGCGAGCAAGTCATGCTCGCGAAAGAGGTGGTCGAGAGGGAGAGACTGGAAATACCTTCAGGTGTCACCAGAGACGCCCGCAGCTATGGGCATGGGAGAGGCCACGGTCTCGAGGAATAAAAAAAAATGACACTTAACAAAAATCATGCAATCGGAGGATGAAGCGATACACAATAATTGTTACGGTAAAAGTTGTAATTTTAAATTTCAGTCACCCGTAACGTTTTGTAGGTATGACCCAGAAAAACTAAGGAGGTGTTTTATTGAAACTCATATTTTATTCAACGTCCATTAGGTTGCAAAATAAATTCTACCATTAACCAAACTGTCACAATATGAGTTGTTGCGTTCGTAAAGTTCGCCTCGAACATATTATATAAGGAAGTATCACAAACCACATACCCTAATAAATCATTTTAGCTAGCGGCCTTATGCTGAGGACATACTATATGACTATCTGATGTCCCAGTGTAAAATTTATACTAGATCATAATAACATTGTATAGAACCAAGTCGCTTTCTTTCCCTATTATACTTTGTATCTTTAATACTACGTCACGGATTTAGATGCAGTTTTCACTAATGGATAGAGTGGTTTTTTGAGGAAGGTTTTTGTACATAGTTTTTTAAACGGTCAAAACCCCCGGCATCCGCTATTTACCACTCTCTATAGTACTCTCTGTAGTACTGGACACTCTCTATAGTATTGTGTGCTGTGAGAGTGGCCCACAATCGCTAGACGTCGTCACGACTTACCACCAGGAGGGCGGCGTCAATTTGGCGAACCCAATATAAAAAATAAAAATAAAAAGTAATACTATTTAGAGGACTGGTTTGCATTGAATAAACTCTGAAACTAATGGACCGATTTTGAAAAATCTTTCACTAATATATAGAGAGCTACTTTATCATTGAGGGCTACTTTTTATTTCGTTAGTGTTTTCCCGTGGGAATTGGCAACAAGAAAACTATATTACTGCGTCACTCAAAAAATCAAAGAATCAATTTCGTTTATTCAGTTTAGGCACATAAAGAGCACATATGAATGTTACTAGGTATGCAATGCATGCTGCTGTTGCAAAAAACTGAGCGAAGTGTTAAATTTTCGAACGACAACCATTGTTTTTTTCGGTGATTACTCCTCGATGGTATGTCCGATTTTCAATTTTTTTGTTCTAAACCACCCTCACGCTACACGTTATCATTGTGGTAAGTTTGAAGGAGATCGGTTCAGGCGTTTAGGAGGAGTATGCGGACCAACGAAATACATGAGTCGCCTAAGATCTTCGCTCACTTCGCTCAAAAATTTTACAATTTCATGTCAAGCAATATTATAAAAATACTAAATTAAGTAAATAAATAAAACATTTGAAAATGATTCTTTCGCTGGTTCGGTTGGTTCTACTGAGAAGATACCAGCAAGAAACTCAGGTAGATTATCCATGACTGAGGCAGTGAATTCACACCCGCATATAGCAAAGGTTGCCTGGCAGAAATTGCTCTATGCAATAAGGCTTTCCATTGTACTGCTACAAGAATTTTTAAGCTCCTTGTATGATTGAATACTGTATTGGTGTACAATAAAGAATATATAAATAATTATAGCCAATAATCTTGTCAGTCCCACGTAATAGGGGGCCAGTTACCTGAAACTGTAAAAGATCCTTAACCACTTTGTCATTTAAACCACAATATCAACTGACAGGCCATACAACGATTGAAAATGAAGGCGCTTCACTCACAAAATCGGTTCAAAGTGAATGAACCCCATTAACTTTTAATCTCTATGTACTAGCTATTATTTCAATGGCTGTCACAAAACTCATCACTCTTAAACGACTTCAAGTTGCTTCGTTAACTGTCCAGTTATAATTAATTGTTATTAATAAGTTAACTTCAGATATGAGAATGAGCAAATTTTTGAGTAACAAATTACTAAAACTGTTCATAAACTAACTTAATTAATTATGCGAACTCTTACGGCAGCGTTCACGCAGCATAGTTTCACGTTCTCAATCCCTATGAGAACTTACTATCGGGGAAAGTATTCAAATATCTGCCTTTCATTTCAATCTCTTTGTATAATGTATGTTATGTAATGTATAATTGCATTGTATTGTTAATTGATTATGATTGAAAAAGAGTGGCTGTGAGATTTCTTGCCAGATTCTGACTCACAGGCTCTACCTGTTGCTTTGAGAAACACTCTTTTAAAATTTAATGTTGACATTCCATGTTGATAATCCAAATGAATCATTCAATCTTTGAGTCTTTTATAGTTTATGCTTTCGATTGTCGGCTGAAAAACACTCGCTGTGTACTGGTTTCGTCTTATGACAATATCAGAGGTGAATGATTGGGTGTGAATATTATATTCACACCCAATCATTCACTTTTGTAACACATTTTACTAATATAATTTACTTTTAGAACACATTTCGCTAATATTATGATAAAGAAACTCATCTTCACGTTAACATTGAACTAAGTACCTACTAGAAACCGGTCAGGGTTTACCAAAAATAAAAATATTTGTGGAATAGTGTACAAGTAATATTTTTTCCTCAACAATGTATTTGAATCTTTTATTGGACCTACGAAATTACTGGCAAGATGTGGGTTTGTAATGCACCTCACCCTACCCCTTTGGGGATACAGGCGTGTTGTATGTCTGTCTGCCATTTTAATAATCTCGGTAGCAAATATCTACTGGATTTCGCGTGATGCAAGTGGAAAAACAAAGCTATACCTATATTTTTTTCTAAATTGACCTGATAAAAAAAACAGGACCATCGACCTCCATGATCGGGGCCTGAGGACGACGTACTAGCAACCCACCGTCCTTACGGAAGCAGGCTATAAGGACTGCGTGCTGTGGGGCCTCACTCACCGACGCGGGATAAAACACGACCCCAAGGATGCGGGGTGAAACCCGACCACCATGCAGCGGCCACACAGGTGGCCAAGGTCCGTCGGACGCCACTGGAAATTCTTTTAGTGCGTACCAGAGGCGCTCAGCAATAGACGTAGGAGCGGATGCGGGTTTTAAAAAAAATCTAAAAAAAACCTGGGGATATAGGCGTGAACACAAGTCATAATATCCATCTACATCACTAGTAAAATGGAAACATTGACCATAAATACAGGTATATAATAGTAACGAGAGGTATTATACACCCACAATTTGCCAGCTGCTTTTTTTTCTCACGTATTACCCACGTATTAACCTAACTTATATACCAAAAGTGGACAAATACAAAGCAATACTTTATCCGGGGACCGTATGAAAATAAATCTTACCAATTGTTCCTGAAAAAGTACAGCATTTCAGGGAGATTAACTCTGATGGACACACTTTACCTAAATGGTTCAACCGAAGTGATCGGATTTAGTTGGGCTCATATGAATGGCTAGAAACGAACTCCAATCATTCGTCTTATTTAAGAGTCACCCATAAACCTTAGTTATACACACACACATATCACGCCTATATCCCCGAAGGGGTAGGCAGAGGTGCATTACACACCCACAACTTGCCAGTATTTTTAGTCCCACGTAATAGGGGGCAAGCCTATTACCCCCTATTATTATTGTAACATAAAGATCTCAAAGTAGTCGAAATAGTTTCTGATTAGGCTGTGATCCGAAACCTGAGATTATAATGTCTTTAAAGTCTGTTTAAATTGTCGTTTTTAGTTTTAACGAGACAAACATTAGAAGATGTAAGACTTTTTTTTAATTGCCGCCGCCTCGTAAGAATAATCCCAGGCTACAGGCACCCTGGGATCAATATTTACACTTTGACCACCTTTTTAGAATAGTACTCTTGGACTATGTTCATTGTATATTTTGTACTTCTGTATTCTTGTTCTTTTGATTGTGTTTATTGTTCAAAAGTAAATAACAAGTATATTCTCAATTGTGTACAGACTGGTTCCCTGGTTGGCGCAAGCACAGTAGCCAGCCAAACGACGATGGTACTTCAGGCCAGGACTGCGTGGAGGCTCGACGGGAGTTCCCCCCCAGACCACCTCCGGCCACGATCACCTTCATGTGGAACGACAGAGGCTGCAGAGAACATAACTACTTCGTTTGTGAGAAGCCTAGTATTGATGGTAAGCTTCTTGAAATTCAAATTTCAGTTTTTCTTGAAATCAAAGATATTTAATGTTCATTATTTCTCTACATAGTATATAACGGTTATCTTATTATCGTGAGATCTACCTAACCTAAGTATAACATCGCTTCTTAGAAGTTAGTGAAGAATCAGTTTTTGTGATTTATTTATAATTTCTTTCTTAATATTGTGATTGTCGTCCACCTTTAGTCTTAAGGGATTATTTATTGTAAACTTTAAGTCTTACTGACTCTAAAATAAAGTTTTAAGTGTCAAAAATAATTAAGTGAGCGACTAGTATTACTAAGTGAGCGACTGACTATACTAAGTGAGCGACTCATAACATTTGAGCGATGCAAATCGTTTCTGGAGGTCACAATTTTAACCTAACCTAACCTACCCATTTTGTTTAAAGAAGAAATTAACCCTCTCTGTATTTCTAGTCGCTCACTCCGTATTTCTAGTCGCTCAGTTAGTAATGTGGTCGCACGGATAGAATATTATTCGATCGTTTTATAATTCCCCATTAAAAATCAATACCGAAAACGTCACTCAAATATTTTGATACTCAAAAGTGACGTTTGGATATGAAAAAATGAAGTTTAAGGGCTGCTCAAGCATTTAAACAGTCCCTAAGTATTTGAGTGACGTTACAGTATAGCAAAAATTAATACACTTTATGAAATTTATTAAGAGTTATTCTACATTTATAATATTTACTGCCAGATTCTCAAAGCAACAGGTAGAGCCTGTAAGTAAGTGTCTGGCAAGAAATCTCAAGGCAAATCTTAAAGTGTATCGGGAATGTGTTGTCGTGGGAAATATAAATTAGAAAACTATTCGCATGAGCCAATCTCATATTAATTTCGAATGTATTGTACCTAATATACTTAAACGACACAAGAACTTTGCTCCACAGTAACTGTAATTGCTTTTACTAATATTAGTGCTTTTGCAACGAACGTTGTAGCTTATAGCACAGTTTGATGTTCATTGATGTGCTAATGTTTAGTTGCAGAAACTTTGTATTACACTTTGTTAACTTGATGTTGTTATTTAGACTAACGTTTGTTTTGCACTTTGCACTTAACAAATATTTTAATTTTTTTTTTTAAATTGGATTTTGGGGCACAGCTCTATCTACTACCAAATCTTGTAATATGAGAACTAGATTGCTTATAGTTGTAAATATGTAATGAATTAATTATGAAGGGATACTTTCTAATAATTGCACAGAAAAAAAGTCCTGTGTTGACTGCCGAGGATATGACCAATAGTACCCAAAGTGGCCTTTTTGCTAGCAACTTTATTGGTCCTTCATAATAGGGGTCGATCCTTTTGTGATCCCGAGAGCTATTCATAGAGCTTCAACTGTTGATCGGCAGGTGTACCACTTGCAGGTGAGCCTGGCCTATAGGAAATACTTAGCTCTAATGTACATTAAAATTAGAACAGTTACTTTTTTAATCGTTTATGTGCCAGAAAACCGTTTGCCGGCTCAGCTAGTATAATTTAAAATAATTGCTCCTGAATATGCAAGTAGCCAGGTACTTTAATTTAACTTCCAAAAAAAACAACGAAAGGCTATGTTAACTTTTTTATCAACTTCTCCCGCCATTTTTAAAAAGCTTCCCCTCCAAATATCAAACACGACACTGCAAATATTCGCCTTGTTTTAAAAGCATTCAAATATTTTATTCTAAATTCAAACTTTTTTTCGTAAAACCAGCCAACATCATTGAGCTATGTGACCTTTTTGCATGCTCTTACAACTTCTATTTTCAAAAGGACACTAAGGGGTAGGGAGGCTCAGGCAAGTTTGGTCCATTCGCTTCGACGCGCCACGGCATGACCCAGTTGTAAAACGGAACGCACTCGACGTTGACGTGGGCGCCATTGTCAGCCAAATGACTACGGTGATGCACCGCTTTTGTGACGGCCATTTTTCCCAACACACGGTACAACGGATTGAATTGTCAAGGTGAAGTCTCTTTTGTACGAGGTTTTGAAAAACTGACGAATATTTTATATGATTTTTTTTGTATTTCAAAGCAATGAGTTTGCTTAAACTATTCTTAAAATATTAAGAAAGAAATTATAAACAGATCACAAAAACTGATGTCCAGACGCTAACCTTAATAGCGCGATGTAGAAATTATGAATATGATATGAAGCAAAAATTCGATGTTGTCGGTAGTGGTCATCGTAGCTCAGTTGGCAGAGCAGTCCCCCTGTTAGGGAAAGGCCGTGGGTTCGAATCCCGCCGATGACATCAGTTTTTGTGATCTATTTATAATTTCTTTCTTAATATTTTATATGATACCTCATAATCACACCTATTTCCTAGAATGAGTAGGCAGAGACCTAATATACATTATTCTTTGCCTGCTAAGTTTCCTGCGGTCTTTGTTTTTTTTACTTACAACGAAACGTCCATTACCTGTCATCACGGGTACTTACACTCTCATAAGGATAACCTCATTGTTTTGGTGTACTTTTTTTTTTAATTTGTTACGACAATTCACACAACGCCATCTAGTCTCAAAGTAAGCAGAGCTTGTGATATGAGTACTAGATAAACTGATATAAATACTTAAATACATTTTTTTTTAAATACATACATATTTTATATAGAAACAACCAGACTTCGGCACAAATGTATGTGACAGCACACAAAGTTTGTCCCGACCGGGAATCGAACCCGAGGACTCCGGAGTCGAAAGCCGATGTACTACCGACCACGCTACCGAAGCACTTTGGCCACTAATGCGGCATTTGCAATATCTATGTACCTTTTTGACCATTTTTAACCGACGTATAAATTACGATTAGAATGAATGAATGAAAATCCCGAACATTCTAATACTAATGTTAATGACCTGATGATGAATTTAAAAAATATTTACAATATAAATTCCAAAAATTAAAGCTTGCAAGAGGAATACTCTAATCAACTTAACTACCAAGATCATCAGTAACACATGTTTTACGTCTTGGGGTGACGTGAGAGCCAGTATTTAGATCCCCCAGTATTCAGAACATTCCCCGACCGATTCAGTGAAGTATTTCTGGTCCAAATCCAACCCAATGCCATTTTTCTTTTTGTCCTTTCCTATGTCCAAAGTCAAATCTTATTGTGTTCAAAATACTAGACCAGCAATAGTCTTAACCTATTTATAATAATCCCCAACGCCTCGAATAAAAAAAACCCTTATTCATAGTCAGTATGTATTATAAAAAATATTATTTCAAAAGGTCATTGCCCTTTTCATTCCAAAAAAAGAACATCAAAGTCAAACTGACGTTTTTTATTTCTCTTTACTTTTTAAGCCGATCTGCTTTGATTGAGTTGTCACGAAGCCTCTGAGGCATCAGGACAGGTAAAGCAATTAATATTACTGTAAGTGAATTCATTTCGAAACCGTTTCACTTGAGAGCTTTGTCCAATGTTAAATAATGGATTTACTTTCACGTCACTAATTTACTTACTTTTAAAGTTATTGTTATATTTTTGAGCGAAGCGAGTGTAGCGAGCGGAGCTCCTTATCGGGTGACTCAAATGCAACTCGATTTGAAATTGTTTCTCGACAACTACCCAACCGATTTCACCGGGCGCCACTGGGAATTCTCTGTGTCTACCGGAGGCACTCGGCAATAGACGTAGGTGCGGCCGCGGCCCTGGGCCGCGGTTTAAAAAAAAAAAATCCAACCGATTTTCATGTTTTTTTCACTTAAAAATCAAGCATTCTCAGGAGCAGGTTTTGTTCGAGACCGAATTTTGATTTAGGACCCTCAAAAAACTCAAAAAAGGTTATTGACCAAAAATATGTCAACAACCGATTTTCATGATTTTTTCACTCATAAATCAAGCATTCTCAGAAACAGGTTTTGTTCGAGACCGAATTTAGATTTAGGACTCTTAAAAAAGTTATTGACCATAAAAAGTTATTGACCAAAAATATGACAATAGTCGCTTCGCTCAATTGCATGCTGCAGCGTAGTACCACGGCAGCGACCGCAGCGAGTAGTTCTTATTGATAAAACTTTTAAATGTAAGTAATGTTATTTACTGTAATTATTACTAGAGTCTTATAAGAAAAAATGAGGCCTTTAAATAATGTCTCAAATAATTACTCAGTATTATACATAATTATTATATTATTTATATCCATAGAGAATAAAAACTGCAAAATAATTATTCTGAAAAAGTTGTAACGACCATAGAGTTGACAAATATTGGATTTAAAAGGTTTTTTCTTAAAAACATTTTACTTACCATTACTTACCATAGAGTTGACAAGTAAAACTCCTAGAATAATTAAGTAAAAAAACTTTGAAATTCTAAATTCGAAAGTTACCGCAGCATTTAAAACTGAACACGTAATCGCGTTCTGAATTTAAAGTAGGGGGTATCAGTGAAGCGACTCGCCGACCTATATAGCGGTTGGGACGTACACGCGATCGCGGTATCTGGCACCTGGGTTGCCAAACTTGAAAATTCTCCCGACATTTAGTGGCTTATGTATTGAGGTTAGAATAAATGGGATTTACATATTTTATTCCGTATTATTCTTAGGCCGGTTATTTTGTAATTAGTAATTCGCAGTAATTATAGAAAAATTAACAACTTAAGTATTGTAAATTATATTACCGACATGGGACCAAATAATTGTCGGAATGGGACCAAATTTAAATGGGACCACTTGGAAAGTAGTAGCTATCAATTTTTAAAAAAATCAAGAGTTTGTTCCTCTGTAGAACGATCAAGGCCTGGAACGCCCTACCCGCGCACGTATTTCCTCCTACTTACAACCCAGGGTTCTTCAAGCCGAGCGTGAAGAGGCACATCACTAGGTCACCAAGTTGAGGGCCACTCTTAATAGTACATATTGCGTACTGTGAGAGTCACTCAGAATCGCCAGACGTCGCAACGGCTTTCCATCAGGGCGGCCTCTCTCTTTTACGGGGAACACTCTTACTACTGAGTTACGAAGACCTCAACCGTAAATGTAACGTTACTATGTGACGTGAAACCGGCCTCAACGTCACAACTAGTATTTTAGTATTTAATGTCCGTCCACTCCTCGCCACTGGCCGTTGGTCACTCACAGGTGTGTATTTAGTGAACCCGTGTGTATTTACTTTTCTAAATAGGGTTCTTTTCCGCGGGCTTGATCGTAGCAACACGATCCGCTGTACGGAACAGCTGTCTAAACCGCTATGAATGTCTTGACCACAGGAACCATAGCAGTTGACACAATGCCCATTTATATCAACTCCAAGAAAGAGATAAGAAAACATTTTCATTTCGCTGCAAACCCATCAAAACGATCAATACAGTTTATAGATTCTAATCTACGTTGGCAAACTGTACAAAGTTATAAAACAAAGAATTTTCTGGCACACTTAAATCATTTCGTTTCGTCTCCGATTGCAAGTTAAAATGTAATAGCTGGCAACTCTACACGAATGCCGTGCCAAATTAGCCCGCTTCGTCGGTGGCCTGATCACGAAAGGGGTTCATTACGTCACCACGAGACGGCCGATGCTTTCCAGAAGTAATATAACTGACAAGTTAATTACAGTTGTTTGACATCTTTTATTTGAAATTGGAAGTTTTTGTTTTAATAAGCTAAAAATGTGGGCCGAACTTATTTTACATAATGCCTTAAAAGTCATATTGACTAGTCAAAATCACTTACTTAGCTAGTTTTGTACAGGTTTTACAGCTTATATAAGCTAAGTTATGTCTAGTAGCTATTGCCCGCGACTTCGCCCGCGTGAAATAATTCTCTCGTTCCTAATTCCCAGCGATAAAAAGTAGTAAGTATATTATGTCCTGTCTCAGGCTCTAAACTATTTCTGTACCAAATTTCATTGAAATCAGTTCTGTGATTTAGGCGTGAAAGCGTAACAGACAGACAGAGTTACTTAGAGGATGGACGGACATGACGAAACTATAAGAGTTCCGAGACCTTTACAACGGAACCCTAAAAATACAATACAGATAAATTGAGAACCTCCTTCTTTTTTGGAAGTCGGTTGAAATGCTAAATCATTAGTTTCGAATAGAATAGGTACCTACGTTGGGAAAGCTGAGCAAACTGTCTGAGACGGTTATTGAGAACGGTAGCCATTAAGAGCCATTTCACAAAATGCGCTGTCTTAGTACGGTGCCCACTTGTGTACTCGTATCATAATTTATTGTAATTTCGATTGAAGTTATATCAATATTTTGACAAAGTATATGCAGGAATTTCCTATATTACTGCAGAAATCGGTTCTCTAATGAACGTAGTTTATTTTGGAATAATTTTATTTTTGTAATTACTGTGTACTCGTATTTAAACCAAAAATCACGGTCAAATTGCGATGTTAAACTCAAAAATTGGCCGAATGGTTTATTTTTTACTAAATAATTGTAATACAATTCAATCATCTGTTACATTAAATGACGATTAAAATATATATCCAATGCTTTATGTATTTTTTTAAACTCAATTTATAAGTATTTTTGCTTGAAATACGACTCTGAAATCAACTCTGCGCCCGTTTTTCAATAAAATGCTTGTGGGAAATTGATTACTATAGATCAAATAAGTTATTTTTAGTAAATTTGTTACATTAAACGTCAACACGAAAGCTTGCGCATATTCAATAACTTCTAGTTATTACAGATTATGGTAATTTAGGAGCTCAAAATATTAGAAATTCGTGCGAAAACGTGAAATGGCTCTTAAACCTAAGACCACTTTATTTGGAACTAGCTGATCGCCGCAGTTCCGCCCGCGTGATTTAGTTTACTCGTTCCCGGTTACCGTGGTAACACATTACCGGGATAAAAAGCCTATGTTACTCAGGGTGAATGTAGCTTTCCAATGGTGAAAGAATTTTTGAAATCGGCACAGTAGTTTTCGAGTTTATTCATTACAAACATACACACAAAAATACAAATCTTTCCTCTTTACTATATAAATTCTAGGTAATATAGACTGGAGAGAACTTTATAGTATTACATTACTTAGTACTATTAGTCACACATAATATTGTGGTCGAACAGCTGAAGACCTCGCGAACATTAAAACCCCATGAAAAAAAACGCGTGTGTTTATCAGTCGTCTAAATCCCATAGCACAAGCTTATAGTTTAGTTTGGTCTAGACGACGTTGTGTGAGAATGTTCAAAAATATTTATCTATTTATTAGACAGACGGATGAAAGCAAAATTGACCAGTCTCGAAATAGAGACGTTTCGCTCGTTCGGTTAATTTCAAAAATTTCCACATGTGTCAAAGCTGGTAAAAAATGGATACATTACTTTCTGATGATTCCAATTTCATTAAAATTTGGTACAGATAGTTTAGAGCCTAAGAAAGGACATAGACTACTTTTTGTCCCAGTATGTATTCCTACGCTGGGTGCCACTGGATTCCGCCCGGCGCCACTGGATTCCGCCGGGCGCCACTGGATTCCGCCGGGCGCCACTGGATTCCGCCGGACGCCACTGGATTCCGCCGGGCGCCACTGGATTCCACCGGGCGCCACTGGATTCCGCCGGGCGCCACTGGATTCCGCCGGGTGCCATTGGATTCCGCCGGGCGTCACTGGATTCCGCCGGGCGCCACTGGATTCAGCTGGGCGCCACTGGATTTCGCTGGGCGCTACTGGATTCCGCCGGGCGCCACTGGAAATATCTTCTGGTACATACCAGACGTCGAGCAATGGACGTAAGAGCGGCCGCGCTATATCACGCGGGCGGAGTCGGGGTAATCAGCTTGTTCTAGAGAACAATGCATTTCTCAAGTCGGTTAGAATACTCATTTTTAAACAAACAAACAGTAATAACATCACGTATCAAACGAACGAAAACATTTCCGAAGGTAATAATATATTATAGTTTAGAACGAAGTAATATTTTTATTCGCATCCGGGGCGTCGAACTTTGGTCTTTACAGGTCGTTACCACCCATTTGCCCCTTACGCCCCCTAAATCGACCATTATACCGAGTTAGAGGGCAAATTTTCTTTTTTTTTATCGAAATTTTTATAGTTCCGAAAAGAAGTGTTATCATGAAGGTTCATGTTTCCTTTGGTAGTTGAGTTTTATTCGTGTAAATGTGTGTACAAGCTTTAGTGCTACGAGCGTAGCATGACATTGGCTCGTAGCAATCTACGTGCTACGTTCGTAGCACATAAGGCGAAGTAAATAAATTGTCTTGTAAAGTTACAAAAACAATTTTGATACTTTATATTACTACTGGTAAATGTCCACAGTTTCTTCTCTGTGAAATAGTTTTTTAATTCCCAAGTCCCACGGGATTAGAGTCCCATGAGATTCTCGGGATGAATACAAATTAGGCCCAAATAATTATCGCCATCCAACGTGGCAACGCAATGACACGGAGGATTTTTTAAACGATATTTATATAATGTAAATTTTTTTAGTACATAATTATGTAGCTACATTGTAATTTATGAATAAAATTATTTGAAATGTCTGCAATAATTATCTGCCAGTGAAACATCTATAAAAATGGGTCCATCTGTTTTAGAGACAAGCCGAAACAAAAAAATTTTGGGTGCAAAGGGGCTCTACCAACATCTTTAGGGCCCCAGCAACCTCACCTGCTAGTGGCGCACCTGCTGATAAACGGACGAGGCTCGTTAATTTACGGTACCTATGGAGTAGCTTCGGCCCCTACGTGGGTACCAGGTGGTACAACAGTGTTGGTCCGGGGGGGTACCACCGTGCAGCTGTGCTAAAGCCCCCCAAGTAACCCAGCCCAGGCTGGGTTGCGTTAGGGGTTCAGCAGCTGCACCGCCGGGCCCGGGGCGATGTATGGTGCAGCAGGCATGGGACCAGTGGAGACGAAGCGGAATCTAGTGTGGGTGGTGTGGGTCGATTCGCCGGCCAGGGAGACCCTTAGCAACGGCGTTGCCGCGGCCGCCCGCAACACAGTCATGGGGCCCGCCTGGGACCAACCACCCCAGGAGGCTGCCCCACATGTTGCGCATAATCCTGATGTGGGATCGCCGCTCCGGGTGGTAACCGGTGTGGGGTAGCGGCGGCCTTGCATCAGGGGGGTTTGGGAGCCCTTCCGTCCGGCGAGTCGACTCCGACCTAACCACACGGTTCTAGACAAAGCTAGCCCCTGCGCTTTGTCACTTACTGCTGCACCAAATGTCGCCCTGTCTTCACGCTTCTTCTTCTTCAAATTCTACAATGGCAGTGCAACAAAAAAAAAACGTTACACAGCGGCCCTAGGAAACCCCACAACTTCACTTTTCGAGGTGGAGTTCACTAACGTCCGTGGACTCCATGCGAACCTCGATGCCGTCCACCATCACCTTGAGACGGCACGGCCCGCTGTGATGTTCCTGACGGAGACACAAATACGCCGCACTGACGACACGTCTTACCTGTGTTACCCCGGCTATGTCATCGAGGAACTATTTCGAGACAAAGCCGGGGTGTGCGTGTTCGTTAGGGTGGATGTTTGCTGCCGCCGGTTGCGCTGCCTAGAGAACCCCTCCAATTCTGTCCTTTGGCTGCACGTAGACCATGGCTCTATGAGCCAGATCTACGTGTGCGTCTACCGATCCCACACAGGGGATTCTGAGACAACAAAGCTCTTCCAGTACCTCAGCGAGACGGCTGATGCGGTTCCCGAACGCAGGTGCGGTTCCCGAACGCTGACCTAGTATTTCTGGGACTTCAATGGCCATCACATTGATTGGCTGGGGTCCCTCAAGACTGATCATGCGGGTAGAGCCGCCCATGCGTTCGCTCTCTCCCATGGTCTGACCCAGATGGTATGCGGGATCACCCGGATACCAGACAGGTCAGATCACGCGCCCCCTCTGCTGGATCTACTGCTGATGAGTCGCCCAGCCCAGTACAGTGTTTCGGTAAGAGCCCCACTGGGTAGTTCCGACCACTGTGTTGTTCACGCTGGCATGAAGGTGTCACCTCCTGCACGTGCTGTACAAACGTCACGGCGACTATGGCACTACTCGTCAGCGGATCGGGACGGTCTACGCGATTATTATGCGTCCGTCCCCTGGAGCCAGCGCTGCTTTGTAGGAAAGGCTCCTTCGGATAGTGCTTCTGCGATAGCTGGCGAGATCAGTTTAGGGATGGATTATTACATCCCTTTCACTGATGTCGCCAGTATCCGCAGAGCCCGTCCCTGGTTCGAGCGAGATTGTGCCAAAGCTGTTCGACAAAAACAGTCGGCATATCGCGCCTGGATCAGGGCCCGGGCTGTGCGCGACCCAAACGTGGGTCACCTCAAAGCAGCGTACAACCGGGCCACAAAATCGAGTAAGAGGGCCTTTAAGAGAGCGGATGCCCAGCGCGTCGCGCGGCTAGGTCAGGAGCTCACTTCCCATCCCACGGGCAGCCGTGGATTCTGACAACTGGCCAAAGCCGTGCAGTCTAACTTTTGTCAGCCCTCGCTGCCACCGCTGCGTTACCCAGATGGAACACTGGCTCACAAAGCCCAAGAGAAAGCAGATATGCTCGCAGACCTCTTTGCGGCTAATTCCCGGGTCGACGACCGTGGCCTGCAGCCCCCTGCCATCGCCAACTGTGGCCACACAATGCCTGATATTGTTATCAGGCAATGTGATGTACGGGCAGTGCTGCGGTCACTCGACACGCGGAAAGCCAGTGGCCCTGACGGCATTCCAGCGGTGGTGCTACGAAAATGTGCAGCTGAGTTGTCTCCAGTATTAACGCGTCTGTACCGCCTGTCATACTCTTCAGGGCTCGTGCCGGAGGTCTGGAGGGAGGCGAACGTACAACCGATCTCCAAGAAGGGGATAGATCCGATCCAGGCAACTATCGACCCATAGCTGTCACCTCCGTCATTTGCAAGGTGCTTGAGCTCCTTATAAATAAGCAGCTCATGCAATACCTAGAGGATCACTCGCTAATCAATGATCGACAATACGGCTTCAGGCCAAAACGATCAACGGGTGATCTTCTGGCATTCGTAACGCCTGTCTGGGGTGGGGCTATGGAAAGGCACGGCGAGTCCTTAGCTATTAGCCTGGACATCGCCAAAGCCTTCGATGGGGTCTGGCATTCTTCGCTCCTTTCCAAGCTTCCGGCATATGGTCTACCTCCTCAACTGTGCAGCTGGATTGCCAGCTTTTTAAACGAGCGCCGAGTAAGGGTCCTCTGCGATGGCCAGGTTCCTCGCTTCTTGCAAGTGAATGCCGGGGTACCGCAGGGGTCCGTACTATCACCAACTCTCTTTCTTCTGCATATCAATGATATGCTATCCCTCGGGAACATTCATTGCTATGCAGATGATAGCACACTGCACGGGAGTTACTCGGTTCGTCCAACGGCGGGGCGATCTGAGATTGAGGAGGAGAGACGACGACTCGTGGCTGATCTCGACCGTAACCTCGACAGTATCTCAATGGGGTACCGAGAACCTGGTCGAGTTCAATGCCCGCAAAACACAGGCGTGTGCATTTACTGCGAAGAAATCCCCTTTCCTTCCCCTACCTTCTCTTCAGAATGCATTATTACCAATGAAGGACAACCATGATATCCTTGGCATAGACGTTCGTCGAGAGCTCAATAATAAAAACTACATCGAAAGATGTATAGGGCTAGCTTCGCGGAAACTAGGAATACTGAATAAGGTAAAGAGATTCTTTACACCGGACCAGAGGTGTCTGCTGTACAAGGCGCAGATTAGACCCTGCGTCGAATACTGCTCTCACCTCTGGAACGGCTCCGCGAAGTATCTGCTGGACGCTCTCGACGCTATGCAGCGACGGGCTATCCGTATTATAGATTGTCCAGAGGTAACGGGAAGCCTTGAGCCGCTAGTTCAGCGCCGAACAATAGCTTCCTTGGCCGCATTCTACCGTATTTCCACGGCGAGTGTTCTGAAGAGCTCTTCAATCTGATCCCACCCTCTTCCTTCCGATCCCGAACGACTCATGCCGGGCAGAGATGCCACTCCCACACAGTGGATAGCATGTTCGCGAGAACCGAACGTTTTAAACGTTCGTTTCTCTGCCGAACGATAGTGGCCTGGAACGCCCTGCCTGTGCACGCGTTTCCTCCCACATATAATCCTGGGTTCTTTAAGCGGAGCGTGAACAGGTACATCAGTAGGTCGTCAAGTTGAGGGCCACTCTCTATAGTATTACGTGCTGTGAGAGTGGCCCACAATCGCTAGACGTCGTCACGACTTACCACCAGGCGGGAGGCGTCAATTTGGCGAACCAAATATAAAAAAAAAAAAATTAAAAAAACAAACAGAAAGGTGCCCGAAGTATGTAATTACGCCATAAGGCTTTCACGACAACCAATCACTCCAAAAAATATACTCATCTTCCATCCTTGTCTAACCCATTAACAAGATAAATATCTCACCTCTTCACCCATTTAGGAAATTACGTATTCCGAAGCCGTGCCACCTCTATTGACTTGTAACAGGCATTCAATATTTACAAGTTGTCTCTTTCTAACTATTCGTGTTAGAGAGGGAGGGATGATAGTATTATGAAAGCGATGTTAGAGATAAAGTGCGCCAGTTTTAGGATTTTGTTAGAGTTTGTTTTGAAGTAATTTATATTTATATAACCTTCTACATATAAATTATTATGTATAATACTATTGTCGGAGACGCCCAGGACTTTAATTGGCTGTGCCACAGCGGCTCCCACGTAAGTTTTGGTTGCCTTCCATCAACATTTCATCGCAAGGCAACGGGTTTCAATATTTTTTTAAATTACTAAATAGCTGCTACTTTTTGTTAAATTAATTCGGCTATTTTGGACAAAACCCATTATAAATGTACGGGGATATAGGCATGATATGTGTGTGTGTGTGTGTGTGTGTGTGTGTGTATAATACTAGCAGTAGCTATATAATACGGTTAGTAAACCGTGGCTCCGCCCGCTTAATATTATTTCCTACGGCAACACATTAGACACAGACAGACACATATCACACCTATATCCCCGAAGAGTTAGACAGAGGTTCATTACACACCCACAATTTACAGTTTTTTTGGTCCCACGTAATAGGGAGCAAGCCGGGCACACATATAATGGGTTGTGTCCAAAATGGCCAGATTAAATTATTAAAAAGTAGCAGCTATATAGTAATTTTGAAAAAAAAAAGGAACCCGTTGCCTTGCGATGAAATGTTGATGAAAGCCAACAAAATGTTACGTGCCAGCCGCTATGGCACAGCCAATTACAGTCCTGGGCGTCTAGTAGCTTTCATTTAATTCAAAATCGGTTCATCCTGTTCAGAGATATGAGGTAACAAACATAATAAAAAAAGTGGATTTGAAAACTCCTCTTTTTTGGGAAGTCGGTTGAAATAGTCAACAACTCAATTTCTAGTTCAAAGCAACAATATATACATCTCGAACCATCGCTTGAAATTCGCCTTCACTGTACCGAATGCAACCATAAACATACGTATTAAAACATAAATAGTTGCAGAAGTATATAAATCTAGTCCGAGTGGTTTTGCGCGATGCAGTGTAATATAAACTTGTGTTATAAATCTTAATATATAAGATGTACTGGTAATTGAAATAGTTGAATATTGCACGAAATTGTTTCTGCAAAATATGGCGTCAATGCTGAATATAATTTTCACGTAATGTCCTCGTAAATTTATGTTAGTTTCTTGCGACTCCAACCGCGTGTGTAATAAATAAGAAATATTGTTCGACATTGTCACACAATGTCATTTAGCCCAAATTAAGCCAATATAAGCTTGTGTTATGGGATCTAGACGACTGATAAACATAATTATATATTTCTAAATACATACATCATAAAGATCATAAAGATAGAGGGGCTCGTGGTCTAGTGGTAAAATGTTAGCACATTGCAAAGTTTAAGCAACATCGACTCAGGCCGGTCTTAGGATGGGTGACCGTTTCTTAAAACACTGAGACCCTTGCGTACCTCGGAGAGCAGCCGTCGGTCCCGGTTGTCATACAAACATCTATGGCAGTCGTTAGGGGTAGTTGGAGCCCTAAATCAAAAATCCGACCGGTCTAACTACAGAACTACGATATCGCCCATGGGTTGTGAAGGTCAGATGGCAGTCACTTCACGGAAAATATCGATTTTCAGCCGAATCGTAGTTAGACTGGAAAGCCGACCCCAACTGAGTTGGGAAAAGGTTCGGTGAATGATGATGATACATCATAAAGATCAAACTAATATTGGATTCTTGTGGATTACTTCTCTCGTTTTCTTTAACCTCATGGCTGGGTTCAAAGTAGCCAATAGCCAAAGTCGTTCAGTAGGTAAATATTATCTGCTCAAGATCTTATTCTATTCTGTACAAAATGCCACCTGATCAGTTATTTCTCAAAATAAAAAAATATGTTAAATTAAATTTTGCCTTCTTCGGTGGCGTTGATCGGTGGTGCATTCGCTTTCGACGTCGGAGTGTCTTGTTCGATTCCCGGGTCGAATCAAATATTTATGTGATTCACTACTGTCTGTTTCGGAGTTTTGATGTTTTGTATGTTTCTAGCTTATATCAGTTTAATTTGGACTAAATGACGTTGTGTGAGAATCACCGTCTATCTAAATAGTCGGGAACGGCCGGACCGATTTGGCTAATTTTGGTCTTGAAATATTCCACTAGTCCGAGTTGCCCAGGACTTTAATTGGATGTGCCACAGCGACTGGCACGTAAGATTTTGTTGCCTTTCATCAACATTTCATCGCAATGCAACGGGTTTCAAATTTGGTTTTCAAAATTGTAATATAGCTGCTTATTTTATTTAATGAATTCGGCCATTTTGGACATAGCCCACTTTCTAGAGTGCCCGGTGACGGCAATAGGCTTGCCTCCTATTACGTGGGTCTAAAAATGCTGGCAAATTGTAGGTGTGTAATGCGCCTCTGCCTACCCTTTCGGGGATTTAGGCGTGAAATGTGTGTGTGTGAAATATTCCAAAAAGTTTAATACATGGGGCACACTAAAAGTTTTGCACTTCTAGCTAATCGGAACCATGTGAATTTCGAATGTTATATTTTTTTAAACGTTGCAACCTTCTTAGTAATAAAAAAGCAAGGCGCCCTTCACTATCGCAGTGAAGGCATAAGAGGACTTCTTACTATTATGTGATATCACATGTTAAAAATAAAATAATAAATATAATCATAAATTTTTAATTTTTTTTTTGCTATGGTGTTTATTCTGTACCAAAATTCTATGTGCCAAATCATAACTTTCTAGCACTTGTAGTTCTCGAGTTGAAAAGTGCGGACAGACGGACAGGACCGGACTATAAGACTTACATAGTATACTTGTCAGTATAGTAAGAAGTCTATAAAGAACAATTGGCGGGAAATCATTTGTCAATTGTTTTTTATCACACATCAAATTTCTACGTATGCAACGAAAATGGAATTAAGTCAAAAAGATTTTAGAGCGATGATTTTTTTATGATTTTAAAAGTTCTCTCTCTCCGCAAGACTGTGCCTCTGGTCTTCAAAATGCTTTTGGGAGAGAAGCACCTGTTGCCGCAGCAACAAAACTACCCAACAAAAATTTATTATACTAATTACCTACTAGCCGTTAGCCGGTTTGACTGGCCCCCGTCTCTCGGTGTATGTCGCCATTACCGATTTGTACCTGCCACGAAAAGGATTAAACGCCGTAATTTATTTCAATATCGCTTTCTTATTTTAATAATGTTCCCCAATTGAACAGCACCTTGTTTGAGCACCGTGAGGCGATGGTATGATGAATTTGAGAGAGGTCGAGTTTCTTAGCATGACGAATTTCGTGAAAGGCGGCCTTCAACTGCCGTCAACGAAAATAATGTGGCTACTGTTAAGCGGTTAATTGAAGAAAACCCGCGGATTACCTATGAGACAATTCGAGGACTATTGGGGATTGGTATGAGTCAAATCCAGAAAATTTTACACGAAGAATTGAAAGTTCGGAAACTTTGTTGTCGTTGGATCCCTCATAAACTGACAGCGGAGCAGAAGCGGGCTCGCGTGGAATGGTGCTCACAGATGCTACTGAAGTACGACCACGGACATTCTAATGCTGTTTATGACATTGTCACAGGAGACGAAACGTGAATTTATTGTTTTGAACCCGAAATAAAACAGCAATCTTGTGAATGGGTGTTTGAAAATGAGAAAAAGCCAACAAAAGTGATGCAGGCGAGAAAGATTGGTAAAAAAATGATCGCGTTTTTTTCTCAGCTACGGGTCCCATCTGTACAATTCCACTTGAAGATCAAAAGACTGTTAATGCCGAGTGGTATTCTACCATTTGTTTACCCAGGGTGTTAGAAAAAGTTCGCCAAAGACGACCTAAAAGCCGCGTTCTCCTACATCATGACAACGCTTCTTCACACACGGCCAACAAAACAGTCATTTTAGCTTCCGAAAAAGTACCTACAACTCGTCACCCATCCTGCGCATAGCCCCGACCTAGCACCCTGTGATTTCTGTATTTTCCCCAAAATCAAAGAGTTGATGAGAGATTTCACTTTTACCAACTCCGAAGAGGCAGTGATAGCGTTCAGTCAGCACGTAGAACACCGTTTGATCGCATGAAAAAATGTTTAAAATGTAAAAGAGAGTATTTTGAAAAGCAATAAACATAATATTTTGGTTTTAACATGTTGTTTTTTTAAGTTACGCAAAACTTATAGTGTGACCTACGTATATGTGTTACAAAGTTCACCGAGATAGCTAGTGTCCAATAAATATTTATTTATTTAATTTCCATCACAATTCATTTGAAAGAAAGAAAGATTCATTTATTATTCCACAACAACAAAACAAACACAGGTTACAAAAAAAATACACAAACTAAAAAATTAATAAAATAAAAATTACCTTAAATAAATACTCATAAATACTAATGTGGAATAAACGGCCGTCCCTCAGCGTAATGCTGTCTTATTTTCCTAAAGACACTTTGTTAGCTCATAATAAAACAACCATTATTCCATTAAAAACTTACCAGAGCTCAAATACGACTTCTTTGTTCCCGATACCTTGTATTGTTCACGGCGGACAGACGGACAAACAACTATTGTTTTAGCGAACTGTTACATTCTGCTTGTCTAACAAGAATAGCTTTACGCTCTGGTGTTTGTACTGTGTGCATTGTACTGTATGTTTGCACTGAATGCAATTAAATCAGTAGATTTAATTAACTATTAATTACACACGCATATCACGCTTATATCCCCGAAGGGGTAGGCAGAGGCGCATTACACACCCACAATTTAGGAGTATTTTTAGTCCCACGTAATAAGGGACACGCCTATTACCGTCACCGGGCACACATATAATGGGATATGTCCAAAAAAGCCGAATGTCATTTTGAAAAAAGAATTCTAACCCGATGTCTTGCGATGAAATGTTGATAAAAGGAAACAAAATCTTACTTGCCAGCCGCTATGGCACAGCCATTTAAAGTCCTGGGCGTCTCGGACAATTCCTGGGCGTCTCGAACTATTAATTAAAGTTACAATAAACGTTATTTCTTTTTTTCTAGTTCCCAATTCCGATTGGAACACATTCCTGGAATAAAAAGTAGTCTAAATTACTCCTTAAGGCATCAGCTATCGAGCAATGAAAGTTGCGTTCAAATCGGTCCAGCCGTTACGGAGATTAGCCCAAAGAGAGATTTTTTTTCTCTCAGAACCAGTCAGTGAAAAAAGAAAAAACTGTAAATAGTCCATGGTGTTTTCCTTCAATATGTGCAGCTAATTACACCAAGTGCCATCAAGCCACAGTTTTGTATATACTTCTTATCTATTTGTTCCAGACCCATACACAGCTTCAAAGATCCAATGCAACGAGACAATCCAACTGAGTCATACGCATCCTTACGCCATCGTGTCCAGCCCAGGCTTCCCTCGCCCTTACCCTGATGATGTGGAGTGTGTGAGCGAGATAAGAGCACCTCCAGCTCACACCCTGAGGCTTCATTTTGAGGAGCTGTTAACAGAACATGAGCCACAGTGAGTATTCTATCACAGATAATAAATAAGCCGCGCAAGATGACAATGGGATTGGCGGCCATGTTGGTGACGTCATAGTGACGTAGATTAACCTACAGTATTGCTAACTTAACTAACCTACAATACTCAACTCTACCAGCAAGTGGTGCACCTGTCAATCAACAGACGAGGCTTTGACAATTAACATAAAATTCCCGGTAAGTGACAATAGGCTCGCCAGCTATTACGTGGAATAAAGTCCCTCGCGATAAGTGGGCGTATAACATACCTCTTCGAGGAATATATCAACAATAGAACAGCCTGTATATTTCATTAAAGGAACTATCGTTTTATACCTTACCTTATATTATACCCCAAATTCGAACTATTAAATTAAAGTTACGATCGTAATAACCACGTCAAATGCACATTACTCAATAACAACTTTACCGGGTCGCAGGTTCGAAGTTCGGTTAAGTTTTAGAGTAAACATGACGGTGACGTCACAAATTGGTAAACCTTTGTTATCTTCTAACAAATGGTTTGGTCGTTATAACAAGAGAGAGCGGAATAGTATCACCATTTTAAGAAAAGGAGGTGCTAGTTTTAAAGTTTTGCTCGTACTGTTGCTTTTAACCGACTTTAATAAAGTAGGAGGTTCTCAATTTGACTGTATTATTATTTTTTTCTTTTTAATATTTGTTACCTCATAACTTTCGACTGGGTTCAAATTTTACTAATACATTTTGTAATTGAAAGCTTGTATCTACTTCTCGTGTGATCCCATATCAATTTGTTCCAATTGCAACAGTTATTCCAGTAATTTAAAGTCGGTTTTGTATGTAACATCTCTCCTGGCTGTTGGAATCTTGGTTTGAATTACCTATAGAATAGATATATATTTTAAAATAGTAATAATTAAATTTAGTATTAATTTCATTTTCTATTGTACCTAGTACAAAATAATGTATATTGTAAATCCTATTGTAAATAAATGTACTGTATTTTTATAGAGTGGTTATGGATTAACTATTAAGTGACGAGTAACGGTTTGCTCTCTATTACGTGGAACCAACAAAATTACTAGCCATAGAGATGTAGATATGTGTATTGCACCTCTGCCTTCCCCTTCTGGTATATAGACGTGAGTATATTGTGTACGTATGATTAGTTTTTAATATTGAACAAAGCTGAATGTTTTTTTTTATGTTTGTTAACTTATATTATGTTTCGACTGGATGAACCGATTTTGAAAATTTTTAATTGAAAGATACTTCTTTCCGAGTTTTTCAATTTAGTCCCTTTCCGACAATTATTTGGTCCCAATCCAGTAATTTGAAGACAGTTTTGGGTAAATTGTTTTATTTAAGTTTAAACTCTTCCAACTTAAACCGGCCGATAACCTTATGAATATGTATCATGTGATTCCCAAGCAGCTAAGTTATATCGACATTGTCAAGCCACATTGGTCCTTATTCATTTAGGCGTAAGACAGATGAGGATTTCCTATTCAATGCTGGTTGATACAATATGTCAAAGTTATACAAAGTTAGGCAACATTGAAGCATGCGGTTTTAGTCATTATTAAGTTAGCGTAGATGCTACTTGACGTATTGCGTTCGTCTATGAAGTCTAGATTCATAGACGAACGTAGAACTTTAAGCCTCGTTCAGACTACGCTATAATATATAGTAAAGATTATTAAGAGGACTTGCTGTACTATATAGCATGGCGTCCACAATGCGTTATATTATCGCAAGCGTTTATAGTATACAGTAAGCTCAGTTGACCACAATCCTCCGAAGTGTGCACACGATGGACACAAAGGCGGCAGCGCGACTGGAGAAGTGGGAAAGGGTGGCGTGTGATATAACATAGCGTATCACTCAATTACTTATATACACACAGCGTATAGCATACTATCATGATTTTTTTCAGGTTTTTCACGCTAGCCGTTTAGATTTTAGATGGGGGGAACGCCATGTTTTATAGCAAACACATGTTCTTCAAAGCTAAATATCTCGCAAACGGATACTTAAATCAAAAAATCATTTTAGCAACCTCTCAATGTTTTTAAAAGACCAATCTAATGATTTTCCACGGAAGCCTAAAAATGAGCTATAAATTTGAATATCTTGCAAACGAATACTTAAATCAAAAAATGGTACTAGCAACCTCTGTTTAAATGTTTTTAAAATACCTATCTAATGATACCCCACACTCCGGGGTAAACGCAAGAAATAAAAAACGCATTCTGGTTACGTGTAGCTGGTACGTACCCCAAAAAAAAATTGTTTTCATCATTTTCTTTTAGCACTTTGTCGAAGAAGTAAATACACATATCCATGCAAAGTTTCATGTTTCTAGCATTCACCGTTTAGGAGGAAAGCCATAGACAGACGGACGAACGGACATGATGAAACTAAGGGTTCCGTGATTGTTACTACGGAACCGTAAAACTTAAGAGTTGAAATGAAATTTCTAGCTCATTGTCTATGAATAATGACCATAATCTGTAGTGCAACGTCCCGCCGTAATTTGGAAGTACCTACAATAGAACTGTAAGTATAATAAAACGACATTCACATTTCTGGGACGTTAAATGCAGATTAATGTCATGTTTGGCCACTTTTCTTCAGTAAAATACATTTTCATAAACGCGGGAATAAATATAATAGGCTTATGGTGAGAGATGAGAAATGAGAATCTTGGAAAATGTTAGCAAAATTAAAAAAATTAACTGCAGATTTTTTTTAATAAAGGTAAAGTCACACCTAGCTTTATTAGCAACGTGGTAATAGTGATGACAGCAAATGATTTATTTTTAATTTTATTTTGACATTGACACTGAGTGACACTGACATATGACACAACAGCCACAGATTAAGAAATTGTCTATGTCCTAGTCTGTGCTACAACTTTTATTACGCACGGGATATTTACCAGTACTATTACCGAGAATCCGATATTTCGCCCCTATAGAATCTAAATTATAAAGAGGAGAATTTTCCTTTTTTGTTTGAATTGACAGACAGACAGACACATATTACGCCTATATCCCCGAAGGGGTAGGCAGAGGTAACGCACACACCCACAATTTGCCAGTATTTTGGACCCACGTGTTAGGGGGCAAGACTATTGCCGTCACCGGGCACACATGTAATGGGTTATGTCCAAAATGACCAAATGAATTTATTAAAAGTTAGCAGCTATATTGTTGTTTTGAAAAAAAAATGTATACCCGTTGCCTTGCGATGAAATGTTGATGAAAGGCAACAAAATCTTATGTGCCAGCCGCTATGGCACAGCCAATTAATGTCCTAGGCGTCTCGGACTATCTGTTAAATCTGTTTTATATGTATTAGGTATGTATTAGATCTGCACGAATAACACCATGGCGCTGAACCTATACATCATGATATTTCCCGTTAAAAGTGGTGACGCGTGGAGCGTTTCAATACACAATAATGACGTGAGCACGTTGCCAATACAAGCAATTTAAGCTGTTGCTCGTTTTTAAAAACAAATCTTTATCAGAACGCGACAATAAAACATTCCATATTTAAAAATTGTATATTTTTTTTAAGATTTTAGTTGAAAGGTAAGAAAACAACAATTTTTATAGCATTATTTTTTTAATTATATGTACATACTTTACCTAAAACTTAATTTGCAATTTATCCGATTTATTTTTCCAGTTTAGAAATTATAACAGAACGTGTTCTCGTTTATTTAAACAAACGTCACTAGAATTAATACCGATATAAATAACATTTCTAAAATAAGTTTAGTATGGTATGTTTCTAATATAAGTTTAGTGCCTACAGTATATTATTATTTGAAATAAAGTAGATGAAAGAAATATTTGCAAATGACGAATGGCGTAAAGAAACTAGACCATTACTCCAGATGAAATATGAAAAGTATTATGAGAAAAATAAATACGATAACTCACGTCGTACGCGTGACAAACGACACAACACAAATCTATCATCTGTAGCTGTCATTGGTTTTTTTTTCTTTTGGACGCTGTCCTTATTTTCCGAAGCCTGTTATATTTGCTTACCGCTTATACTTAGTTTGGATACACGTTCTACGTCTTGTTATAAATAGTTAAGTAGTAGTCGCATTTTGTTGTACAATTATAAACACACTAGCTTCCCCCTCGTTTTATGCTTTTTAAATCACCCATAGGTAGTCATTGTCTTAAAAGTAGAGTCCATCATTTCTTGCTGTCCTTCCGCACCATCTCGAAAACGGCACATTCAATTTAGATTATTCTCTTTTTGCGTATTGACCTAGTTGATTAGAATAGGTGCAAGGGCAACTTTTTGTGACCAGAAGTGTTCCGGAACTACCCTTCGGAGACAGGAGTGTGAACGGCTTAACATATTTTAATTCATTTCATTAAGTGAATGTGTAGACACACTATTTCTGCTGTTATTGTAATAAAAATGTACTTATTTACTCACTGAAGTGTTAACAAAACAAAACATATTTTCGAACATTTTATTTTTTAAATGTTGGCAGCATTCCCAGTGGCGGGAAGCGTCGGCAGCCGGCCATAACAGTAAATAAGACATTGTTCGAAATGTTCGTGATATACAGACCTATATACTGGCGAATGAAACACGCAGATATATAAACAAAAAATAGAGTATGAAAGAAAGAACACTTACGGTCGGTTTCTGAATTGAAAATTTTAAGTTGTTTTTTACTTTCATTTATCTTAGCATAGTATAAAACAAAGTAGCCCGCTGTCTGTCTGTCTGTCTTTAATACTACGCAACGGATTTTAATGCGGTTTTTTAATGGATAGAGTCATAGTTCTCGAGGTATGTCTTAGTATATGATTTTCAAAGCTGGCAAACCCGCGCATACGCTAGTATTCTATAAGTGGAAGTATTGTTTTTATGTTATTGTGAAAAGGATCGATTTTGAGTTCCCATGCTCCCTGAACTGCTCTGCTTCGAAAACAGTGATTTCTGGAAAATGTATGTATGTATACAGGTTGAATTTTTCAAGTGGGCTTGGATGGCCAAATCCGGAACTATAAGGAATAGCGAAAAATGCTCAAAGGAGTCACGAGCCCGATTTTGATGAAACTTAAAACCTCATCGTTAGATTTTTAAAAAACCTATAATCCTAGCTAGGAATCGAACCCATTTATTTAGAAAAAAAATCACACCCTTTATTATTACACCATACGATAGTGTTGCTGTTAAGGATCAAATTCTGGGACGTAATGATATACGGCAAATTTAAGGAAAACTTTGAATTTTAATAAAATACATATTTCTTGTCTGTCTGTTAGTCTCTTATCACACTGGGCAGAGGTGCGCGCGCTACCACCGCCTGTACATGTACTTGCCAGCTTGTTTCTTAAAGTGTATTAAACGCGAGATTACGGTACTACTTACTAATTTCATACGCGAGATACAACATTATATTCTACTTTCAAATTTTACGAGCATCATTTAGAAGACGAAATAGTCAGTTCTGGGATTACGAACAAAATTTACTCAAAATTGACATAAAATATGAATTTTATGAAAATTCGAAGTTTTCCTTAAATTTGCCGTATATTATTACTTCTCAGAATTGGACCCTTAACAGCAACACTATCGTATGGTGTAATAATAAAGGGTGTGATTTTTTTTCTAAATCAATATGTTCGCTTCCCAGCTAGGATTATAGGTTTTTAAAAAATCTAATGATGAGATTTTAAGTTTCATCAAAATCGGGCTCGTGACTCCTTTGAGCATTTTTCGCTATTCCTTATAGTTCCGGATTTGGCCATCCAAGTCCACTTGAAAAATTCAACCTGTATAATGTATAGCAAATTCCACCAAGTACAATCGACAACATAAATAGTTTAAAATATAGTCAACCACAGTATTCAAACAGAGGGACATCAAAAAGCGATTTACTACCGAGATAGTCCCAACACTGGAACATTCATGAGCAATTTAGCAGTTTATCTTCGTATTCAAACACTATAGTTGGTTAGGTTCCCTGGAGACTATAAACTTACATTGTTGGTGTTAAGATAAGTCACATTTTAGAGGCTATTTTCCTATGATATGGAATATATAGTGAGGCTCTTCTACATATAAAAATGAGGTCATACGTTTTTAAGCATAATTTCGCAATAGATTGAAGAAATACTATCCCCTACCTACTGTCTGATATCTGCCTAATATTCAATTCAATTCAATTCAATACACTTTATTGTACACAACATGTAGAACATACAAAAAGGATATTTCACTTCAAGGAGAGTACAAATGGCGGCCTAATATAGCCTAATATTTGGCTATGGCAAAAATAATAGAATTCCAATAGGCTCTAAGGGCTCAACAACTGAAAGTCAGCGCAGTCAGCCAAGACCGCTACGCGGACAGAACGCCATTTCTGTCTTTAGAACCCTATTCTGTATCTCGGTACCCTTGTCATGTGCATCCGTCTGTCCTCGGCTTTTCATGGATATGTGAATTGCCCACACCGACAAAATACCAAAACAAAATTTAAAAAATAAAATTGGGTTATCTCCCTTACACTTAACGTGGGAATGATTTAGTTGTGATTTTGTACGGTATCATTAGGTCTTTATATAAACATTGAGAGGTTGCTAAGACAAGTTTTAAACGCATTTTTTCAACAGTGCCCCAAATTTTGGATGTGCCAATGCACCTCTGCAATTCCTCGTTGATATTTCACAAATAGCGTGTGAAATGATAGACCTTTCAAAAGTCTTGCTAATTTCATCAACACACAGTCTAGACTTCACAAGCAGAGCTTAAACAGAAGTTCTTAGTTGTACGTGACAAGTAGCAGGAATAATAAATGTATGACGGCTTCTCGTGATAACTGCGACGTGACAGCGAGATACGCCGACAAATGAGAGACCGTTTTGATAAACAGATTCAGAGACAGATAGTAACAAAATAAATATTAGGTCATATTTTTCATATATAACTTTCTTTACTCATTTGATTTCAAGCAGATATATTTTTTTACTAGCCGACAAATTGGTTTTCTATTTAGTTCACAATTCCCACTAGAACAAACAGACAGACGAAAATTTTAAAATATTTTTGCTGAAAACTTCGTACAGCCTTTTAAAACTTCGCTGAACCTCAACGAATATTTTGGGACCAAGATTGGGAAAATCGGTATAGCCGTTCTCGAGTTTTAGCGAGACAAACGAACGGCGATAGATTTTTATACCTTCTTTTACCAGTATGCGCAAGCGCGGCCGCTCTTACGTCCATTTTCGGGCGTCTCTGGTATGCACCAGAATATATTTCCAGTGGCGCCCGGCGGTGCTTCATCCTACTAACCTAGACTAGGGACAACCCTAAACTAACCTAATATACACAACAATATTTGATACAAATACGTAATAATATAAAAGCAATATTCGATATCCGGTTGTTATAAATTGTGTTGGATAAATTGGCCAATACTGACGTCCCACTGGGAACTGCGATACGTTTGTTGATTGATCGATTTGATCGGGGGAAATGTGTTTTGTAAGTTGAACTTATTTATTTATTTTTGTACACAACACAGTAAAAAACAGTAAATGGATACAAACTAAACATGTATATAACGACGCCAGTTATCTCTAAAGAGATCTCTTCCAGTGGGCCTAAGAGAGGAGATCATGATGCAAACAGGTGCTGACGTGTGTGCAGGTTAATAAACTTACATAAACTATAACTAGTGGTTCTGTGAACCGTAGACTTCGGGAGCGGCTTTATTTATTCTTAAATTGTATTTATTTGCATGACTTTTGATTTTATTTATATGGGTTGCTATGGTTACGGATTGCATTTTGACATACCGTAGACTTCGGGAGCTTTGTTTATAAAATTTATTTTTCAATTTTCTTTATTACTCTTTCATTTTTCATCCAATCCAAAAATATCATTCACATGTTACTCATTGTAAGCAAGAAGTGTGTGTGTGTGTAAAGTTTCATGAAAATCGGTTGTTAAATACGGCCGCAAACATGATCTGATAGAACCCGTAGATGTAGAGATGTAGAGATGTGTACAGACGAAAGAAATTCTCCCCAGTCTGCAAGTTGAAATGGAGACTACTACATAAATACACAAATTCATATATAAAAAGTTTTATAAACATACATAGACGTACAATAATTAAGGTAAAGAAGCGAGATAGTGTTCCTTAACTTTCTTCTTGAAGCTAGACAGAGTTCTGCAGTTCCTTATATCGGTTGGAAGAGCGTTCCACAGTCTGACGGCATGAACGATGAAAGAGTAGGAGAAGAAGTCGGATTTTTGGAACTGAACTTATACAGTACTAGCGGAATCGCCTGCGTGAATTAGTTTTATGGTTATCAATTCCCGGTACGAATGAAACACATTCCCGGGATAAAAAGCCTATATTACACCTTATTACATCAGCTATCTGCCAGTAAAGTTCCGTTAAAATCGGTGCAGCCGTTCCGGAGATTAGCGGCATCAAATGATCAAACAGACACACAGACTGAGAGACAGACACGCTGTATGTCAGTATAGTGTATCCTATCGTATGCATTGAGTAAAAAGCTGGTAATTTGAAATTACACACAGACACTAATTTTATTTATCTGTATGGATATGGAGTTGTCGAGAAAAATCTATGTTCTTGAAATTGTTAGTATCCCCGTTTTTTCTAACATTTTTCATTTCACTATTTGTTATACTAATTACAGAATTTAAAAAAAAAAAGAAAATAACAAAAAAAAATTTTTTTCATTTCCTTATAACTGATCTGAAGGTGCGATATTTAATTGCTCTAACGTTTCAGTTAGATGACACCAGCCTTTTAATTTCGAAACAAAAAAATTACAATTGACTCGCGCACAAAGGGTTCGTTACCAAAACGGCAAAAAAACACGTTTGTTATATGGCAAACCTCTTAAATATTATATTCTATTTTTTAGTTTTTTTTTTTATATAAATCAACAGAAATTCATTTTCTGTGAAAATTTCAACTTTCTAACTATCACGGTTCATGAGATACAGCCTAAACTAGACGGACGGATGGACGGACTGACAGCGAAGTCTCAGTAATAGGGCTTCAGTTTACCATTTGGGTACGGAACCCTAAAAAGATGTATGTTTGCCTCGTTTCTGAACCTGGTGGGTACATAATTAAGATGAAAAATAATCTAAAATCTGCCTTTAACCTTAATTTATCTCTGTTGTAAACTAGTACGGTTTCTTGCGCGGTGCTTCGCGCCGCACCACGCCATAGGTTTTGGCCTATAACTTTTGACCCCTTAGGGGTAGGTCAAATTTTCGGTTTTTTGGGTTGCCTATCAGATCGAGGGCTATCCATAGAGGGGTCAACCTTCATTGGAGCATAAGCAGTTCTCGAGAGCTAAGGGGGACATTCCCCATTTCTATATATAGATAGATAGATAGATAGCATCAAGATCCGTTTGTTCGATGTTATGTTGTGATCATTTCATCAAACGAGAATTTCAATTTTACGTTGAGTTTTTACGAGTCAAATAACCCATCCCGGTTTTTTCCCGATGCAAAAGTACCCATAATGCTGTGAAAAGATAATATTTTGCAAAACTTTTAGCGCAGGAAGCGGCTTAGTGCTAGATATTCGAATATTTGTACAACATTTGCAATATTAACACTGTATTCTACACGGAGATCGGGCCACGTCATCACACGTTTAGGGTTGCCAACAACCGACAAACATTTTTTTCATGTCTCATGCTCTGAAAGTGGGTCATTGCTTACCTGATATGCGGGTTGAAAGTGATACATTTCGGTCCTAAGGCGAACTAGTAAAACAAAAAACGTAAATAGCACAAACAATAATTATTTGGACAGTTACTTATACCTTAAAATATTTAGTATTTTAGGGTATAAAAAAAGTTAATAAGTTTTTTGAAACTCCGACTAAACCGCCCCCGTAACGCGTCAAATCATAAAAACTACGCTATGGCGCTTCCAAAAAATATGTGCGTAAAAAAACTGAAAAATTTTAAAAACTAACGACTATTTTGAATGGAAAAATATAACAATCAAAAGACTTATAGCCTGCACTTAAATAGTGCGAATGGAAAAATATGCGTAAGGTAAAAGGATACTTGGTACGTGATCAATCACTATTGATATAATTTTTTTAACTGATATCTTTTGCTTTCCTAGTATTTGAAATGAAAAGTAGATTGTGTAACTCGGGTGAAAACACCCATTTCAGTCTCGATCTATTGACGAATTATCTTTTCAGAAATGGGAGGCTTTCATCCCTTGGTTAACAATCTACTATTTCAACACCTACTTATATTAAGGTAATAAATATATATATTTACAAATAAAAAAGAAAACATTTGTAATTTTGTATGTTTCCAACGAATAAACTCGAAAAGTACTGAATAAATGTTAAAAATTCCGTCACTATTAGAATTCTTGAGTAACGTAAACTCATAAGAGATGCGAAAACTACATTAAAATGTATAATTAGAAAATAATTACTTACTAACCCGGGAAGCCTTATTAGGACAATAAAGAAATCTATGCAATTTAGAAAAAAAATTAATTTTTTAGAAAATTAACTACTCCGGTGGTGTGGTCGTTAGTGCATCGGCTTACTACTCCGGAGTTTCGAGTTAGATCCCCGGGTTGAATCAAATAATTGTGTGATACACAAATGTTTGTTTCGGAGTTTGGGTGTCTTCTATGTATATTATGTATGTATTTAGAAATATATAAGTATGTTTATCAGTTGTCTAGATCCCATAGCACAAACTTATAGCTTAGTTTGGGCTTGATAACGTTATGTGAAAAATGTCCCAAAATATTTAAATATTTATTAGTTTGGTACATAATTATGTACCAAATTCGAAATCTATTATTTTATTCTCGAAGTGCTAGACAGGGATATCTTACGTCCACATGTAACCAGTTACTCATTTAGCGACAAGTAATAGGGTGCGCTAGCGAGCTTATTGCCGTCTTCATTCATCTTATTTGCCAGAGCTTTAACGGCAGGTGCACTGCGTGCATGTCAGGATAACTTGGGCTCTTTTATTAGGGTGCCTTAGCACCTAACCCCATCAAAAACAAATTTTAAGAAAAGTTGTGAAACGTTATGGAATATTATAAAATAAATAAAAATTGTAACCCTTGCGCGTGGGGGCGGGGCCCCAAGAGATTAGACTACGTCCTCGCCGTCCGCCCTGGACCCCAACTTGACCACGGTAACGCAGTGGCAAGTTGGGTGACCGAACGTCAAAATCGAAACTTGAGTGGCCAACACAGAAGGAATTGTGCTTACTATGAAGCCTGAAGAGACCCCCGGTCCTGACACTGCCCTTCCCCGGGCAGTCTCAGCCGACGACATATTGCGCGAACAACGGACTTCGATGCCTTTTGATTTGGGGGCTCGCGTCGCGCCGCCTAGTTGCAGCGCGACGTCGACGCCCCAAGGAAATGTTGCTGCTGGGACTGACGATGGGTCAGCTCCCAGTAGTGTGAGAGGTAAGGGCCCTTCTTCTTCGCAGAAGAGGACCCTCGAGAAGGGGGGGCTGCCGCGCGACCGGAGCACTATTTGCTCTGGTTGGGGGTCCCTCCTCTCCAGCGATTCGGAGGAGGAGGTGCCGGTGAAGACGGTGCGCACGCGTCTCGACGCCTACAGAAAGCGCCCGCCAACACCACCCCCGTCATCTGTGCCGTCCCTGCGCAGTCGCAGGGATATCGGTGTGCCGCCCGCGCGGGAGATAATGAGTATTTTCTCCCGCATGAACGCGGCCATGCGGGGGAGTAAAAATATGTCGGGGAGGAAGAAGATTGTGGCTTCACTGGTGGATGAAGCCCAATCCTCCCTCGACAAGCTCCTCGAGCGGAACGTCACAGAGGAGGAGGCGAAGCTCCGCAAGCAGGTTGCGAGCCTGGAGGTGGAGCTCACTGCCTCCCGAAAGGAGATGGAAGATCTCCGTCGGGAGGTCGCTGAGCTGACCAAAGCGGTCAAGGCACCTCCAGGTCCCATGCCGCCTCCTCCTCTGACGGCTGGACCAGCGCCGAAGACGGCGCCTAGGACCGCGCCCACCATGGCGCCCGGCTCGCCGCCGAAGCCTGTACCGACTACGGTGCAGGTCCTGACGGCGATCGAGAGTCGCCTCGCGGTCCTGGAGGACCAGGCGTACCGCCCTCCGCTAGCGCGTCCCGCGTTTTCATACGCGGCGGCTGTCGGCGGTGCTCCCGCTCCGGGTCCAAGCGGCACACCCGCTGTCCGCCGCCCCGCTCCGCCCCCGTCCGCTTCAGCGAACCGGATGCCGGCCGAGACCGCGGCCCAGGCGCGGAAGGCCAAGGGGCGCGGTAAGAAGAGTGGCACCCCTGCCGCCTCGTCATCCTCTAACGTCGCTCCCGTTGCTTCCTTACATCCCTCCAGACGGGAGGGATGGGAAGTAGTGGGAGCCAAGAAGAGGAAGACGAAGGCTGCCAAGAAAGCGGCCAAAGCCGCCGCGGCGAAGGCGCCGAAGAGGCCCCGCCCCCCTCGCTCCACCGCCGTCGTCCTGACGGTGACGACGGTAGGTGTGGAGAAAGGGGTGGGGTACGCCGACGTACTGAGGACCGTGAAGTCCTCAGTCAACCTCTCGGCCCTCGAAATACAAGGGGGGCTCCGGTGCAAGACGACACGCACCGGGGCTCGCCTCCTCGAGGTCTCCGGCGCCTCCAGCGGCCCTAAAGCTGACGCCCTAGCGGCTCAGCTTAGGGTCGCGCTGGACGAAGAAGCCGTCCGCGTCACCAGACCCACGAAATGCGCCGCATTGCGCATCACGGGTCTGGATGACGCGGCCACGACGGAGGAAGTTGTCTCCGCCGTCGTGGAGGCGGGCGGCTGCCCCCGTGACCAGGTGAAGGCTTCAGATATCTCCTTCGGCTCCACTGGTCACGGGATGACAGTCGTCCAGTGCCCCGTCGCGGCAGCACTGAAAGTGGCGGACGGACGAAGCCTCCTCGTAGGGGGCTTCCTAAAGGCGCAGGTGCACCTCCTTCGTGCCCGGGAAACCAGATGTTTCCGGTGCATGGTGGTGGGGCACGTCGGAGTGCAGTGTACAGTGGAAGTCACCGTGGGCGATCGGTGCTTCCGCTGCAGCCGGCCCGGTCACAAGGCAAGTGCCTGTGACGCCCCGCCTCGCTGCTTTAGATGCGAGGCGGAGGGCAAGACCGCGGATCACCGGGTCGGCAGCACAACCTGCGCCGCCTCGAAGCCAAAACCTCGTCCGTCCGCTGAGACCGGTGGGGGTGCCGCCCTTGCGCGGCCAGTTGCTTCGCGGCGGGATGCGGTTATGGACGTCAATTAATGTCTGACGCCCGTATCCGTATCCTGCAAGTGAATTTGAACCACTGCCGTGCTGCTCAGGATCTTCTGTACCAGAGCATCCGGCAGTGGTCCATAAACTTGGCCGTGGTCGCCGAGCCGTACTACGTCCACCCGGGAAGCCCGGGGGACGAGGACGGCTCGGCCTGTTGTATCTTTGGGGGGTCCGCCGCAGACAACTCGCGCCTTGCGATCATTGCAAGGGGCCGCGGGTGTGTTGCGGCGGACTATGATGGGTTGGCAGTCGTGGCCACCTACATCTCGCCGAACATTGACGAGTCTCAGTTTGAGCTATGGCTCACTGAGCTCGACGTCGTCTTCGCTGCGTGCCGTCCTCGCCCTGTCCTGCTCCTGGGAGACTTCAACGCCTGGAGTGAGGCGTGGGGCTCCCGGGAAACCAGGGACAAGGGGAGGCTTCTTGAGGACTGGACCAGAACACGTGGTCTGGAGGTCCTCAACCGGGGGAATGTCGCCACCTTTTGGCGGCGGGGGGGGGAATCGATCGTGGACGTAACGTTCGCATCCCCTGACCTCGCCCGCCGTATTACAGGCTGGCGCGTGGAGGAGGGTGAGGAGACGCACTCGGATCATCGGTACATCCGGTTCGATGTCGTCCCCCCACCTGACCTCCCACAGCCGGTGGCAAATCCCCCGGATCCGCGTTGGGCACTTCACCATCTGGATCGGGAGGCTCTCCTGGAGGCATCCATCGTGCAGGCCTGGATTCCAGCGCCGGACCGGCCTGCCGATGTGGATGCCGAGGCGGAGTGGTTCAGGAGAGCCATGTCGCAAATCTGTGATGCGGCGATGCCTAGGGTTACACCCAGACCGGCCAGGAAGCAGGTGTACTGGTGGTCGCCGGAGATTGCAGAGCTGCGCGCAGCATGCATCTCCGCCCGCCGCCGGTACACCAGGTTTCGCCGGAGGCGTCGCCGCCCAGACGACGCGGCAGCCCGAGAGGCGGAGCTTTTTCAGGCATACAGGGAGGCTAAAGGTAATCTCCAGGAGACGATAAAGCGGGCCAAGACGGCGGCCCGCGAGGAGCTCCTGGAGACCCTGCAGCAGAACCCATGGGGGCGCCCGTACCTACAGGTCAGGGAGAAACTCCGACCTAGGGCGCCCCCACTGACCCAGAGTCTCCAGCCGCAGCAGCTGGAGCGGGTCATGGGCTCCCTGTTTCCGACGAGTGCGGAGGAGCACGTCCCTCCGCGCATGGCTCCGTCTCTGCCCGACGCGGATAGCACCAGCGAAGACGACGTACCCGAAGTCAGGGTGGGGGAGCTAGGTGCGGCAGTACTCCGGCTTAAACGCCGGAAAATCACTGCCCCCGGACCCGACGGCATTCCTGGCCGTGCATGGGTCCTGGCCCTCGAAGAACTCGGGCCTCGACTGATGGGGCTCTTTAGCGCATGCCTCGAAAGGGGCCAGTTTCCCAAGGTGTGGAGGACGGGGAAACTGGTCCTGATCCGTAAGGCGGGGCGGCCGGTGGACTCACCGTCCGGATACCGGCCGATCGTGTTGCTCGACGAGGTGTGTAAGCTCTTTGAGCGCATTATCGCGGAACGCCTCGTCGAGCATCTCACGAGTGTGGGGCCAGACCTGGCGGATAACCAGTTCGGTTTCCGTCGGGAAAGCTCCACCGTGAGCGCGATCATGCGCGTGAAGAGCCTGACGGAGGAAGCAGTCTCGCAGGGCAAGGTGGTGGTGGCGGTGTCTCTTGACATCGCCAACGCGTTCAACACCTTGCCATGGAGCTGCGTTAGGGAGGCGCTCGTGTATCACGAAACGCCTCTCTACCTCCGTCGTATTGTCGGGGCCTATCTCTCGGAGAGGGCCATAGCTTTCCCCAGCTGGCTCGGGCCAGCTCGGCGAGATGTGTCGTGCGGTGTTCCGCAGGGGTCGGTCCTGCGGCCGCTTCTGTGGAACATCGGCTACGACTGGGTGCTGCGGGGTGCGTTGCCTAGGGGTGTCGGCGTAACGTGCTACGCCGACGATACCCTCGTCACGGCGCGGGGTGCAACGTACCAGGAGGCAGCACTCAAGGTCACGACGGGTGTTGCTCGAGTCGTGGGTCGGATACGGCAGCTGGGACTGGAGGTGGCCTTGCACAAGTCCGAGGTTCTGTGTTTTCACAGACCTCGGAACGGTCCACCAGAAGGTTCCAGCATAAATGTGGGAGGCGTTAGCATCGGCATCAAGCCCTCGATGAAGTACCTAGGGATCGTACTTGATAGCCGATGGAACTTCGGACCACATTTCCGAAGTTTGGTCCCCAAGGTGACGCAGGCATCGGTCGCGCTTTCGCGACTGATGCCCAACCTAAAGGGACCCAACGCCTCCTGCAGGAGACTGTACCTGGGGATCGTGCGGAGTATGGCCCTATACGGGGCTCCCGTATGGGCGGATAGGTTGGCGGTCAAGGGGAACGTGACTCTGTTAAACAGACCACTTAGAACCTTGGCCGTCAGAACCGTACGGGGGTACCGCACGATCTCCGGAGAGGCTGCATGTCTCCTAGCCGGGACCCCTCCATGGGACCTGGAAGCGAGAGCCCTTGCGTCATTGTTCCAATGGCGCAAGGAGGCGCTGGAGCGGGACCACAGGCCTGCGTCTCGAGAAATCGAGGACCAGCGGTCCCAACTCCGCCAGGATCTCATGGAGTCATGGAGGGTGCGACTTGAGCAACCCAAGGGGGGTGCCATCTTCATCGCGGCGGTGAGACCGATCATGGACGATTGGCTGCAGAGGCAGCATGGTGACCTCACGTACCGTGCGACGCAGATGGTTGCCGGGCATGGATGCTTCGGTAGCTATCTGTTTCGCATGCATCGTGAGGTCACACCCCGGTGTCAACACTGCGAGGTTTCCGACGACGACACAGCACTCCACACGTTGGTGGAGTGCTCAGCGTGGGCGAGTCAGCGCCGGGACCTCGTAGTGGGTCTGGGCGTGGATACCCTCTCGCTGGGGACCATGCTTCAAGCCATGGTATCCAGCGGGAGTAGGTGGAACGCGGCCGTGTCCTTCTGCGAGCAAGTCATGCTCGCGAAGGAGGCGGCCGGGAGGGAGAGGGAGCGTACCCTCCCCGCCGAGTTCCGTAGTCGGCGGCCAGGCCGCCCCAGACTACGCGACTACGCCCAAGACTATCGTCCTCCATGATCGGGGCCTGAGGACGGCGGGATCGCCACCCACCGTCCTTACAGAAGCAGGCTAGAAGGGTTGCGTGCTGCGGGGCCTTTGCCCCATAGCACGCAACCAGATTCACTCACTGACGCGGGATAAAACCCGACCCCAATGACGCGGGATTCTCGTCCCGACCAAACACCCGCAGAGACCACAGGGGTGGTCAAAGTCCGCCGGGCGCCACTGGACATACCCTCTGCTAGTAACCAGGGACGCCCGGCAACGGACGTTAGAGCGGCCGCGGCCTTGGGCCGCGGAATTAAAAAAAAAAAAAAAAAACCCTTGCGCGTGACAGCCCTATTTATACCGTGTTCAGCCGTATTGATGTCTAGGCTTTGTTCATATCCGATGTTACTAATCCCACGTCGAATGTGGGCTTCGGTTACTAATGACTGGGATTTAGATGTGTATGTGTTTGTGACACATAATAATTACTGTCGACGCTTTGTGTTCAACAGTATCAATTACGTTTAGGGTTCGATTAAAGCTAGATTATAATATATTGGTGTGAATCGCCGATATTTGTAATGATTTGGGTATAAAATGTATGTATACCTTGTTACAAATAGAAAACACGCACCTAAGAATAGGTGCATTAAACACATACAGTTTGACAGAAGTATAGTTGGTTCCACTTAATAGGGGGCAAGCCTATTGCTTGAAATCGGGTACTATGTTTAACAGAAATTCAGTAACCATGCTTATGCGAACCTAAATTCCTGCAGCTAGGACCAATGAAACATGAGACTTCGGCTACGGCTAAACTAGGTCCGCAATTCATTCTGCTGTTGCAATAATTGAGCTGAGTTTGTCGATCCGGGTCGAACTCCTAAACGACTGGACCGATCTTTATGAATTCAGATATATGCACTCACGGTGATGGTCACTATGACCGTGCCAAATTTCAAAAAGATCGGTCCTGTCGTTTAGGAGGCGTTCGATCACGAACGAAATACACGAGTCACCTAAGAAAGAGGTTCGTAAACTCAGCTCAATAAACAGACATATTATTTATCTCAAGTTCATATATTGGCTTATAAAAGTAAAGAAACCAAAAGAAACTATAGGTACTTAAATAGACTAGACTAATATTATAAAGCAGAAGAGTTTGTTTGAACGCGCTAATCTCAGAAAGTATCTCGTTCGATTTGAAAAATCTTCTTTTTGTTGGGAGGTGCTTTTATCGAGGAATATAGTCTGCAGCGTGATGAACTGTGATAGGGACCAACAGTGTGATATGTATCAAAAACGGGGGAAAATTATTTCGAGCTTCCGTTGCGTGCGCTGGTCAAACGGTTAATGTTATGTTAAAATAATGTACTAAAGAATTGTTCGTCTTTAAAAGTTCTAAAAAAAATCCGCGGTAGCATATATCTATCTTTTAAGGTTAACTCACAATAACATATTTTATAGAAATGAAATTCGTTCTAAAATAATGATTTGCGAAGTTAAATGTTATAGCGAGTGACGCGACAGGAACAATAACGACGGGAACGGGAAAAATTCCAAATTACCACGCGTACGAAGGTATAAAATACTTGTATTTGGAACAGTGGTCAACTGTTGCACGCGTTACTAGTCACACAACAAGTTACGACAAGCAGCACCTATGCTTGGAATTTCTCTCTGGTATTGCATTCGCTACACGGCGGCATAGCCCGTCACAGAGGTGTTAATGACTTAGACCAGCGTGCAAGCTGAATGACAATGAACCGGGCATATTCAGAACTGACACAGACAGACACAAATCATGTCTTAATCCTTAAAGGGGTAGACAGAGGCGCTTATTACGTCTATGTTTCGTTTATTATCCAAGTAGTGGCGCGCCTATTGTCGTTTCCGGGAACCGGAGTATGTAAGTTCGTCAGAGCCTCGTTTGTTTGTTGGCAGGTGTTCTGCGTACACGTGAGGATGACTTGGACCCTGGAGATGTTGGTAGGGCCCCTTAGCACAGAATAGGGAATAGTACTTACATACAGAACTTGCACTCCGACGTTAACTAGGTATGTAATGCATGCTGCTGCAAAAAACTGAGCGAAGTGTTAAATTTTCGAACGACAACGATTTATTTTTTATGTTCAAACTTTTTTTTAACTGCAATACGTATGAAAATCAATTTTTCGGTGATTATTCCTCGATGGTATGTGTCCGATTTAATTTTTTTTTGTTCTAAACCCACCCTTACGCCACACGTTAACACTGTGGTAAGTTTGAAGGAGATCGGTTCAGGCGTTAAGGAGGAGTATGCGGACAAACGAAATACATGAGTCGTCTAAGATTGAGGTTCGCACACTTCGAAAATTTAACACATCGCTCTTCGCAACAGAATGCATTGCATGGCATGCATTGCATACCTAACTTACAACTTCAAGTTGTCGCTGATGTCACGTATTTTTTGGGATTACTAGGCGACTGACATAGGGCTGCCCTTAGCATCCATTGGAATTACATACATTTCAATTTTGTTTATGTGAATAAACAAATGAAATTGTACAGTTAGTACGTCAAAATACCCTTTAGTTTTGGGTAACAAGAGTGAATGATGGATTCACTAAAACCGTCAAATTTGACAAATTACTTTTATTAGCCCTACCATTCTCATTAGTTCGAAACGTCAAGCGATTATCGATAAATACCGATTCGGTACCTATATAAATTACGTACTAACTCACATCAAAGTTTCAGAACTCGTTTACTCAATCAATTACCTATACATTGATTGAACGAGACTGCCTATGTTATAAATCGATTCCCAATGAAACCAATGTTGTGTTACCTTTTGGCAGTCTATAAAACATCTAAATAATATTGAAAGCGTCTGTTTATAATTCCAAATGAACAGATTTTCGGAGTTCGATTTTGCAGAGCGCGTGGCTGGTGGCTATTTCTGTGCTAATCGTTGCTAATCTCTGAGCGGCTGGTCCGTTTTTAACGGGACTTTCATTGGTAGATAGCATCAGCTAGTAGCTTAGAGTACTCCGTATAACATCAGTTATACGGAGTACTCTAAGCTACTTTTTATATCGGGAATACTTTCCCATGGGAACTAGGAAACCACTCCATGCGGGTATAACGATACTCCAACTACCAATGGCTTCTTATGTTTTTCCCACTCGACACAATTCCTGAGTTGACAGCAATTGCAGTTCAAAATCCCCCTAAATCGTGGTCCACTAAGCGAACGACACATAAAGTATCTTCATCGAGATACAGTCCCAGTAATAAATCACATCCGGACCGCTCCCAACTGCCCCGATCTAATTCGGAAGCGGCCATATTGGCTCGGTGACGTAGGCATCCTGGTAAATTCCGGTCTATTATCACACGGGCGTTCGTTAACACTGGAAGCGTTTTACTAAAAGGTGATTGAAAGATGAAAAATGAGTTTGCAAAAATTTATATGTATAGATAGCGACATGGGTATCTACTTTTATAGACAAAAATGAATGAGGCTCGACCAATTCAGCTTTTTTTTGTACGGAATGTTTTAATATTGCACAAAGTTGAAATAAAATTAAAATAAATAAAACGTACAACAACAATAATGTTGCGTCTCAGTTATATTTTCTCGGTGTATGCATTTTACCGAGTCTCCCACATATATCTCAAAAAGAAATCTCAAATCAGGTAGCTAAGAGAGTTATCCAGTTAAAATATTCGGAACAAAATTGTAAGGTTGCATTAGTTTGTATAGAGCTGCAAAGTGGTGCAGGTCTTAAGTACATCATTATAAATCAAATATCAAAAGTTCCCATCGATTTGACTAGTTCTAAAAAAGTTATTCAAGGTTAAAAAGTTAAAGTTGAAAATTTTCGGTTTTTTGGATTTTTCTCATAAACAGTGAATTATATCAAAAATTGGGTTTGTATAAAACTGTAGTTTGTATAAAACTGTAGATAATAAAATAACCTACAAATAAGTCCTCACAACTTTTTTCCTAGGAATTACCATTTCTGAGAGATTGCGGTTATTAACGTCCAACATGCAAAAGTACACGCCATATAAAAAACACGTTTTCTAAGTTTTAGGTTTCTACGATCAGCCGTTTAGGGTAAACGTTGAATCGTCAATCAATATTAATTACAGAACCATACATTATAACATTCTATGTCCTAAATGACTGACTGCTGAGCCTAAACCACTGATCGTAGAAAGCTAAAATTTGGAGGGAGTGTTTATTATATGGCGCATACTTCCGATAAGAAAGGATTTTCCAAAATTCTACTCTTAAAAGGGTGAAAAAGGGGGGACAAAGTTTGTACGGGACAACGTGACACCTCAGAAACTACTGCACCAATTTTAAAATTTCTTTCGGGAATTTAAAGCTACATTTTAGCGAGTAACATAGGCTATATAACATCACGACAGAGTTAATAGGAGCGGACCAGCAATGCGTGTAGACTATAGCTTGTTGGACGTTAATAACCGCAATCTCTCAGAAATGGTAATTCCTAGGAAAAAAGTTGTGAGGACTTATTTGTAGGTTATTTTATTATCTACAATTTTGTACAAACCCAATTTTTGATATAATTCACTGTTTATGAGAAAAATCCAAAAAAACGAAAATTTTCAACTTTTTAACTTTTCAACCTTGAATAACTTTTTTAGCACAAGTCGGATCGATGGGAACTTTTGATATTTGATTTATAATGATGTACTTAATACCTGCACCACTTTGCAGCTCTATACAAATTAATGCAACCTTACAATTTTGTTCCGAATATTTTAACTGGATAACTCTGTTAGCTACCTGATTTGAGATTTCTTTTTGAGATATATGTGGGAGACTCGGTAAAATAAAGCTACTTACGAAAAATGAGCTTGCTGTTAATCAATATTTGTCAATGTACTAATCTACGGCCCGTGTACTATTTGTTATCTTACAGTATAACAAAACAGAATTAGATTGCTGCTAAATAGTCTTTATCTTTATTGAAATACGACTGTTTATCGTATGTACTCGTATACCTACATCGTGTACGTTCTAAAAAGGGTTTTTAGCCGATATGAATCTGTAAACAAAACAAATAATTACTAATATACCACACAGTTAGGCCGAGCACGCTGTTTGCAAACCATTATTTCAAAAAAATTCAAGTTATTTTGTTCAAGAAAATTGTTTTAAAGGCGTATATTACCCATAAAATACGAGTAAACTATTATCTGAGATAGGTTTCATTTGCGCTGAAACTAGGGTAATTGTCTATGAAACTTGCGCATTCTACTTTTATTGTACTTTTTGTATTTTTAATAAAGTTACGTGGTAGTGACGACTGGGAATTGAATTCATGTCATCGAGAAGCCATACCATCGCATTGTGAAGGATTCGGATGCTTCAAATTTGTTTTCTATTTTGTTAATGTCCTTCGTATCGTATGCATATGCTTCGGCTTTCGTCGGATATCTATCGGTTTGGAAGGAAATAGAGATGTTATTACCGCCTCTTTTTATTATTGAGCGGAGTTTACGAAGCTCTTTCTTAGACGATTCGTGTATTTCGTTCGTTATCGAACTCCTCCTAAACGACTGGACCGATCTTTTTGAAATTTGGCACGGTCATAGTAACCATCACCGTGAGTGCATATATCTGAATTCATAAAGATCGGTCCAGTCGTTTTGGAGTTCGATCCGGATCGACAAACTCAGCTCAATTATTGCAACAGCAGAATGTATTGCATACCTAATTAATTTACATAATTTCACAGCTTTCTAGAGTTACACACTGAAATCAAAACAAAACAACATAAGTACGTAGTTCTAAATTCAGCATTTGGAAAAACGATGATTCCCGAGATTGCCCGAGAGACATTAAGAACATAGAAGCACTGTACGTTTGTATCTTATTATTTGATATGCATTAGAGTCTTGTGTTAGTCCCTGGTAAAGCTCTCTCACTCTCAACGTCACGATTAAATGTATTCCGTACGTGTCCGTTTACCGTTTGGTTTAGTTATTATCGGGTTCTAACAAGGGTTGAACCCGTCTGTTATAATTAAACCCCTATGAGATCTAGGGGAAAATCCACCTCAACTGTAGTGATTTATTCTAAGCACCCTCATGGTAGGACGGCAACGTCAGGTTTTGATAAATATTATAATGAGTGACTAACGTGGAATGTATTATGAAAGGAAAACATTTTCTGCTGCCATAAGATTTTGATGATGAACAAAGCCAGTAATTTGCTTAGAGCTGAACTTCATATATGTGTGAAAACTATGATAGCTGGGGAAAGCATGGCTGCCTAACTAAGACATATAACTATAATGAATCAGTAAAAATACCGGAAACTGGTAGAAGCTTGTTGAAGGGACTAGAACCGCCTTCTCGAGACGTCTCTTAAATAATGACGTCAGTGGTGCCTCGTTCAGTTGCTTGCCTACACGCAACAAAGTCAACAAACATCATTTCTTTCATCATTTTTGGCACCAATAATATGTGGCGAGCCTATTACTGCTTATCGGGAACGTTTATGTATTTCAGAGGCTCGTATAATGATCGGCAGGTGGCACCACTTGCAGTTTAGGTTGACTTGGAACCGTAAGATCTTGGCGGTACCCCTTTACATCCTGTATCACACTAATTCTAAACTAATTCTGAAGATATTGAATGGATGTTCTTGCGGTTTTCAAACACAGATTAAGCTCAGCTCAAAATCTATCGTTTCATCAAAATCTTAGGACAGTAAAAAGCTATTGTCGTAAGCTATTTCCTCGAGTTCGAGTCGAACTCACGTACAAAGGGTTCCGATCCTTTGGGTACGAAACCCTAAAAAGCTATTGTCAAAAGGTATTTCCACGGGGGAGGAAGTGCAGGCATCAACTAATCTATCTATAGTATGTGTAAAATAAAACATTACCCTAGGAAAATAAAAAAGTACTTACTTAACTTTAAAAAAGTAACAAAAGTTAACCGAAAAAGTCCTCGATTCACCGAGCCTTTTCCCAACTCAATTTGGGGTCGGCTTTCCAGTCTAACCTCCACAACCCATGGGCGATATCGAAGTTCTGTAGTTAGACCGGTCGGATTTTTGATTTAGGGCTCCAACTACCCCTAACGACTGCCATAGATGTTCATATCACAACCGGGACCGACGGCTTAACGTGCTCTCTGAAGCACGGAGGGGTCTCAATGTCTTATGAAATGGTCACTCATCCTAAAACCGGCCTCACTAGATGTTGCTTAACCTTTGCAATTTGTTAACATTGTCTGTAACCACTAGACCATGAACTCCTCCCGAAAAAGTCCTCGATAACTGTAAATAAACCGGATATCTCGAGGTCAAAAGAATCTTCAACAAACAGCTTTATCAAATGCGCCTATGAGAAATCTATCTGGGGGAATTCTTTCGACAAAGGCTGTACCCCTTTGTCTCACCTAACACCGTATGAGAGAGCTAGACGGTAATATATTAAATATTTTATTTCGAATAAAGTTTGCGCGAGAGGCGCTTTGTTTCATCTGATTCAATTCAGTCTGTTATGTGAAAAATGTTCGCTTTTCATCACGATATCGTTGTGTTTGTTTAATTGAAGCTTCATTTTGGAAGCATATTTATCAATTTCAGTATTTGAGATTTGTAGCGAAATGGACGTAACCGAATAAGTACAATCACGCGGAATATATATAGCTTATAGAATTATTCACATAGGTTAGATTGTAGTTTATACTTAATTTTTATTTTTTTATTTACAGCTTTTAGTTTCAGAGACTTACATACTTTTGTAATGCGATTTCTCAAATTACATTGAAACATTTAAGTTGTATATATTTCTGAAATTCTCTTTTAAAACTCTTCATTTTGACCAAGATTTTTTTTGACAACGTACATTTTTTCGCCAAAAGGCCAGGATATACTTTTTTCACATTTTATGTACCCAGTGACACTCGGAAATAAATACTTTTCATTTGAGACCCCATTCGTCGAAATCCATCCAGCCGTTAGGCTTGTCTGGGAACAAAGAAACATACATACATACGCGCGAAACACATAACCCTCGCTGTGAAATTTTCTGGAGTTTTTATCACCAGACTGCGGTGATAAAAACTCCAGAAAATTTCACAAAATCTTTCGGCTATTACGAGTATAAAGCTACATTGGTAGCGAGCAACAGGCTACGAGTATATAACATCACGCTACGATCTATAGGAGCGGAGTAGCAATGAAAAATGTTGCAGAAACAACGCAGACGAAGTCAGAAGTGTCCGTTAGGATCTTATAAACATTTTTATAGTCAAAAGCTAACGTAATTTATGAAACAAAAGGCCCACGTACTGTGAAAGGTTAAATTACTTAGGTTCTTTATCTTTAAGCATTTTCGCCTTTTATCCGTTTAGACAACTCTATTAGGACCGACACAGCTTTTTTGTTAATAATTTTTCAGAGAACAAACTTTTTTTAAGTCCGAGTAAGCGCGGCTGCTATTACGTCCATTACTGGGCGTCTCTGGTATGCACCAAAAAGTATTTCCAGTGGCGCCCATTGGACTTTGGCTACCAGTGTGGTCTCTTCTGGGGTTTGGTCGGGATGAGAATCCCACGTCGTTGGGGTAGGTTTTTATCCCGCGTTTATCACGCGACCCCTCTAGCCTGCTTCTGTAAGGATGGAGGGTGACTATCCCGCCGTCCTCAGACCTCGATCATGGAGGTCGATGATCTTGAGATGAGTCTGCGACGCCCTCGCCGCTGACTTCGGAACTCGGCGGGGAGGGTACGCTCCCTCTCCCTCTCGGCCGTCTCCTTCGCGAGCATGACCTTCTCGCAGAAGGACACGGCCGCGTTGCACTCACTCCCGCTGGAGATTTCTCTGCTCCCATGGCTTGAAGCATGGTCTTCAGAGAAGAATAACTCAAGTAGGCTGAACAATGGTATTTCCAATTACCTCTATAATACTATGTAGCACTGTGTACGGGAATTAAACGCGAACTTTTTCGTTTTGTTTGACGTTTAAACGACGACTGGTAAAAATATTGAATTTGCTCAACTTATGACTTGACACTACTTATTATATGTATGAAACAATGTCCGGCCAAGTGCGAGTCGGACTCGCGCACAAAGGATTCCGTACCTTTACGAAATTAAAAAAATGTTTGTTGTATGGGAGCCTCCCGAAATATTGATTTATTCTGTTTTTACGGTAGGTACCATAGTAAAAGTCTCGGAACCCTTTTAGTTTCGCCATGTCGGTCCGTCCGTCACTCCTCGTCGTCCTTCTGCTATTTAGTATAGATTAGCCAGCGTTCATCATCATTCACCGAGCCTTTTCCCAACTCAGTTGGGGTCGGCTTTCCAGTCTAACTGCGATTCGGCTGAACTTCGATTAGCCAGCGTTGTATCTACAGTATTTTATATATTTGTAATTAAATTTTGAAAAGGGTATGAATGTCAACAAACACAAAGCAATATTTACGTACAAACAGAACACACATTGGTCTTTTGATTATGTAAATAAAAACCACAAAATAATCTCGCAAATGAAAAATGTTATTTTCAACATAAAGGGGTGAACAGTACTCGTAGTAACTCAACTCTGGAGTTAACAAAAGGTATGTTAATTAAATATTTTTGACATAGGTACATACTATTTTTATTTTTTTTTATTTGACCAATAAAGTTACTTACCTCTCGGTAGAGAGATATTCTATTCAGTGGTATGTAACATCTGTCCTGACTGTTGAAATTGTGGTTTAAATCACAGAATAGAAAATGTATGAACTCACAAATAAAATTGTAATACGGTGTTTAAGTTACGGAGTCTATTTAATGCCATTAACCAAACAATCAAAGGACAATGCCTGATTTTGTATGGAATGCTCACATTGTGCATTTTGTTCCTCAGACTATCCATAATCTGTAATTCAAACCGTATAAAAATCTATCCCAGGACCGCGGTCGCTCTTACGTCGATTGCCGATTTCGTCTCTGGAATGTACCAGAAGGTATTTCCAGTGGCGTCCGGCGGACTTTGGCCACCTGCGTGGCCTCTTCGGGAGTTTGGTCGGGATGAGAATCCCGCGTCGTTGGGGTAAGGTTTTATCCCACGTCGGTGAGTGAATCTGAATGCGTGCTGTGGCATTACGCGACCCTTCTAGCCTGCTTCTGTAAGGACAGCGGGTGACTATCCCGCTTTCGTCAGGCCCCGATCATGGAGATCGATGCTCTTGGCGTAGACGACTTAGTAGACTTTGGAACTCGGCGGGGAGGTTACGCTCCGTCCCCCTCCCGGCCGCCTCCTTCGCGAGCATGTCTTGCTCGCAGAAGGACACGGCCGCGTTTCACCCGCTCTCGCTGGAGACCATGGCTTGAAGCATGGTATCCAGCGAGGATCCCAGGAGTGTAAAGTAAAACGGTCTCTTGTTTTGAATATTTTTGTTCTCTTTATTATCTTGGCAATGTCGTGTATATAACAATAATATAGACTGGTCGTGTCACGTATCCATTTGTCTGTTCCAAACCGATTTTCAAAGTATAAACTAAATTCAATTCACCCAAATCAGTGAAGCGTACGAAAGGTTTCAATTGAAAGGTAAAAAAGACACGTTTAAGTTTATGCAGGACTAAATAAAGGGCTAAAGGGAATTTTGAATTTTCTTTATATACTCAAACCTGAAAATTCTTTTTTTTTTCTTTTTTATAAGAACTTCCGTTGCGTGCTCTGGCCAAACGGTCAATGTTATGTTAAAATAAATGTACTAAAGAATTGTTCCTCCTTAAAAGTTCTAAAAAATGTCCGCAGTAGCAAATATCTTATCTTTTAAGGTTAACTCACAATAACATATTTTATGGAAATGAAGTTCGTTCTAAAATAATTATTTGCGAAGCTAGATGTTATAACGGGTGACGGAACAATAATTACAAGCGACGGGAACGGGAAAAAAATATTACCACGCGGACGAAGTAGCGGATGACCACTAGTTTTATTTAAATACTAGCTAATTACCGCAGCTCCACCCGCGTGCTTTAATTTTATTGTTCCCAATTCCAACAGAAACATATATTACCACTATAAAACGTAGCCTTTGTCAGTCGGAAATATTCCTATTCAATTCAAACAATCTAATTTAGTAAAATTGGTTTAATCTAGATAAATTTATAGACAACAGACTGCCAAGAGAACTATTACAAGAGGCTGTTAAGAAATCGTCCAAATTCTACATCAGAGTCAAGTTACAGTGCTGAAGTGACGTCACTCATAGTTGAAGGGCTTTTGCTTTAATTGGAGAAGCTAACGGACCAACTATAGACCAAGAGCTCTATAACCGTTCTCTGAATATAATCTGTGACTCTACTAAAGGCTTATTCGATGCTTCTCAGGACCAGAATGCTGGCTATTTTCTGGCCCAAATAATAAGTATCGCCATCCAACGTGGCAACACAGCCAGCATTCTGGGAACCTTACCATGTACGAGTATATTGTAATTCTTATTTTTAATAAAGGTTCTAATCTGTGACTTAGATAACATATACTCAGGCTTATACTCGAAGGTATAAGCAGAGATGCATTACACGCCCACATATTGCCAGTAGTGTTCTTGGTCCCGTAACAACGTAACAATCCCAGCTCCATACTCACTTATCGCTCTTACTACTGTTGAGGATGTCCCCAACAAAGGTCTGAAAGAACAACCAATTATGAGAAGCTTTTCTAAAATATCTCATCATCCTCCGAGCCTATCCCAACCCAGTTTGGGTCGGTTTTCCAGTCTAACTGCGATGGGGCTGAACTTTGACATTTTCAGTGGAGCGACTGCCATCTGACCTCCACAACCCATGGGCAATATCGAAGCTCTGTAGTTAGACCAGTCGGATTTTGTTTCAGGGCTCCAAATACCCGTAACAATTGCTATGAGATGTTCGTATGACAACCGGGACCGACGGCTGACTCTCCGAGGCACAGAGTGAATGTCTTTAGAAATGGTCACCCATCCTAAGATGTTACTTTCGGCTAGATGTTACTTTTATAAAATAGCTAACGGTCATATTATTATGTCTGTCTTAACAACTCAATATTATTGAGTGTATGTTTCGCTTGACAAATTAAATACACAAAACCTTCATTAAGAACCACTCTATTCATTGGTGAAAACCGCATTAAAACCCGTTACGTGGTTTTAATGATCTAAGCTTACATAGGGACGGACAGACAGCGAAAGCGACTTTGTTTCATACTGTTACATACTACTCTCAATTGGAGTCGCTTTAGATGGCTTATTCCCAGTAGTTCCATGAAGCCAGTTCCACATGGAACAACGCACTAGTTCCATACATGGAACAAGTGGGAATAGCTAAGTAGCTATAGCTATAGGGTATATATTTCCGCTACAAGTGTAGCGGAAATATATACCCAGTAGTTCCATAGATACACAAACAACAAAAGTAGGTCCTAGGAGTACAGAACTACAAAAGAGCACTCGCCAACTCTTATCTCGCTCAGTAGAGGAAAAGAGATTGTAACTATGTCTTGTTGTATTGTACTCTCTAAGTTATGTAACGCGGTGTTTGCTTCTCTTCTCTCTAAAATCTGTACCTATCCTATATAACTCTAGGTCTGCTGGAAGATAAGTCATCCATTGACTTAAGCACGCCTTTGTGCATAATTAAAGCTCAAATTAACAATGTATGATATTTAATATGATGTACAATAAAGAATAAATGAAAAAATAAAGAGACGAGATGTTAATCAAATTCACAATCCAGAAATTTATTAAACTTGTACATTACTTGTACTTTAATATAATTTTTTTTTTATTAAAATAACCTTCGTCCAATTCAAATGGGATAAGAGATAATAACTTTTACTCAGAGGACCATAAATCGTTGGTTTTTCATCATAAATCATTAATCCAGAGAGAAAAAAATGGCCGCCAAACCTTGGTAGTTAATTGATGGTTTTAATAAAACATAAAACAGACATTTATCATTGAAACTAGTTGTTTACCGCAGATTTTCTTGCTTGGAAAAGTTCGATCATTTTTAACGTTATTTATGATGCGTGTTTTTATAACATAGGGTATAAAAGTAGGCACCTTAATATTATGAAATAATTACATACGTACGGGTATTATCACGCCTATATACCCGAAAGGCCCGAAGGAGCCAGGGGCACAGAATAGGGAATAGTACTTACATACAGAACTTGCACTCCGACGTTATTTAAACCACATTCTTTTGTTTACAGGGAACATAATTCGAACATTAGGGTTGTCAGGAAAGTACTAACATATCACGTTTTTTGTACTGGAGTCCCCTTAAATATTTATTATGTTCTGTTTTTTAGTCTTTGTTGTTATAGAGGCAATAGAAATACATCATCTGTGAAAATTTCAACTTTCTAACTATCGCGGTTCATGAGATACAGCCTAAGACAGACGGACGGACAATGAAGTCTCAGTACTCTCAGGTACTACGTTGGTCCCACGTAATAGGGATATTTTCTAGTACCTAGTCCGTATATCAGCAGGCGCGCCGTGAGGGCCTTGGACGCTTTTGGTTAGGGTTCCTTAGCATCCTAATTGTTGCAAAATCAAACTAAAATATACCTTTATCAATACATATAATAAAATTATAAGTGGTAGATGTCTGTACATCGAAGATATACTCGTAATAGAGAAACTGTTGTAGGGGGGCTTTATGAACGCAATAGAACCCAAAACAATGGTTTTTAGATTTTTTGTCTGTTTGTCTGAATGTTTGAACACGCTAATCTCAGAAACGGCTTAACCGCTTTGAATGCTGTTTTCAGTAATGCGTTGTGGTTTATTCAACTTAACATTTAAGGACTGTTTTATTTCAATCGGTTCATAAATAAAAAAGTTATCTCGACCTAAAGTAACACGCAGGCGGAGCTGCGGGCAACAGCTTTACATAATAAATCAGTAACTGGTGATCAAGAAAACTATAACACGCAGGCGGAGCTGCAGGCAACAGCTAGTATAAGTAATAATGTTAACCAAAAAAAAACTAACTTCAACCGTCATAGAGCAACGCGGACGTCGTATACGCTGTCGTCGTATACTAGGTACTCAACCGTAAACTAAAAAGTTGGGATTACGTAAAGTTCTCTTCAATACACAACGTTTCTGCTGTAAATCATTGAGGAGTTCCCTCGACTGGATTTCGGCTCCCTCATCAGATCGACTTCAAACCTTCATTAAATGATAGTTTTTTATAATATCCCTAATGAAAAAAATAACAAACGCAGTAGTCGCTCTTACAATTTTTGAAGGTTGCCCTTGATTTCTCCGTGATCCGATCATCAGATTCTGGATTCCTTGTAGTGGGAACATGTTGGAAATAACACCTTTCCAAGAAAAAAAACTATTAAAATCGGTTCCTATACGACGAAGTTAACCGCGAACAGACAGACAGACAGACACATATCTCGCCTATATCCCCGAAGGGGTAGGCAGAGGTGCATTACACACCCACAATTTGCCAGTATTTTAGTCCCACGTAATAAGGGGCAAGCCTATTGCAGTCACCGAGCACATTTAAAATGGGTTATGTCCAAAATGGCGAAATTAATTGAATAAAAAGTAGCAGCTATATTGTAATTTTGAAAAAAAATTTATACCTGTTACCTTGCGATGAAATGTTGATTAAAGGCAACAAAATCTTACGTGCCAGCCGCTATGGCACAGCCAATTAAAGTCCTGAGCAACTCGGACTAATATAACCGCGAATAAATCTAAAAAAATATAAATAAATATATAAAAATAGTCTACTCGTAATTAAGAAACTTATTTTTTAAAGTTAAAAATAAACATTATATGTCGTATCTACATTCTCACAGATTCTTGAATCTGTGAGAATGTAGATTGACTTGACTTGTCACTGATTTGGGACTCATTTGTGTCGTGAAGAATTAATAAATCCAATTCCATCTGTAATTTGACTTCCATTGGATTCTTATAATGCATAATGTTATCGGAATCATAATCACATTTGTCATGATTGGCAGACATTTTTTGATATTTCTTATGATATATATTTTACTTGTAAGTTATCAATGGGCTCTCAGAAATTATTATATTGGAGTTATGATATAAAAATGTAATTTCGTGAACAATTTCAATAGATTTGTTTGATTAAAATAGTCTCTGGTACGAACGCTGGACAGGGACAAATGTATGTATTTTGATGTTACAATTTTTTTTTTTTTTAATTTTACGTTTAGTAAATTATTGAATACCTGCTATTGATAGATAGATTGGTGACGTTCCTGGAATTGAAAATTCATTATTTTAAAGTTTTTGTCGAATATCACCTACAGGTGAATGTCACCTACAACTACACCACAATGCCTCAAATTTTCATATTTCTTTGCAGCTGCAGCTATGATTACTTGGAGATAATAGAAGCTGGAGTTGAGAACGGCAGTGAACATGCGCAAGAGTGGATACTGCAGGAACACCACGACTTTGCAGACACCGAGGTATTTTTTTAATCATAAATGCTTGACTATCAGAATTTTCGGGATATTTACCATGTATTAGGGCTTCCAATATTTCAGCACTGCTCAGCAACTTAAGTATTGAGTTGTCGTGTTGAACGGCGATACTTATTCACTGAGCCAAGATGTAACTAGCCAGTCCTGAGAAGCATCATCAGACGATTAGCAATATCTCTAAAAGGGCAGCGAGCACTTCCACCTCTTGATCCTGAACTACAAACTAGTCTCCATCCCAATCTGTAAAATATAGGTACTAGGGATCTCATCTACTGGAATTAAAAGCGGTTTCCCCGATTTCTGTTTGTATTTAATAATTATTACATATATTTCATTTATGACTTCTGTCGAAGCTCAGGCATCCGCCCTGGCGGTCCTGGCCCGACTCCCCTCTTCTGTTTCTTCCATCTGTTCTATTTCGTTTAAATGTTTCTTAATATTTTAAATTGTCTGATTCATATTAGCCAATACAAATTTACAATAAACTCAATGAGGTCGTATGCGACCGTGCAAGCACCTCTTCACAGTACCCATCGTAACATTCGGTGTCTTTGGACTGTGGTTCTTGATCAGAGCATTCCTCTTGGAAAGGGAGCTTTCGCTGGTACGAATCCGAGCCAAGATTATCGTAAGTGCGATTCATTTTGTAAAAATATTGAAATAACACCTACTAATTCTCATCAGATATGGGAAGAAACCGAAACCCAACTACCGGAGTCTGATGCGATCAGTGCGGGATGGCTGAGAGATGCACATGCGACGCACGCTCGACGTCTGTGCGGTGATTGGAGCGACAAACTGAAACTGCTTCGTTACCAGTCCCGGAGTAACATGCTTCGGCTACGTTTCAGAGCAGACCATTCGCGACATTACGCGGGATTTCGAGCGAAAGTCACCCTGGCTGATTGTAAGTACATATCTTCTATTTACTTATACTATCGATTATTGTGTCAGGGTTCCATGAAGTAGCGCGGCTTATATATATTTAGGTATACCTATGTGTTTTTGTTCAATAGGTACAGTTCGCAAGGGATAAGCTGAGCTTTGCATTGCACCTGAGAATAAACTCACAGTTTAAACCGTCATTATTTTTAAAGTTAGAACCTACAAAATGTGGGTTTAAAATATGCTGCTTCCTACATTTTAGAGCCAACATGAAGGTATTTTATATTCAAAGTCACTAATACGAAAATAGTTTACTTAAATAATTAATAGCTATATCCACAGACCTCGTATTCAGTTCGTTTCGCTTGTTAAATATACGTAAGTTTAAAAAATAAAAGTTCATTTTATGATGAAAGTTTGAAATGAAAAGTTCGAAATATTGGCACCACAACTCCATAAACAATTTAAAAAAGTTTTGAATATGCCATAGCTGAAATCACAATGTTCCATTTTTGAAATCCAACTTGCCGCCATGTTCTGTTCGGATGCGCGGAAACAGCGAAACTTTGCAAACGACAAAAATAAACTTCCCAACTTTGCCTATTGTGATGACTATACACAACCCCTTTATCGCCAATAAATAAAGTTTAAAATCAAAAACAAACTGAATGTTATTTGTATTAATTCAACCTTTTTGTGTTGAAATAGAGTTTATAATGCAGTATTCGGGGTATTTGAAACAGATTGGTTATATGAGGCTTGTCGAATAAATTGACTACCTTTGAACTAGTTTTAATTAACCATTGTTCAGGACTACGCTTCGGAATATTCCCGTGTGGTCTTCACTGTTGCTTTTATTAAACCTATTTTTTAATCATCGGCAACCCTCTTTTGTTGTCTATACCTTTTGAATAGGTACAATCTATACTTATAATAAATCCGTAGAAGTGAAAATTATGTACATTGAAAATATCAAAAAATAAATGGCAGGGGGGGTGTTACTAGACCGACATCGAACCCAAAAATGTGATTAAAAAAATTTTTGTCTGTCTGTCTGTTCAGGCATCACGCAAAAACTACCGGTCCGATTACGATGAAACTTGGTATAATTATTCTTTAATATCCTGGGCACCACGCTGGGTACTTTTTATCCCGGAAAAGTATATACAATAAAAAACAAACTTTATTTTGCGGTTTGATCCCTAGACCCGATTACTGTACCAACCGCAAATAATAAGTTTGTCGTAGGTTTTTTTTTTATATTGGGTTTGCCAAATTGACGCCGCCCGCCTGGTGGTAAGTCGTGACGACGTCTAGCGATTGTGGGCCACTCTCACAGCATACAATACTATAGAGAGAAGCCCTCAACTTGACGACCTACTGAGTGCCTCTTCACGCTCCGCTTAAAGAACCCAGGGTTATATGTGGGAGGAAACACGTGCACAGGCAGGGCGTTCCAGGCCACTATCGTTCAATGAAATCAAACGAAACGAACGTTTAAAACGTTCGGTTCTCGCGAACATGCTATCCACTGTGTGGGAGTGGCATCTCTGTCCGGCACGCGTTGTTCGGGATCGGAAGGAAGAGGGTGGGATCAGATTGAAGAGCTCTTCAGAACGGGTAATAGAATATATAATAGAGAAACTGTTGTATAGGGCTTTATGAACGCTATAAAACCCAAAACAATGGTTTTTAGAACTTTTGTCTGTTTGTCTGAATGTTTGAACACGCTAATCTCAGAAACGGCTAAACCGATTTAAATTTTTATTTGAATTTGTGGTTTGGTTTTCAATCGGTTCATAAATAAAAAAGTTATGTAGATCTAAAGTAACACGCAGGCGGAACTGCGGGCAACTGCTAGTTGAAAAACATACCACTGTAGCCACTGTCTTTGTGTAGCCACTTAAAAAGGGTAAGTTCTTCTAAGGTACGCCTCTGTCTACCTAGACATACCCGATAGAGTACCTACTCTATCGGGTATAATCTATCAATACGTTTTTTATTATTTTCCACAATACATTTTTGATAAGCCTCGAATACACGATTGCAAACGTGTATCCGAATCTTAACCGTACCACAGAATAGGGAATAGTACTTACATACAGAAATTGCACTCCGACATTAATTAACACATTCTTTTGTTTACAGAGAACATAATTCGAACGTTAGGGTTATCAGCAAAGTAAAATACATGCCAGCATAATTTGATCAATCATTATGACGTTAATGCCTCAATATCAACTCTATGGTCAATGCCGTGTCACAAACAAGAGACAACCCTTACTGACTTACAATTTCAAGTTGTCGCTGACGTCATGTATTTTTTGCGATTGTTAGGCGAGTGACATAAGCCTGACCGTACGGATAGAACGTACATAATTTGATTTAAAACAACGGCTCTCTACACGGTTTTAAAAAATCTCCGTTTCCAACAGCCGTTTTTAATAAATCCAATGCTTTATTTTGAGCATAATAAGCAGTAAGTTTATTTTACTGATTGAATGCACAAATAACCAAACATTTTTTCATTAATAGTAGATTATACAACAAGTGAAAAAAAAGTAAATTTAATTCGAGTTACGAAGTTGGATCGATTCTAAAGTAGAATCCTGAGCGGAGCGAGGGATACAAGGAACGAGATAAATTGTTTTTTTTTCACGAGTAGTCTACTCTACTTTATACCATGGACTGCGAGAAAATAAGGTAAAGGTTTCCAACACCTACATTGTCTGATAGATAATTGCTGCTTTCGAACGAAATGATTCCGGAGTAAGCGACTCATTTTCATCACTGGAAGAACTCATTTTATTAGTTATTTTAAATTTTCCAATGAAACACTACGATCTAAAATTGGCGGGTTGTGTTTGTTTTTTATACCATTGCCTCTTTTGTTTTTTTTGTCAATGGAATGACTTCATTCAGCCTGCCAGTAGTTATGTTCAGCTTTCTTTTTTTTTTGTAGTATACTTAATTCGTCTATTGAAGCTCGTTCCAAATTCAAATGTCATTATTCACTTGTGAGTAAATGAGCGTTTTATTCACTGTTATCAATGAATAAAGTTCACTTTTTCGAGGGGCATTGGTATGAAATCAATTATTCTGCTTCATTACTTAATGCGCACTGCGGTTGGCAACCACTGAGCAGACAAACATGTGAAAATAATAAATGTTTCTATCAAATAAAGATATAACACAAAGGCCTCTGTAGGTACGACAGAAATATAATAAAAACAAGCAAGGCGCCCTTCACAATCGCAGTGAAGGCATAAGACGACTTCTTACTATTATGTGATATCACATGTTTGCAGGCAATACCATTTTCACCTTTATCTACGTAATTTTTTAAAATACTTAAAATCAATATCAAAGTTGAAAATTTTACAATGGAATTACACTGGAACTTTTTTTAAATGTCGTGATGTTGCAAAATATTTTAATAGTTTTGTTTATTTATTTTATGAAATTTATTGAAATATTCTCACTCGCCTAAAATTTTGCGACACTAAAATATTTTATAGAATTTTTTACCCATACATTTTCCATGGGAATTTCAGAAACTTTAGGTCCATGGTTCTCAGGAACCACTTGACCCCCGATCGAAATTATTTCGGCTATGGTGTTTATTCTGTACCAAAATTCTATGTGCCAAATCATAACTTTCTAGCACTTGTAGTTCTCGAGTTGAAAAGTGCGGACAGACGGACAGGACCGGACTATAAGACTTCTCTTACATAGTATACTTGTCAGTATAGTAAGAAGTCTAAAATACGGGCCAAGTGCAAGTCGGATTCGATACCAAAACGGTAAAAAATCACGTTTGTTGTATGGGAACCCCCTGAAATAATTATTTTATTCTGTTTTTAGAGAGGCAACAGAAGTATGGTTCATGAGATACAGCCCAAGACAGACGGACGGACACACGGACAGCGAAGTCTCATTAATAAGGTTCCCGTTTTACCTGAACCCTAAAAAGATGTTATACTTGAATTAAGAAAAACTCACATTTTGTATGCCAGTAATTTATCATCGTTTCTTTTACTTGATATGATTTAATTAAAATACTGTCAGACATGTTTTCTCAAATTGTGAAAACGTTCATCAAAATTAACCTATTGTCTTGTATCACCTATTATTTGAATACCTACGTCTCGTAATAAGAAGCTTAGTTGTACTCTACAGTTCCACTTATTTCAGAACCGTTCTAAATTAACTAGCGGGCACCCGCGACCCCGCTTGTGTGGTGTAACTTTCTCGTTGTTCCTCTGTTAGGTACATCTATACAAACGATTAAGAGCAAAGATTAGACAGTTTGTTTGAATTCAATAGGTTCCGTAACAATAAACCTCAGGGCAACTATCTCTATACTATGTATATATAGAGCGCTGATAGCCGGTCTGAACCACTAAGAAATACTCTGCACGTCAGAACAGTCAAACAGTCGAGGATGACGTAACATCACTACAGTTTCCCAGTTAAAGTTGTTGCGTGGCAAAAAATGGAACTAATTATTGTTTGTAGTTATTGTTCTGAGATCTTGTTTCTGACGTGTTTTAATGTAATGTCAAAGAGAATCAAAGAATCAAAGAATCAATTTCATTTATTCAGTTTAGGCACATAAAGAGCACATAATATGAATGTCAAAATTTTACAATTTTGTCAAGTAATATTATAAAAATACTAAATTAAGTAAGTACATAAATAACCATTAGAAAATGATTCTTTCGCTGGTTCGGTAAGTTGGTTCTCCTGAGAAGAGACCAGCAAGAAACTCAGGTAGAATATTCATTTTCTTTTTTAATATTGTTTTGTTTACATTGTTACAATTAGTTTCTATTGTATTATACGAGTGGCCAACAACAGAAGATTAGGGTGACCATGCATTTTTATCATTAAGATATTCGTCTACATTATAGTAGCCTTTCATCATCAAACATTTTTTAACTACTATTTTAAACTTAATAAGAGGCATGTCAACCAAATCCTGAGGAATTTTATTATAAATTTTTATACATTTGCCTACAAACGAATTACCAACTTTATGAAGTCTAATTTTTGTCATTGCCAGTTTATTTTTATTTCTTGTATTAAAATTATGGTTATCGGAATTTTTTTTGAAGAGATCTATGTTCTTCCGTACATATAAGATGTTGTCGTAAACATATTGAGAAGCAACTGTTAAAATATTAATTTCTTTAAATAGTTCTTTCAGCGAGTCACGGGGTCCGAGTATATAGATAGATTGCTCGTATAGCTCGTTTCTGTAATATGAATATTGTCTCAATATCGGCAGCTGAGCCCCACAGCAGCAGACCATATGACATACCGCTATGAAAGTAGCTAAAATAAACTAATCGTGCCGTTTTTTCGTCAGTCAGTGACCTTATCTTTCTAACCGCATAGGTAGCTGAGCTAAGTCTTCCTGCCAATGCTGTGATATGAGAACCCCATTGTAGTTTACTATCTAGAGTTATCACAAGAAAAACTGTGGTATTGACTATTTGAACTAATTCATTATTCATAGTAATATGAGTATCCACCTGTCTAACATTGGGCATAGTAAATTTTACACATTTTGTTTTCTTCGCATTGAGCAGCAAGTTGTTACTTGTGAACCAATGCAATATTTTCGAAAGGGTATTATTTACATCGTCAAGTGCTACTTTTTGTCTATCACTTTTAAAAATTAATGATGTGTCATCAGCAAATAATACTATCTCACAAAGATTTTTAGTGAAATAAGGAAGATCGTTTACGTATACTAAGAATAAAAGGGGTCCTAATATCGAGCCCTGGGGTACTCCCATGACTAATGAGGCGCCAGAAGAGTCGGTGCCATTAATGTTTACTTTTTGTACTCTACCAGTGAGGTAAGACTCGAGTAAGCCAAGTGAGCTGTTCGAGACACCATAATAACCTAATTTTAGTAGCAAAGTCTCATGATCAACACAATCAAAAGCTTTTGATAGATCACAAAATATACCAATGGCATCCTGCTTTTCCTCCCAAGCATCAAATATATGTTTCACAAGTGCAACTCCTGCATCCGTTGTGTTCCTGCCTTTAGTGAAACCAAACTGTTTGTTATGAAGTAACTTATTGTCTGTAAAATGTGAAAGCAATTGATTAAATATTATTTTTTCAAAAATTTTACTGAGGGTTGGGAGTATGGAAATAGGTCGAAAATTTGAAGGATCACTTTTGTCTCCTGCTTTATGGTGTGCCCATAGTAGAACGCAAACATTATACTGACCTATATCAGTGCCGCATAGTAGTCGCCACGAAGAAAACGGGTGAGACTCGCCATCTATCTGTAGATTTTTAGAGATTGGTCTGAGGTAGGTGACATAGGCTACGTTTTATCTCGGTTAATGTTTTTTCCGTGGAAATTAGGAACTGGGAATTGTATTGAATGTACCTATTGATATTTTTTTTAACAATAATGTAGATTATGACTATGTTGTTCAACACTAGCTTACGCTCGCAGTTCCACCCGCGTGGACTATTCCACTAATGGTTAAAACTTGAAAGTCATGCTAGCCGATTTCAATGATACAAAACCTGTAGGTTGCACTGATCTATCTGTGAAAACCATAAGAAAATCCGATCAGTATTTTATGAGATTCGCGTGCATTTATACAAGCAGACAAGAATTAAAAAAAACTGTAAGTGTTGTGTTTTATCCCTCGTGTGCCTCGAAGAGCACGTTAAGCCGTCGGTCCCTGTTGTCGTACAAACATCTATGGCACTCGTTAGGGCTAGTTGGAGCCCTAAACCAAAAATCCGACCGGTCTAACTACAGAACTTCGATATCGCCTATGGGTTGTGGAGATCAGATGGCAGTCGCTTCACGGCAAATATCGAAGATCAGCCGAATCGCAGTTAGACTGGAAAGCCGATCCCAACTGTTGGGAAAAGGCTCGGTGGATGATGTATTGTGTTTTATTTTTTAGATGTACACGATAACTACAAACTTACTGCTTAATTATAGTGTACTTAGATAAAATTAAAATTCTAAAATGTTCAACAGAAAGGTGTCATTTCCATAGACTCAGATATTTTTTTTTGCGATCCGTACAGCGATAAATGAGCGGAATTTCTTTTCATTCGCGTACGAACGAGTGAAGGGATGAATGAAACTAGTTAGCGTCGAAGCACGTTCTCAGACTTTTTTACCTGCAGACATAATTATGTTTAACGACCCTTTGGTATATCTGGCTTTATAGTACTCTTACTAACACTTAAATATGAAATAGGTATTTGTATCTATCAGGGACTTAATGTAGCATGAAAAGTGAAATATTAAGTGATTTTTCTGAACTAATATTATACTATTCAGTTCTATTTAGTACGTATAAGTACCTAACATAATCTTTATTTGATGTTGGAATTTTGCTTTCAATTACAGAGTGGTTATTACCCGACTGCCAGGAAGGGTTATGTGTTTCGCGCGTATCTGTATGTATGTGTAGCGAGTAGGCAAGCAGACTAAATGAAGCACTCCCTCTGACGTCACATCATACTAGAAGGCGGTTCTAGTCCCTTCTACAAGCTTCTACCAGTTTCTAACATAAGCCAAACCTCCTTATACTTGAATGAGAAGGTTGCGTGTTCACGTGTGCCACATCAGAGTCACCAGTGAAGTGGTAGTTGGGAGGTATTGAAACGATCGTAATAACGTAGAAACTGGTATGTTTGTAATATTCTTTACTACCTCATATCTTCCAAACCACTCAACGGATTTACTTTATTAACATATCGTTTGATTCGTCTTGGTAACCCACGTGATATTAAATAGGTGAAGCGAAAAAAAAAAACAACATGGCGAATATGAAACGCTATAGTTCGGGGTAAAAAAAATCATTTTATGGTTTATACTGCAACACGGGTATCAAATTCAAGAGCTCATCACCACGATTTCAAAATGGTATATCTTGATCATATTTTATTCAAATCATAACTCAACAGTTACTGGCGAAATTTGGGCATAATTAACGCTTCTGTTTATGTCTTCGGGGATAAAGACGGTGTTGTGTTGAATACGGAAATTCATACCTATCAATAAAATGAGAAATGTAAACCTCATACATATAATGATTTCTTTTGATACGCTTTGTGTTTAATGTAAAAACCGGCCAAGTGCGAGTCCGACGCGCGCATAAAGGGTTCCGAACCAAAAAGAAAAAAATCACAAAATTTCAACTTTCTAAGTATCACGGTTCATGAGATACAGCCCAGGACAGACGGACGGACAGCGAAGTCTCTGTAATAGGGTTCGCATTTTACCCTTTGGGTACGGAACCCTAAAAATTATTTTTATTACCTTACATATCATGCCAAAATTATAATAATGCTAGGGATAAAAGCAAATTGGATAAAATGATATTCAGAAACGAAATACGTTGCGTATTTTAGATTTTAAATTGAAAACACGGCCCTGTAGACGTTTTAAACCGCCTCTTACATAAGATGGATTGTAAAATCAGTCAATGTCTTAAAGCCAGCCGACTTTAAACATGCCCCTGGAGTTCGATTTATGCTGAGCGCGTGGCTGGTGGCTTTTTAGGTTACCTCTGGCGCTCCGCAAAAATCGGGTTTCCAGACACTCACATACCGAACAACGTTTCTTGTCCTGCACCTGGAGCTAGTTAGTAATAACTAGTTCTTCTGTGCGGGACTATCAACTAATCAAGCATTACCTTGACATTGGCGAAATCCTCGATGAACATCGATAGAGCCATGTTTTTAAAAAAAAGAAGAAGAAGAAACGTGCCCCTAATCAAGGGCAACGTTGTTGGTAAACTTCGTTTAACAATAAGAATTACAATATACAAAATAAACATGATTATAGACTAAAAATATTTACATTACAAAATATCGTTTAAAAAATCCTCCGCGTCATTGCCGACTGGGAAGGTTCCCAGAATGCTGGCTGTGTTGCCACGTTGGATGGCGATACTTATTCTTTGGGCCAGAAAATAGCCAGCCTTCTGGTCCTGAGGAGCATCGATTAGGCGTTTAGCAATGTCTCTATAAAGGCGGCGAGCACTCGGACCCCATGACCCCAGTGTCTCAACCCCAAACGGCTCAAATATGTAATCACCTGCTAGGTTAGCATATTTACGCCGTTTAAGGCCTTCAGCCGATGCAGCAGCAGCGCCGGCACATCCGGATGTGCTTGGAAGGTGTGAAGGTGCTAAGGTGTCAACGCATGTAGCGTCCCACACCAAAGGCCTTCCCATCTTCCACGGTAGCAACGACATACCGTCCGGTCTCTTTCCATCGCTTCCTAATCGATGTAATCTTAGTAGTTATAATTAGAATAGGTACCTATAGTACATATTTCGTTAGTTTCAATTGTATTGTTATCTGAATATATTATGAATAATAAATAAATAAACTTACGTTGATTTCTAAATCTGCCATTAGAGTAAAAATGTCAATATCTAAGAAATGTGTGTTATATGCTTTAACAAGACGATGAAGAGGCGCCCGGACTCCACTGTTAGCATAAAAACCAGTGTGAAATAATCGAATATTTCGAACGTACATCGGTCGCACCGTCCTAGGTACAATATAATACAATCTGTTTGTATTTCCATGCAATCAAACTCATTGCTACACAGGCCGTGTAACATCATGGTACCAAGAAGGAGACGCCTAGATTCTAAACTCATCATATCAAATTGCTGAAGTAGTTCAAACACTGTATGACAATTTATGACGACGGCATTTAAAATTAACAGATTTAAGAATTTTTTGAAGAACTCTTTTAACCATTGATGTGTACTTCTGACAATAGGGATTCCAGAAAGGTGTTGCATATTCCAATTGTAAACGCACTAGAAACGTAGTGATATACTCTTTGCGCACTAGAGTTCTATACAGAGTTAAGCGCTGTTCACACCTTTCGGATATGCCATAGACTATAGTGTCAAAGACTATAGAAATGTCGATCCAGTGTATGGAATTCCATTGTTCTGCTCACACCTGTCGGACAACTTTAGACCGAATGATTTGGCAACGGTTTCCACCAAGATTCTTGGGTTCGTATTGGCTAGGCTAAACTATAATCTGTCATCTGTGCTTAGTGACGTACATGGGGCACATTAAAAGTTTTGCACTTCAAGCTTATCGGAACTATTTGAATTTCGAATGTTATATTTTTTTAAACGTTGCAACCTTCTTAGTAATAAAAAAAACAATTGGCGGGAAATCATTTGTCAATTGTTTTTTATCACACATCAAAGTTCTACGTATGCAACGAAAATGGAATTAAGTCGAAAAGATTTAAGAGCGATGATTTTTTATATTTTAAAACTTCTCTCTCTCAGCAAGACTGTGCCGCTCGTCTTCAAAATGCTTTTGGGAGAGAAGCACCTTGTTTGAGCACCATGAGTTGGTTTGCTGAATTTGAGAGAGGTCGAGTTTCTTTACATGACGAATTTCGTGAAGGGCGGCCTTCAACTGCCGTCAACGAAAATAATGTGGCTACTGTTAAGCGGTTAATTAAAGAAAACCCGCGGATTACCTATGAGACAATTCGAGGACTATTGGGGATTGGTATGAGTCAAATCCAGAAAAATTTACATGAAGAATTGAAAGTTCGGAATCTTTGTTGTAGTTGGATCCCTCATGAACTGACAGCGGAGCAGAAGCGGGCTCGCGTGGAATGGTGCTCACAGATGCTCCTGAAGTACGACCACGGACATTCTAATGCTGTTTATGACATTGTCACAGGAGACGAGACGTGGATTTATTGTTTTAAACCCGAAAAAAACAGCAATCGTGTGAATGGGTGTTTGAAAATGAGAACAAGCTAACAAAAGTGAGGCAGGCGAGAGTAAAAATATGATCGCGTTTTTTTTCTCAGCTACGGGTCCCATCTGTACAATTCCACTTGAAGATCAAAAGAGTGTTAATGCCGACTGGTATTCTACCATTTGTTTACCCAGAGTGTTAGAAAAAGTTCGCAAAAGACGACCCAAAAGCCGCATTCTCCTACATCATGACAACGCTTCTTCACACACGGCCAACAAAACAAAGTCATTTTTAGCTTCCGAAAAAGTACAACTTGTCACCCATCCTGCGCATATCACCCTGTGATTTCTGTATTTTCCCCAAAATCAAAGATTTCATGAGAGGTTTCACTTTTACCAACTCCGAAGAGGCAGTGATAGCGTTCAATCAGCACGTAGAAAACATGCCTTCAGATCTGTGGTCCTCCTGTATTAAAAAATGGTTCGATCGCATGATATAATGTTTAAAATGTAAAGGAGAGTATTTTGAAAAGCAATAAACACAATATTTTGGTTTTAACATGTTGTTTTATTAAGTTACGCAAAACTTATAGTGTGACCTACGTATATGTAGAATTGTTGACAAATAAAGTTGAAAAATTAAAAATAATATGATAGATGCCGAAATTGAAGAGTTATTGGTAGAATGTGTTAGAGTACGTAGTGAACTCTACGACCAATCATGCCGAGACTATAAAAATAATACATTAAAAGAGCAGCTTTCGAGCGAAGTATTTTAAGCATTTCATTTGTCCATGCGACGTATCCATCTTCAGTATATAACTATTTATAAAAGCTTTTTTTGGGATCACCCAGACACGTTTTATCCAACCACAAATTATTTAGGTTGGTCACACTCTTGAGGAACTTGGTCACACTGTTGGTTCACCCATTCATTCAATTGGTCCTAATCGGACATTCCGAAAACCCGTTCACATCTGTCGAAGAGACTTTTCTTGTCAATGCGCGGACATCCGAAAGGTATGTACAGCGCTTTAGGTATGTAGAGGGTCGCACAAAGTCACATGTCGATCTCATGACAAAACGATGAAGATGTAACGTTGACAAAACCATACATAAGGCCTTATTTATAAGGCTTTATGTATGGTTTTGTCAACGTTACATCTTGATAAACACATAGATAGCAGTGTTTATCAAGATACGTTGGCTACCGGTGATTCGATCTAGATAATCTTTTAAATGTCACAAGGTGAACAGTCAACATTTTATTCGAACATGTGTCGTGAATTTCACATTTAACAAACTAAGAATGATTGTCACGTCCACTTTGTAGTGAGTTAGCGTTTACTGCCTTTTGTTTTACAATTGTGGTACGGTCAGAATGCAGAGAGAAATTTTTGAAAAAGGAATCTTTTAGTCTCTGGCAAATGGCAATTATGCTTGATGTTTTTTTTAATTCATCTTCTTAAATTTTATTTTTGATACGTGTTTTAGACATCATAACAGACTAGTAGTAGCCCGCGGCGCTGCACGCGATTTCTCGTTCCAAACAGATAGAAACAAACAATAAATAATTATGGAAGTGTCAGTACCCAGTTTAGTTTAGTTTAGTTTCAAACATTCTCTGAAAGCCTATCGAGAACATTCTCACACAAAATGGAAAAATTTACACACACAGAATTTCCAAATGTCAAAATATTTAACGTTTAACTTAATGTACTTCACATCCAGCGCCAGTGTATCACTTTTGATACACACTGCCCAATCATGTGTGTATCCTTTTTGATACACAGGCAACTGTTTAGTTTTAGCTTTGTGTATCAAAAATGCGCACGATTTCTATACATGTACTTAGGAAAAATGAAGCTCTGGCCTGGGTGAAAGTATTGGTACCTTTGGGGTATAAATCGGGCAAGTAGTTTATGAACAATATTAAATTGAAAAAAAAAATTACTTATGTAATTGTTTTATTACAAAAAAAAGACTAATTTTATATCACAAAACAGCATGAATTTACGACAATTTGGTTAGTGGTTGGCATTGAAACAAAGCTGAAACATAAAACTATTACACTCAGTGCACTTTGTTGAAACTTGCTTTCTCTCATCTTTTTGCCATTGACTAGTATGCCATCTCTTCCATATTTTTTATAGCACTCTGAGCATCGTCCACGTATCGTCTTTCCTCCATCCTTCATTTTTATAAGATACTTAATGCTTTTGCCCTTCTCGGCGCTAGAGTCGAAGTACTTCGCTCGGTTCCAACTGTTTCAGGACCCTTTTCAATCATACTCGTATCAAGAATGACTTTTTCTCTAAATTCTGTGATTGTAAGCTTCTTCTGAATAGTGTTCATGTTGTAAAGAAAATGAGCATTTACTAAAGAGGTTCCCCATAAGATTTCAATGAATAATTTGCGGTACCACTTTGTACATTGCCTCAGCGCAGAACCATATGTTGCCATTTGGTCACTCAGATCAATGGATGACTTTCCGTTATTGTAGTCAATAATACACTCTGGTTTCATGATAGTTGACATATTTCTACTTTGACTGCGCACAGTTTTTAGTCCAGATGTTTTAGTTGACAACATTCTTACATCACGTTTATCTCGCCACTTCGTTACCACAATTCCATCATTAGTCTGCTTGGCACACATCTCACCTTTCTTCAATTTCATGTTCATAATATCTTTTGGAAGATGTTTTCTATTTGCTCTAAAAGTCCCAACAAGATGGGTTTTTCTACGTCTCAATCGATAACACACAAGTGTCCAAGAGGGACATAGATAATTATCTGTATACAACGTCCTTCCGCAAGTGTCATTGCTGTTTTCTCCGATACTTCAGTCTCTCTGTCCCTTGATTTTCCGCAATAAATCGAGAAATTCCAGGTGTAACTCTTGTCGGTACACAACTTGAAGACTTTGATTCCGTATTTTGCTTGCCAATTCTCTAGATCCTATTTCAATTTGATACCATTCCGACAACTATTTGATCCAACCAATTAAAGTCCTGGGCGTCTTATTTTATTCTAGTCCTAGACACCCAGGACTTCAATTGGCTGTGCCATAGCGGCTGGCACGTAAAATTTTGTTGCCTTTCATCAACATTCCATCGCAAGACCACGGGTTCAAATTTTTTTCTCAAAATTACAAGAATACTGCTACTTTTTATTAAATTTATTCGACCATTTTGACATAACCCATTATATGTGTGCCCGGTGACGGCAATAGGCTTGCCCCCTATTGCGTGGGACTAAAAACTACTATAAAAATGAATTCAGAACGCGAAAGTCTAAAAAACCAGCCAAGTGCGAGACGGACTCGCGCACGAAGGAGTCCGCACCATTATTTATAAAAAAGCAAAACATATTACGTTTTTTGCATGGGAGCCCCTTTAAATATTATAGAAATATTAAGGTACTAGCGTTCTCGATGCCACTAAGCTAAACCAGAAGTGAAGTGACACTACTGACTTTTTTTTGGGTTTTATGGCTTGGTTCACTGCTGGTGTGAACCCATCACGTCAGTAGTATGGTGACCGGGGATCGAACTCACGTCATAGAAACGAATGTTTGCGCAAAATTGCACACAAACAACGTCGAATCGCAATTTCAAACTCTTTATTTCATTGCATTTAAACAAATCTCTCTTCCTACCTTTATAAATATAAAATGCTAATAACCATTTCAATTTAAGTCTGTTAGTGATGTCGACTTGAACTCTGGCATTTCAATGGAGCTCCATTTTCACAAGAATAATAAACAAGGTAGGTAGGTAGTTGGCTGTCAAATCAAATCACTTTATTTTTTATTAAACATCAAAACGATAAGCCTTCTAGAAAATATGGGTTAGTTATTATAGTCACACCTAGACATGAGAGACTGGACAAGACTTTTTTTATAAACATGCCACACTGAATGTATAACGGTGGCACGTGGTTCCACCTGTGAGGACTAGTTCTACAGTTTTTTTTAATTATTGTTCAATCATCATCCACCGATCCTATTCACAACCTAATTGGGGTGGGCTTTTCAGTCTAACTGCCATGCAGCTGAACTACCTTCTGACCTCTACAACCCAAGGGCGATGGAATATAATAGAATAAAACTATTGTACACCAATTACAACATACATAATAAAATATCCAAGTTTCAATAATGTACAAATGGCGGCCTTATCACCTAAAAGTGATTTCTTACAGGCAACCTTTGGATGGACAAGTACAAAGAATAGAATTTAAAATAACCATAAGGGTAGGCATTGGTGGAGAAAGAAAATTATAAACAGTTTTTAATGCCGATATGGAAGTTCTGTAGTTAGACCGATCGGAGTTTGGTTTAGTGCTAATTATTGTCCAATGTTTCTCGCAATTTGCTTATTTTTTCCTTTCATAAGAACCTTCTCCTGTCAATAAAAAACAGAACAAAAAATTAATTAGAGTCATCTGTGCAGGCGTTGACGCGCGTTTAGTTTTCAGCACAGTGTAGTTTTCCAAGCGCTGGGCCTTAATAAAAACTTCCGTGCGAATGGGACATAAAAGAAAAACAGACTTATAAATATGTACTCTTTGTTCGCAGCTCAATCATGTATGGATACGAAACAAGTATTGTTCAATCACCACTGTTACTTGTTCTCCGGATACCCGAAAGCTTCCTGGGCCACTGCCAAACAAGTAAGTGCATCATTTATTATAGATCCTCTCGAACTTTCCTTTGGGATGAGTACCTATTTAAAGTTCTCTTCAATACAAATTAATCAATCCCAAACACAACGTAACCTCGACTCATCAGATCGACTTCAAACCTTCATTTAACGGTAGTCCTTTATAATAACTTATGAGTAAATTGACAAACGCACTAGTTGCCCTTACAATTTTTAAGGTTCCCTTCCATTTCTCCGGGATCCGATCATCAGATCCTGGTTTCCTTATAAGGGGACTACCTTGGAAATATCTGCACTCCAACAAAAAAAGTTTTAAAATCGGTTCATAAACGACGAAGTTAACCGCGAACAAACATAAATTTAAAAAAATATACGTGTATGTTCGAATTGAGAAACCTCTTTTTGAAGGCAGTTAAAAATATAACGTCAGACAAATACTACAAATTAATTGATCACCACCAAATTATGTGTTATATTACTTATTGTGGAATTTAAGGTTTGCGTAAAAAAAACATTAAAACAAAAAAAGAAATTAACAGAAATGGCAACAACTAGGTAATCGAATGTCAATAATATTTTGTAATAAAGATAAGGCACAAAAGTCTTTGAAGTCATGCCAAAATTGTACCGAAAATTTAATATTTTTTTATTACTTAATGATTTCTATTATTGTTATTACACACACATACATATCACGCCTATATCCCCGAACGGGTAGGCAGAGGTGCATAACACACCCACAATTTGCCAGCATTTTAGTCCCACGTAATAGGGGCAAGCCTAGTGCCGTCACGGGGCACATTTATAATGGGTTAATGTCCAAAATGGCCGAATGAATTTAATAAAAAGTAGCGTAAAAGTGTAATTTTGAAAAAAAATTAAACCTGTTGAATTGCGATGAAAGTTAACAAAATTGTACGTCCCAGCCGCTGTAGCACAGCCAATTGCAGTCCTGGGCGTCTCGGACTATATTATTGTCATTCAGGCACCATAATAGAAAATTATTCCTTTTTGTCAGCTCCAATGCAGATTGTCAGTTACTTTCTTTGTTGTCGGTACCAGATTGTTATTATTGTAACAACAGTAGGGGTGAGGCCAAATGAAAGTATACCTACCAAATTGTTTGAGTTTCAGCCTAAGTCCATTATGTACAGACCTACTGAGAATTTTTATGTCATTATTATAAAACCATTTTAGTGTCGAGAGTCCGAACACTTCAATTTAAATTCTATAGAAGTACATTTTACAAAACTTATCTCAACTAAACAACAGAAGATATAGAAAGTTCTGCTTCACTTTGGTCGTTAAATTATAACTTTCTAAGAAAATAATGACTGGCTTTAGATATTATACTTAATCCTTTTAAAACGTTCTAGGCGACTGGTTGTTCAAAATTTCATTATATTGTCTGTGGTGACAGATCGCTGCTTTATTTTTTTTAGCAGTCGCGCCATTTCCAAAATATTTTAAAATAAGAATTATTTTTCTTTTATTCTTAATTTGGAGAGCCGTATTGCAAATACAATGCCATAGCGTCTATTCAATTGTCTATGCTTAAACAAAATATACTCCTTCTTTTAAGTGACTTTAAAAAGAAAAGACGTTCAGAATTAGGATTATTTTTTTGTAAAAGCGTTTAACTTATTTCGCTTCAGTAAATACATTACAACTGAATCTAGTCGATGTAAAGGGTCATCTGACTTTTATTGCTCTTTACAAGTTTCAGCCGTTTTAATATCCTGACTGATAGATATTAGGACCCGAGGACCCCTAAGCACCCTTAAGCACTGATGTAGGTAGAAATTTTTATATTGAGAGTCGATTATGTCATTTTCATATAGCCGCTTCAAGTCACCAACTGAGCAAAACTGAATCCCGACCGAGGGATAGAACGGTAAACCACTGGACTGCACGGCCGCGCGCGAGACGTTGCGCGAACTACCGGTTACTGCAAATTTTCGCGAGCCGTGTGATTTTCTACTACGCACTATTTGTAATTTCTCTGTTCATAGGTTTGCGAAGGCTTAAACATGCATATGTCGTCAGTACACTCCGCAGAAGAAGAACGGTTCTTAGTATCAGGGATTCGTCAAAGCAGCGATTACAGCGCTGGATCTGTCTACTGGCTAGGTGCTCAACTAGCTGGAGAGGACGGAGGCAGCTTGTCTTGGATCGATGGAAGCGCTGTAGACTATCAAGGATGGCCTTATTACAATGAAACAGAGGATATTGACGCTAAATGTTTGGGAGTTCAGGTATATATATATATCTACATACATGAAATCACTCCCATTTCCCTAAAAGGGTGAGCAGAGGCATGTTATGTGCCTACTTTTTGCCAGTTTTTTGGTCACATGTAATGGTGGTGAGACTATTGCCGCTTATCGGCAACTTTTATGTTAAGCCAAGCCTCGTCTGTTGTTCAGCAGTTACACCCTTTACATCTAGGTATAAATAGAATTTAAGTGTCTGTTTGTAATTCAAAATTAATAGCTTTTTACTAAAAAAATTGCATAAATGTGACACTTATCTACTTACATAAAAAAATCACATTTTGTGTGTTCATTTGTTCGATTTGAACACCAAGTCATTCCTAAATAACATTTTAAATCCAAATTTACTTTTATTACTAGTGGTTCTGTGAACCGTAGACTTCGGGAGCGGTTTTTTTTTTAATTTCTTCTTCAATTTTCTTTATTATTCTCTTTCATTTGTCATCCAATCCAAAAAATATCATTCAAATGTTATTTATTGTAAGCAAGGAGTGTGTGTGTAAAGTTTCATGCAAATAGGTTGATAAATACGGCCTCAAACATGATCTGACAGAACCCGTAGATGTAGAGATGTAGGGTAGTTGAAACGGAGACTTCGGTCGCTTCGCTCCCTCAGTCAATGAACTGTTTATGGAAGTAAGATATTCATGACCTGCTCAGGAATGCTTGTACAATTTACTTGAGTTAATTTGCAAAAATGACGTCACACAAAATTTGAGTTAATTCCCACGACACACGGGCTGTTTACCCGTTACAAGGTAAGCCAACATCCTTTATGCATATTTTGTCCTTTGAGCAACCTGCTAACTCGGGAATTCCCCAAGTTTCCAACTTACACTTGCTTTACATAGTTTATGTTTATAATATTTGTCTTGTTTGTGAAACATTCTACAAATAGCAGTGAGTTTCTTAATCAACTTCTTACGTAGTATAATGCCCTATTACGCTGAAACCTTACATAACTAGGTGTGCAATGCATTCTGCTGTTGCAATAATTGAGCTGAGTTTGTCGATCCGGGTCGAACTCACGGTGATGGTCACTATGACCGACCGTGCCAAATTTCAAAAAGATGGGTCCAGTCGTTTAGGAGGAGTCCGATCACGAACGAAATACACGAGTCGTCTAAGAAAGAGCTTCGTAAACTCCGCTCAATAATACGAGAGCGAATTATGTTTTTTTTTATGTTTGCTGCCACATATTATTGGACTGGGTTAACCGGTTTTAATTTTTTTTCTATTTCAATTTGGTCCCATTCCGACAACTATTTGGTCCCCATTTCGGTAATCTGAAGTCGGTTGTTGTGTCAATTTTTGACGTATATTTTTACCATATCGACTTGACCCAGTGTTCAGCGACGCAAATCGCGTTTGGCCTGCCCTCGTATTCGTATAGGTCCTCTAAGGTACAGGGATCCTGGCAACCCGGGCACGCCATCATAATGAGACATGGTTTATGGTGCGGAGCCGCATTCACACTGGCTCTCACTAGGTTTAATGTACCTTACAGTTGGTGAATAGCGTTTTTGAATCCGTTTATTCAGGAATTGACAACAGAATCACAGAATTTACTAGTACTACTTTTGTTGGAGCTGGTGTCTCATCCAATGGGGTCGTTCTCACATAATATATACTCATATTACAGCATTTACCTAGCGATGGTTCTTTACGACAATAGATGCAGTGTAGATTAACGGTCTTTTGACGTGTATGAGTACCTATCTAAAAGATAATTTGGCAGACACAATATTTCACTGCTCAATTATTAATGTGCCCGGTGGACTCCTATTGGTCGAGATGAATCTGCCAAGTAGTGATCATCTAGTTGAGGCTAAGTTTACAGTCTAACTGCGATGCGGCCTGCGGACTGCCATCTGACTTCCACAACGCATTGGCGATATCAAAATTCTGTAGTTAGACTACCCGTAACGAACTCAATAAATGTTCGTATACCCTGGATTAATAAATTGTGATTAATTCGTGGTAAAATTTATTGTCTAGATTTTGAATAAATCCAGTGATTTATTTGCAGTGGAAATCGTCCCTAATACAATCACAACCGAGCGGTCTATACTGGACATTACACAAATGTTCTGTCACTGGAGGATACGTTTGCAAAAGAAGATTAAATCCTGAACACATAGTCAACAATATCACTGTTGAAGGAACAGCAGGTAAATACATTTTATATTAACTAAAGGATAAAGGACATCATTCAAAATGTACCCAAAAATTAAAGTACCGGCCAGTAAAAAAAACTGTGTCATCTTACGGCAAATGATCTTTTAAACATACATAACAACTTTTAGACCCAAAGTGGATCTCCGAAAATCATAAAATGAGCATTTACATTTATGTATCAATTAACTATTTCTGAATAATTAAAAACCTAAACAACGCAAGACCATCGAAATGAGCATGTTACAACCTGTATCGAAAGGATCGGCCAATGGGATCGGCCGTGTACTCTGTCTCTTTCCCTCCGGTTACCGTTATCAGTAGCTTGTCTCTTTCTCTCTCGTTATTGTTACCTGCTAAGTTCTATGTCTATGTTGTGATGGACACATTATTGACGTATCTGGACCTCATGCTGCTACCACATCCGATGCCCAAGTTATGAACGACATTATTACTAATGAAACTGACAAGGGCGATGGTGTTTTTAATTGTTTTTTTAGACAAGGCGATGTATTTATTTTGGATCGCGGCTTCAGAGATGCCATATAACCAATGGAGTCACTGGGATATTCTGCACATATGCCTGAAGCTAAGCTCCCAAATGAAACCCAGCTGACAACAATGCAAGCTAATAAAACTCGCCTTGTAAAACTATCTGTCGGTGGGTTTTGGAGGTAGTTAATGGGGGTTTCAAACGGGATTTTAGATTTTTGAGACATGTCAATATAAATAGTGCTGTTCCGCACACGTTTGATTGTTTTAAGATAGCGGCTGCTATAATTAATGCATACCATATACTAATAAATGACAATATTCATGCCCAATCCTTTTTGGCCATAATAAACCATAGAATGTCAATCCCTAACACGGTGGCTGATATAGTTGTAAGGCATAATTATAATAGAAGACGAGCACAATTTCAGCCGATATCCGTCGAGTTCGATGATTTTCCAGAAGAGGATTTTTTTTTTGAGGCGGTACAAAGTTCGTCGGTATAACTAGTATATTTTATAACACTAATACCTACACATAAATACCTACGTAGGTACAGTCAGCTTCAGAGAAAAGGGGGGTTCCCCTTGATAATGACATAAAAGCATTCAAGTTTTTTGAATCATTGTGTATATGGCATGTTGGTCTAGTGGTTATGACCGATGCTTTGTGGACACGGCAACCGGGGTTCAAATCCTCGGACACAAGTTCTTTTTTTATTCATATAATTATTTTTTTATTTTCTTAAGCACTTTTTGTTAATTAATATTTAAAGAATCAAATTTTATAGTAGGTATGAGGTTTGTAAGAAAAGATAGGCTTATTGCATAAACAATATTAATTTATTTCTCGAATTACATTTCTAGGTTTTTTTCTTTCCTCTTTCCATTCCTGGTTGAGTATACAGTTTTTCTATCTAAGTTAAATTGGGGCTACTTATTTTTAAATTTTACCTGACCTAAATTTATTGACAAAATACAATACCTTAAGTGAAGTATAAAATGTTTACTTAATATTAGATAATTCTAGAAACATAACTACAATATTTATTTACTTATTTATTTAAAGTTGCAAACATTATTTTTTTACACTCTGTATAATCTTTGAATATAAAAGAATGGTTGAAAAATGAAATGTTATTTGTTCCTGTGAATCACAAAGAAAGAACCAACATGCTAAACTATAACAGTATAGCAATATACATCTTCATCTTTGATCACATTTTCTGATAAGTAGGTAACCCTTTTAACACAACATTAGAAAAATATGTGAGGTCAGATATTGTGCATGCAGATATGGTGCATCGTTAACACATTAGAAGATTACTAAACTTGTAAACAAAAACTTGTAATGGGATTAGGTATTAATAATATAATATTATTATTATGAATGTTAGAACATGTGATATGGATACTAGACAACGGATATAATACTTATTTGAAATATTTTTTTTAGATTAATTACACCCAGACACATAACAAATAATCGTGTTCAGCACACAAAGATTTGTCCTGGGTAAGAATCGATAAACTGCATTAATAACGGAGAGGATGGCCCTAACTGTCTATCACTTCTTGAAGACGACTTTTCATCCCCGACACCATATTAAACATGTGGCACTATTTCGCATTAGTTCCCAAGTTCTGTTTACCTCTTCATCCATTTTTTTTTTTACTTTATTTCACTTGAGTCCCAGTTTAAAACCATCTGACCCAATCAATCTTTTCTTACAAACCTCATACCTACTATAAAATTTGATTCCTTAAATATTAATTAACAAAAAGTGCTTAAGAAAATAAAAAAATAATTATATGAATAAAAAAAGAACTTGTGTCCGAGGATTTGAACCCCGGTTGCCGTGTCCACAAAGCATCGGTCATAACCACTAGACCAACATGCCATATACACAATGATTCAAAAAACTTTAATGCTTTCATGTCATTATCAAGGGGGGTTCCTTTTCTCTGAAGCTTACTGTACCTAATGATGATTGTATATAATTAGGCTTTTTGTCATATTATATTATTATTAAGCGAGATTAAGTTATTCTTTATCATCATTATTGGATTTTTGTCATAGTAATGAAGTAAAAATTGTTCAGACGAACTCGTATAAATGCATTTTTTTATTATTTTTAAGTCATATAACTCATAAGTAATCGGTCTTAGATCTTAGCCGTCTAAAGAAAAAAATCTTAGAATGTCATTCTCTAACCGATAACACCATTTTTTTTCGTTTGCCGGCACTTTTTTTTGGGTACTTTTTGTATGGAGCGTGAATGTCCTTTGCTGTCTTATCAGGAAACCGATCCTGCTATTTTACCTACTCTATTGGTATTATGCTTGAGTGCTATGATCTTGAGATTTAGAGCCAGATTCGGTGTGTCCAAAAAACGTGGAAATGCGCGGTATCTACCGTGAAATACGCCAATTTCGCCACTGAGCATAATTTTGCCGAAAACGTGTTGCTTTACGAAATTAACTAATTAAAAATCCCATCAGTCTTACGCTCATACTGATTATATTGCCAGACATTAAAATGCAGCGTGTATACTCGTAAATCAGATACTTGTGGAACCTTGTGAAGGTGTATTTTAACGATTTCTATATTTAAGTGTCTAAAATTTGAATACCGTTGTAAATTAACACTGTACACTGGAATTACCATTTTAGACTTCTTACTATACTGACAAGTATACTATGTAAGAGAAGTCTTATAGTCCGGTCCTGTCCGTCTGTCCGCACTTTTCAACTCGAGAACTACAAGTGCTAGAAAGTTATGATTTGGCACATAGAATTTTGGTACAGAATAAACACCATAGAAAAAAAAAAAAAAAAAAAAAAAAAAAAAAAAAAAAAAAAAATTAAAAATTTATGATTATATTTAGTATTTTATTTTTAACATGTGATATCACATAATGGTAAGAAGTCGTCTTAATGCCTTCACTGCGATAGTGAAGGGCGCCTTGCTTGTTTTAGTTCATAATGTTAACTGATGGCCTCTAATGCTACCGTAAATTGTAGCTAGAAATTGACGCAAAACTCAAATGCTTAGCTTAGTGGTTATTATAGCAATCCCCTTGTTAGAGAAAAGGCCACTGGTTCTAATCCAAACGACGAAATTTCGTTCTGGGAACTATCCTTATAAATAGTTGAGAGATTATATATGTCTGTATTGTATGTGTATTTGTATGTTATAACTGGTACCACAGGAGTCCTCACAAGCCCCAACCACCCAGGCATCTACGACAATGACCTGGACTACTGGGTCCACGTCGTGGGACCTGCCGACACCAGGCTGGTGTTTGTCTTCCAAACCGTCGACTTGGAGTATCAGAAAGACTGTCTTTATGATTTTGTTGAGGTAAATCGATTGTGTTATCCTTAATTTAAGGTTCAGACTCATTTTGTTGGTTTTTACATAAACTACAAAAGAATTTTTTTTCAAGCTTGCTTGTCTGTCTATTAAATATATAGTAAAAGTTCAAAAGTGCATTTCTATTATTACAATGTAATAACTTAACTGTATGCTGATACTCAGGCTGTAGAGGTTCTATTTTTTGGTATATGTAACTACTGTCCTGGTACAGATAAATAAAACCTCAGTCTAAGTATCAGCTTACGGTCAAGTTATTGCATTGTAATAATGGCAACGCAGAAAAAAAAACATCGTCAATTGAAGCTATTCTACAGGGGTGGAGGTTCGAGCGTCAGCTAGTTAATGTATTCTAATATTCACAGCTCCGTGACCTCCGAAGTATGAAATCCTCCCGTTACTGCGGCACCGTCGGCGAAGCGCGTTGGGTCGCCGCCACTAATAGAGCGATCCTGTACTTTCATTCAGACTATAAGTAAGTATAAAACAGACAGTGCGATTTTCTTCTCACCCCGTCTGGGGTGGGGAAACTATCGGGGCCATGCCCCTTATAGTGGTTGCTCTGCGCGGCTCGTATAAAGCAAAGTCACAACGCTAACTTAGATTAGTGAAACTTTACCATATCGTAGACCACTATGTACACGTGTAATTAACGTGTTAAGAAGGTTTCGTTCTCAGGCTGAGGTCCGTGATCGTTTACTAATGAAGATATTAAGAGCCCACACCAACCTCACTTGCAATGTGCGCTTCTGTCTATGGAAAGTTTCCGCCTGTTTAGCGACTACAGACTAAGCACCTTTAACCGGCAAAATGTGAAACTGTCTGTTTCCAACTTTTTTTAATTTTTACATTTTATGTTCCCAGCACACAAGGGACTGGTTTCTCTGTCACGTGGCGAGCTGTGGAACTGACAGGATGTCCCACACAAACTTTAACATCTAAAGAAGGCATTGTCCAGAGTCCAAACTACCCACATTTTCTGCTTCCAAATTTAGAATGTACCATCGATATATTAGCCCCAGCTGGTGAGTGAATTATCTTCTGCTTAATTTTTGTGTAACATTGGTGCACTATAGTATATCGGTGCTAAAGGGGTACTGAGGCCCTACTAACATCTGAATACGGTACTGATAGACGAACAGGGCTTTGGCAAATATACTCAAAGTGCCAGGTAACGGTAACAGTAAAAAATCATTGCTAATTTGTATGTTTGAAGTTTAGTAATTATATTTTTCTGTTTGCAGGTAAACGTGTATTTCTAAACATCAGCCATTTTGACTTTGGCTACGGAGTTTTCGAGGAAGGTGTACCAATCAACGTAACGGATTCCATCCCTGAAGACTCCTATATCGACATCCAAATAGATCTACAGAATACACCAATCAGGCCTTTTATGAGCCCAAATATTTTAACCAATGGGCTATTTGTGTCGAAGTCAGAAATATTGAGGCTTAGGATCAAAACTGGAGAGAACGTGACAGGACAAGGATTCTTGGCGCATTTTAAAACTAGTAAGTGTTTGATGTAACGACAACACAAAAACAAATTGGTTCAAACATTAACAGATTCTGACACTCACTCTGAAGATTTCACGCTTTTGTTTTTCAAGTTTTTCCAAACGATTAAACTGTTCAATGACGCAGGGTGCAATTTGCTGCGTTTCCGGCCCCAGAATGAGCCTGTGCTGTGCGTTGACACAGGCAGAGCATAGACTCAATGTAAATGCAATTCCATTCATAGCGACGCGACTGTCGCGAAGTAATTCACCTGAACCTATGCGGTGCCTAAGACATTCTGAGACAGATACTCTGCGGTGCAGTACCTGTAGTATATTGCAACTATGCTGTGCAAAAGAACATTATTGTAAGAAGTAAATGGTTTTAACGCCAGGGTATCACGTGCACACAACTGTGTGAAAAACTAACAAACCGAATTGCCCGCAGTAAGCTACTTGAACACATCGCACGTGGTGGAGCTCCGGGGCGTGCGCTCGGGTCGGCTGGCGGCGCCCAACTGGCCGCAAGCCGCACCGGCGCGTGCGGCGCTGCGAACACGCCTCGTGGCGCCGCACCGACACACGCTGTCACTCGCTTTTACCTCCACCACGCTCGTCGCCGGAGACCACGAGTGGCCATGTGGAGAAAATGTTGGTTGGATACAGGTGGATACTCATTTAAAGTACAAAATCACTATCATCATTAAATAGGCGGATGAAAATACAAATAATATAAGATGCCGTACAGGTACAGGTAAAGGTGTACTTTGGTACACCTTTAGAAGCTGATTGAAACTCGGTAAAACTGATAACTGAATATATTTGATAATTGCTTAACTGTAGGTATGAATGTATGATGTGAGACGGACGCGGTACGAATGCGGACTGACTTGGTGATGCTTTACATAAAACAATGGAAATAATGATTTGCTGAATGTGCACAACGTGAGTTGCAAATGTGCGGTGTTGTAGTATTGGTACACCGTACAAATACCCTTTTCATAAGATACTAATTTCAACATCTATTGTCAGGTAAAAGACAGCTACACAGATAACAACGGAACAGAATGGACATTATGTGGTGTGGAGCGAAACAAGCGAAAAGTGGAACCTCGAGCACCTCTCATCATCAACTCATACTTGCATTCTCTTATTGTGACGCAACACGCGGGGCAAGAAGGAGTCAATTTGGATGTACAACTTATTGTTCATAGTGGTAAGCAATCCTAACAATGTCTTAAACTGGGTCCAGAACACTCTTGACACATAACACTACCCTTTGTAAACCAAAACTAACGCACTTCGCTTTATGTATCGTTTTCATAGCTGGGCACCGTTAATCTAATAGTTAACTTCGTTAATCGGTAATCAGTTACTCAAAAAGTTAACTTCATTAAATGTTAATGCGTTACTTTTTAGAAATTTTAACGCAAGTTAACGTTAATCGTTAATCCGTTAACACGTAATAAAAATTGCATCTTCTTACTGTTGGTTCTGGATGTTAACAGGTTGGATACAACAAAACCGTACCAAAAATAGGCAAAAAACAAGTTTATCTATGAGAGTCTCCTAAAATATTGATTTTATTGGGTTTTAGGGTTCCGTAGTTCAAGTCTCGGAACCCTTACAGTTTCGTCATGTCTATCTGTCTGTCCGTCCGTCCGTCCTTGGCTTTCCTCCCAAACGGTAAACATGAAACTTTGCATGGCTATGTGTATTTGAGGACCCTCACCCTAAAATATTGATTTTATTGGGTTTTAGGGTTCCGTAGTTCAAGTCTCGGAACCCTTACAGTTTCGTCATGTCCGTTCGTCTATCTGTCTGTCCGTCCGTCCTCGGCTTTCCTCCCAAACGGTAAACATGAAACTTTGCATGGCTATGTGTATTTGAGGACCAAATCATTACCGGGCATAGATACTTCGGTGAGTATCTGTTTCGCATCCATCGTGAGGTCACACCCCAGTGTCAACAAATCGAGGCCTCACACAAAGACACAGCACTCCACACGTTGGTGGAGTGCTCAACGTGGGCGAGTCGGTGCCGGGTCCTCATAGTGGGTCTGGGCGTGAATCTCCAACCTCTCGCTGGAAACCATGCTTCAAGCCACGGTCTCCAGCGCAAGTAAGTGGAACGCGGCAGGTCCTTCTGCGAGCAAGTCGTGTTCGATAATGAGGCGGCCGAGAGGGCGAGGGAAAGTACCCTCCCCGCTGAGTTCCGAAGTGTGCGGCGAGGACGCCGCAGATTCATCTACTCCCAAGACCATCGACCTCCATGATCGGGGCTGAGGGCGGTGTGATAGCCACCCGCCGTCCTTACAGAAGCAGGCTAGAAGGGTTGCGTGCTGAATTGCCGAGGCCCCGGTGCACGCAACCAGTTTGGCTCACCGACGCGGGATAAATCCCGACCAAAGATATCCCCAGCGCAGAGGCCACACAGGCGGCCAAGGTCGCTATTATGGGTGACTATGGAACCCTATTCTATGCGTGGCCCGACACGCACTTGACCGGTTTTTAGTACTTGTTGTTATAGCCACAACAGAATAAATCATCCTGTCAAAATTTAACTTTTTAGCTATCACGGTTCATGACATACAGCCCTGGTGACAGACGGACGGACGGACAGCGGAGTCTTAGTAATAGGGTATACTTATTAGAGTATATATAATATGGGCATGTTGACAAACAATGATTTTCCATTCATTTGGATGATTCAGTTGCGTTCTGGACGAAACGCTAATTAGTGGAACTTATTGTGTTTAGGGTTTGGCGGTTTGTACTCCTAGTATATAATTATATAATTAAATTAATTAATTATATAATTAATAAAAATAAAATATAATTTATTATTAAATGAAAATAAAACTAAATGTGTAAGATTCACCTTACCTAATGTAAGGCTTGTTAAAACCAGTGTTAAGGTTAGGGATGATATAATAGAATTGGTCGATGACACTGTCTTTCTGGGCATAACGTTAGACTCCAAATTGCAATGGGGGCCTCATATCGGGAAAATTTCGGCCAGGCTTAGTTCAGCAGCCTATGCTGTCAAAAAGATCCGACAACTTACAGACATTAAAACGGAGCGTCTTGTCTACTTCAGCTACTTCCACAGTATCATGACATATGGCATACTACTGTGGGGTAACGCTGCCGATATTGAATGCATCTTTGTGTTGCAGAAGAGGGCTGTCCGGACTATCTATGGAATGGGGTCTCGGGAGTCATTAAGAGATAAGTTTAAGCATATTAACATCCTTACAGTGTATTCACAGTATATTTATGAAATTGTATTGTATACCCACAAGAACAAAAGTAAATTTGTGAAAAATAGTGATAATCATAATCTAAACTTAAGAAATAAGGATAAACTGGCTGTTCCTAAATTTAGGCTTCATAAAGTGAGTAATTCTTTTGCGGGGAACTTTATTCGAATGTACAATACATTGCCAACCGAAATAGCAAATCTATCTGTTAATAAATTTAAAAAACTAATAAAACGTAAATTGTGCCATAAAGCTTATTATAGTATTAATGATTTCTTAGATGACAAGGCTGCCTGGTTGTAACACGAATTGCTCCTTTCTAAATAACTCTGTATTAGATTTAAGATGAAATATTTTGGAAAAAAGCCGAACTGAGTTTCTTGCGGCTCTTCTCAGTCTCGTTGCATTTTGGATCCCTCGGTAGAGTCACACCAACTTTAGACGAATCTAAATAATTTTCTAAAAATTTCAAAGATAATAAACGTTATTTTATTATATTTTATTTTTTATAGTTACGCAGTCTTCGGGACACGCGAATATAGCGATGTATGGTAGTAGTGTGACTGGACACAACGCGACCACGGGAGTTGGATTAACGATTAACGGACTTGGAGAAATGTAACGGAAGTTAACGAGTTCCTTAACATATTTTTAAGTTAACTTAAAAGTTAATCTGTTACTCGAAATGTTATGTTGTTGTTGTTGTTTGTACTTCGTTAATTAACGATTAACGGATTAATGAGTTAATGCCCAGCTTTGATCGTTTTCTGTATCAACAATCGATATTTATTTTATCTTACAATAAAATACCGAAATATGATAAAACAGTAATTTTATCTTAATATGTTCTTCTAAACGTTTACTATATACTCGTCGCTTCCAAACTCATATTAATTGTATCAAAGGATTTAGTTATGTCGATGAAAATATTATCCTTTGATTAACATATTATTAGTATTAATTACTTTTTTGATTTGCATGGCCAACAAGAATGGAAACTTTAAAATAAATAAGTTTAAAAGTTTCCATCCTAAATTTTATTAGGTTTAGCTTTCTCTAGGTATTTTCATCGAAAATAATTCAAAACCTGTATGTACTTTTTTTTTTTTTAATTCCGCGGCCCAACGCCGTAATAATTAATTCAAAGTCATTGTCACGGGGCTTTTGGCGACCGGTTTCAGCATTAATTATATTCCAAGTCGTTTTGACTTTATTGTTGGACTGTTTAATCTTATTACTCAAATATAATGACTTGGCAGCAACACACGCTTTTCTGAAAGTTTTAGAATAATCTTTAACATACTGAATAAAATCAGGATTAAAATTATATTGCTTCATACCATATAATTCATACAACTTAGCTCTACTTTTGTAGATGCCAGTGGTTGCCCAGTCACAGAACTGGAGGTTTCTATTTTTATAAAAAGTTCTTGATTTAAATATATTGTCGAACTCAGATTTAATTGTATTATATTGTATTACGTCGTATTGTAGGTCGTTGGTCTTGGGCGTAGATGAATCTGCGGCGCCCGCACCGCTGAGTACGGAACTCGGCAGGGAGGGTACGCTCCCTCTCCCTCTCGGTCGACTCCTTCGCAAGCATGACTTGCTCGAAGAAGGACACGGCCGCGTTCCACCTACTCCCGCTCAAGTCGCACCCTCTATGACTCCATGAGATCCTGGCGGAGCTGGGACCACTGGTCCTCGATTTCTCGAGAAGCAGGCCTGTGGTCCCGTACCAGCGCCTCGGGAGCCCTTGCGTCATTGTTCCAATGGCGCAAGGGCTCCCTCTTCCAGGTCCCGTGGAAGGGTCCCGGCTAGGAGACATGCAGCCTGTCCGGAGATCGTGCGGTACCCCCTTATTGTTTTGACGGCCAAGGTCCTCAACGGTCTATTAAGGAGCGTTGAGTTGTTGGCCGTCAACCTGGCCACCCATACGGGAGCCCCGTATAGGGCCATACACCGCACGATCCCCAGGTACAGTCTTCTGCAGGAAGCGTTGGGTCCCTTTAGGTTGGGCATCAGTCGCGAAAGCGCGACCGATGCCTGCGTCACCTTGGGGACCAAACTTCGGAAATGTGGTCAAAAGTTCCATCGGCTTCAAAACCTGTACTAAGGTAGATTCGGTTCGCAAAATAGCTAATTTTCCCTTAAACTTACCCCTTTTACGTGGGACTAACGAACTACTAGCAAAATATGGGTGTGGTATATACGTTTACCCACCAGGCTCCCATCTTGAGGACATAGGCGTGAATACCAATGTCATGTAAAACCACAATACAGACAATATTTGTTTTAGATCCTGAGTATCGCAATAAGGTGCTGATGTTGTCTGAAGAGACCAACGTGGAGTCTTGTTACCCAAACCCTTGCCTGCACAATGGCCGGTGCGCCAACGACGACTCGAAGAGTTTGTGCAAGTGCACGGGATATTACACCGGTAGGTTACAACGTATTAAATGGAATGCCATATGGCCTCCGCACTAGACGCAGAAGAGGCTTTCTATCCTAAAGTTTTCTAGAAGAAATTAGTTTTAGCGTCAAGGACGGCTGTTGTACATTATTTTAAGCCATATATTTTGTCTGATATTTTTTTCTTTCTGCATCTTATATGAAAAGAGATGATAGGTGCTAGTTCACTGTCTGTGTTAACCAACTTTATATACTACCGGTGTTTTGATTATTTATTTATTTTATTTATTTTATTTATTTTATTTATTAATTTATGTACACACATGAAGTTACAGAAAAGAGAAGAGGAATACAAAGGATAGATTAAAAGTACAAAGGCACCACTTATTTCATAAGAAATCTCTTCCAGTGGGCCAAGGGAAGGAAATGCTTGGAAGAACAAGTTTTATGTGTGTGTAGGTATAGCATTCAAATACGCAAGTAAATACACGTACCTACCGCAAATGCGACAGAATATACATACACATAATATTTACCTACCTACATAGATATAAATACTAATACATATAAGTATATAGATATAAATACATAATACTATAAGAATATAATACATACTATTATACTAACAATTAATATACATACATACAAATACTTAAGACAGAGAGGAAAGATAGTGTTCCTTTACTTTTTTCTTAAATGTAAAGATGGTGTTGCAGCGATGTATGTTCGGTGGGAGCGAGTTCCACAGCCTGACCGCAATGAACAGTAAAGGAGTAGGAGTAGAAGTCGGATTTGTGAGAGGGACAGGTGAGGCGGTATTGTAGGTGAGACCTACACGGGACATCAGGTGCGTTCATGTAAGAGAAACGCTCCCGTAGGTAGGATGGGTAGGAAGGATTGTGTAGAATGTTAAATAGCAGACACAATATCCGAGCATCTCTACGAAGACGGATTGGGAGCCACTTGAGTTCCTTGCGAAATTGTGAGACATGATCGAACTTCCGCAAATTGAATATAAAACGAATACAAAGATTTTGCAAACGCTCAAGTTTATCTAGGAGCTCCTCGGTGGCATCCAAGTAGCAGGCATCCGCATAGTCAAGAATGGGCTGAATTAACGTCTGAGCAAGAGTAACTTTGACATCTAAGGGCAAGAAGCTTTGGAGACATTTAAGAGTGTGAAAGGTGAAATGGACTTTTTTACTTAGTTCCCTAACATGTGCATTCCACGTCAAGTTGCAATCGATGTAGACTCCAAGGTTTTTTGCGATTTCAATATATGGAATCGGAGAAACATCCAAGACAACTGGCGGAATTACAGCCATGTCTAACCCACTTCGCATTTGCCTACTGCCAATAATCATGGCCTGCGATTTTTTAGGGTTAATATGTAGGCCATACGAACAAGCCCACTGGTTAATGGCTGCGAGATCCCTATTCATGGCTGCAATGGCAGTCCTATACTCGTTCAGAGCAAAATGACGATAAAGCTGCAAGTCGTCTGCATAGAGATGGAAGTTAGAAGAGATAACTCGAACAGCAGAGTTGATGAATATGGAAAAAAGTAAAGGAGAAAGTACGCCGCCCTGTGGGACGCCAGCACTGAGGTCACACCACTCCGAGCATAGCTCATTGTGGCGAACAGACTGCGAGCGTCCCCGAAGATACGAATTAAACCAAGTCACAGACTCCGATTATTTGTATTTTTAGACATTTTTCTTACTTGAATTACGGTAAAATTTATTTTTCTCTTATACAATGTTTTTTCTTATGTATTTCGACAAAATAAGTCCAAGACTTTTTTTCAGTCATATAAATATAATATGATTGCCTACATTATTGTTATCTGTCAGGCGTATTCTGCTTGCTGACGGCTTGCGAGCGGTCACCCTGCGTGTTCGGGAACTGCTCGCTGGTGTCAGAGAGCGCGGTGGGTACGGGCGTGGAGGGCGGCGAGGCGTTCTCGTGCGCGTGCGCTCGCGGCTGGCGCGGGAAGCGCTGCGCCGAGCGCGTGCGAGCGTGCGCGTCGCGGCCGTGCAACAACCGCGGCGCGTGCCTGGAGCGGGACGGCGGCGGTACATTCCTGTGCCAGTGCAACCCTTCCTGGAAGGGCAAGAGGTGAGACTTACATACGCTAGAGCTACATTAACTGCATCATTTTCCTTTGCTCTCTTACCAATAACTCGAAACAAACAATGTTTTTAAATCTTTGATTTTTACTCATACATAACTGATATCTTAACAAGATTTAATTTAATGTTAATTAAATAAAGTCAACTCGTGACTATGGTTGGTGAAATCCAATCGAAACGTTGAGGAACTACAATGGCATGAAATTCTACAGAGCCAGCTCGAAAGACCAAAAGATTAGCTTGCTCTGAACTTCTTTTACCACTAGCTTGTGAGTTGAAATGAAACACAACCACTATTGTAGGATATTATTATGTGTTACGACGCGTCGCAAGCATAACTTATATTACTCTTAGAAATTACTCTACAATATTTAGATTGAGAGTGCAAATAAAATTAATGAGCGGTTGCATCTTACAATTTGTTTATTAATTTTTATCTTTCAGATGTGAAATGCCAAATCCAACACCAAACATAATAAGTCTCGGTCAGCGTATGATCCAAGAGCCGTTCTGGTTAGGTCTGATCGCTGTGTTTGTAGTACTTGGTATGATTGGGCTCGTGTGGTGCGCAAAGAGGCACTTCCCGGAGAAGATCGAGAAACTCCTCGCGGAGGAGGCGGACCGCTGCGCGAGACGTAAGTAAATTAACCACAATTACAGAGAGCAAATCTCAAAATTTATGACTATGTCAAATATGACTTGAACTTTACATAAAATAAATACAATACGTGTAGCTCAAATGGTTAAAGTTTGTGGATGTCGACTAGTTTCGAGTCATTTAGTAGCTCTTAAGCGGCCAGTGTGGTGTGGGGCTGCTGATCCGTTTGTTGCAAATGCACTACATCTTCCTCATCTAGTAATTTGTTAAATCCAAGTAATAGGTAATAAGTCTTAAGTGGCAGCCTTATGTTTTATAGAGCCTCATCAGTTGATCAGTAGATGAGGTTGGTTGGCAGCAACTTACGCAAGGTAGATATTATTATGTTATATTTCGAGTAACTCAGATTTAGACTTTCTTAATTTGACATAGTCATAATGTATAAAACTACTAATACAATAATATGTTGTCCCAATATTATCTAAACGTATGCACACTTTCTATACGTTCGATTTAGCTTACCACTATCACAGTTTAAGATTCAAAGTCAAATAAAGGTGAATACCACCCAAAATACACTTCTGCCTAAAAATGAAATATATTTGTCCAATTTCTAATAAGGAGAATAATAAAGTAAAATATAAAGTTTTATAACTAAAACCACAGTAAATATATATATATAGAATGAATCCACAATGCGCAACAAACGACGATACGATACAATTGGTTAAGGTCTGTTTTAAATCAAAACTAAGTTGCTATGTTTGGTGTCCAAAATAAACATTGAAAAATGTGGACGATAATAAAATTGCATGTCTTTTGGGTTGTGTAATGAGCCTGTAACATATCAAACCAGGAGAAGTTAGCATAATATAACTCACAGTAAAATAACGCTTTGTTTTTAACATTTTATCAGATTGTTTCCGCTATACTCATGTATTTTCTCAAAAACGCACTGTCTCTGGGATGGTAAGGACACGTTTTGCGTAATTTTACTATTTCCTTCCTTAACTTTCTTTATTCAATGTTCTGCGGCTCCAGAAACTGTACGTCAGCTGTAAATATTGTTAAAACTGATGCATGTGTTGCTATTAAATTATGTATTATATGTTTCTGGAGTCTGTCAAAATACGGTTCTTTTAACTTCACCTAATAATCACTTTGCAATCTGTGTTATGTCCAAATTTTCATAATGTGTCAAAAAATATTTACACAAATAGCGTCACGTCACGCAGTGGATCATCAAGTTAAAGCAACCGTGGTAAATGTCATATCTAAAAGGATTGCCAGAACAAAAAGATAATAAAAATGTATATCCAAGACTATTTTAGAAAACGTATCCCAACGAGACAATGTGGACAAGTAGTTATAGTATATGACACACCAGTAACAGACCGACAGAGTGACGTAGTAGATCATCATCATTAAAATCAAGTAGAAGTTTCGAGATAAAATGTCTGGCAATCCTACATGTGTGGGGGTTAGCTCCTCGAGCGGGGGTCGGACGCTGCGGGCGCTACGCGGCGGTGCCGACGGACGGTGCGTGAGGGGTGCCTGACGGGCGCGGGGCGAGAGCGGCGCGAGTGCGACTGACGCTGCGCTTGTCCACAGCGCGCACGCGGGCGCACGAGGCGGCGCACCGCACGCTGCTCACGCGGCTCACGCGCGGTATCCGCAAGCCGTCGGTGGCGGGGCTCGCGCACCCGCGGGCCGCGCGCACCTTTAGCTTGGACGATCTGTTAAAGCCACCGCCCGGACGTAAGGAGCGACCCGCGACACTCCGCGCGCTCCGCACTACACTACGCGCTATCATTAGACGCTATTTTTATTAGAACAACATTTATTATTTTGTAGACTGATATATTTTGAAAAAAAAAAGTGTTAATATTGTAATTCGTTATTTAATGGTGGATCCGTACAGACTACATATTGATTGTACCCGAAGTTTTCTTAACACTGAAAGCCTTTTATCTAATACATATCTGGTTGAATTTTAAATTTTTCGAGTAAGGATATTAACAGATGCTAGTTCGACTTGTTAAAAATGGAGGTAGATATTACCTACCATCTGAAATTGAGTACCTAGATTAATTTTCGACCGACACCGAGCACCGACCGACCACTTGAAACTTTTGAATAGTGTCGGAACTAAAACCAATAACATCAGCGCACCAAATGCAATTCGTTATAATCAGAATACTTTATTTAGATAATGACCTATACAATTGGATAGGTACTGGATTTTCTCTACAAACTGCAAAATTACAGCTACTTTTATTTGAGACACTACATTAAAGGAGAGTGACTGCAGGATACACAGAGCTTTACAAACATTAAATTATCCTATAGTTTGCTAAATCATACAGATTCGTGTACATTTTATCGAACATATTGCGAAGCGCGCGGAAGCCGAAGCTCGGTTAGCACTGGATGTGTCCCCGCTGTGAATGAAATTTCTATGTTGAATGCTAAACGACCAACGTAATCTGGCCCGCTACCTCTCGTTATTACTATTACTTCAAATTTCAATGTGTGCACCCCTTTGCACAAAAACCTATCTATTGTAGCCGCTCCTTCTTTCGTTGACACCTTTCTAGATCGTCCAACTAAAATAGCTTCTGTTTTGTCAATAATATTTCACATATAACACATTTTTCTTTACTTCTTAATTCTTCTATTTTCAATCATATTTATGAATGTTATTGACAATTCATTGGCAATTTCATGTATGTGAATGTCGCTAGCATGCTTGTGGACACTGTTTTGTTTTTTAAAAATATTTCTTACCTCTTACATTGATTAATTATTGAACGTTGTAGTATATAAATACAAGACATTGTCAAAATATTGTATAGCTATTGAAACTACATAACTTTAAATATTATCCTCCGTAGCTTCTGATAACATAATTATTCAATAACTATACAAGTTGACAGATCAACATCTTCATTAAAATACATAACAATTTCACACTTACAACTATTCCACATTACATTTCAAAATTTAACTGCTACGTCCAAAATTTCTGAATTGAATGCTTATCAAATTGGCTTTCTTATCACTGGCTGAGTCTTGACGCATGATGATGATCTCTCAGATAGTATTTGTCAATTATTCTCAATGTTCAAAGCTCTTTTCAATCTCTAAATATTGTGTTGCTTTTGTCATAGACATACTCAGTGTTGTCAAACTTCATCATCGTAGGCCACACAATAACATGGTATATTTAAGATTTTTTTATACAGGAACTCCATCGCCACGTAAAAAACGAAACAACTCTACACCAACTAAGAAAAATGCTGCAGAAAAGAAGCAAATATTACAACAGCTTATAAGTCCGGCGACAGCGAATGATCGTTCAAAGAAAATAACTATGGGAGAATTAATACAGATGTCAGAAAAAAGAACTTTGAGTACTGTAGAAAGTGCACCAGCATTCGTTGACTACGGAATTGATAATAGGGAAACATCTTTTGCGAGTGAAGGATCCACACCGTCCACGTCTCCATCAATGAGGCACATCTCAGACCCTAAATTGGAAAAGAAAGTGACTTTTGCCCGGTTACTGAATAAGGTATCAGCAGAAATGAGCTCAAGTTCTGATTTTGATATGGTGAACACGATTACTATTCCAATGGCATTGATATCTGATAGACGAATGAGAGCTAAGGCATCGAGTACTCCGCCGTCACCTGGAGTGGAGATGAGATCACCACACAGCACGTCGAGTAATCAAGGAAGTGACTCAATATCGAGTTTAGATCTCACATTGGCGCATGTGGCTCTCAAGAAATATGCCAGGTAAGTGAACGGAGTTTTAAAATGTTTTACCTCAATAATAATTTATTACGAGTATTATATATATCTTTCGGATTAAGGTTTTTTATGTTCATAAAAGAGATTTAAATAAGTGGTCGCCGATGGAAGCGAACAGTAGAGCTCGCGACAGACAAACAGACAAAAAAATTGTCCAGGCTCGAAATATAGACGCTACACACCCAATTTTTTTTTAGCGTTGGGATATTTATTTACACTAACAATAAACTAAGTTTCAAATCGTCGGTTAGTTAGTTAGAGCCCTTGAAAGGGAGTTGGTTCAAATTTTTTTTTTAATATTTTTTTTTTATTTAAACTTCATGCACAAACGCGTACAATGGCGGACTTAATGCCTTTAGGCATTTTCTGTCAGTCAACCTGGAAGTGATACAGAAATAATGCTCAGGTAGGTGCTCATTGTTATTAGGAGAGTGGGATCGACAATGGTACAAATAAATACTACACTGTACGGACATAAAATATACATTATAAATACACATATAGGTAAATAAATTACATTATAAACTTAAGACTAACGGGTCTTTTACGCGATTATTGAGATATATACATACCTCTTTATTACCCGACGTTGTCCACCCGTGACCACGGCTCTTGTAACAGGGCCGAAACGTCGGGTAATAAAGAGATATGTATATATCTCAATAATCGCGTAAAAGACCCGTTAGTCTTAAGTTTATAATGTGTACAAAACGCGAAAGTTTAAAGAAGTAAATAAATTACATACAATAAATACATAATATATAAATACATACTACTAAGTAAGTAATACAAATAAGTACAAGTAAGTCGGTTTGCCTATGCATTGATGTAAATCTGGCGGACTTTTTTCTGGAATGTAGGACGGGTATTGCATAACCTGACCTCAGGAGGTACATTCCAAAGGAGAATAATAAAATAAAATAAAATAGTAAAATAAAATATAATATAAAATAAAATGTTTTTTTTTCAGACCATGCCCATAGATGGTTAGTAACAAAAATCTTATAGCCTATGTTAGTACATTTCTTAATTTAAAATTTAGTTTAGTTAAATAGCTTGGACAAAAAATGAGGAATGAACAAGGGCAGAAAAATCAGGCCAGTGAAAATAAAAACTAAGTACTTACAATTTTATCCAAATTTATAACAAGATTAAAAACAAATATGTAGGTATAGGAGTCTTGCCAAGACTTATAGGCTCATGCCACACTGCTCTGACAAACATTAAAAGTTGCCAATTAGCGGTAACATACTTGCCTCTCCTTTAAAATATGATAAAATGTGGACATTCTACCTTTTCTCTTTGGGGCAAGGTGTAATTAACTTCTCCTACAGTTTAGTTTATTTTTACAGGCCTCCAAAAATATCAAGCGCAGACTCCATCTTGGCTATGTTCCGTAACTTTTCATCGTCATCAGCTGCGATAGTATCTCGGGCGTCATCGGGAGGCGTTTCTGCATCCAGTACACCTTCAGCATCATCACCTCAAGATGACACAGTAGACGCTGATGATATATCACTTGCATCATCACACATACCTTCGCTGGCACCAGATTCACCAATCACTAGACCGCACAATACTATTGAGATTCAGGTAGGTACTTTATTTTGCGCCTATTTCGATTTTCAATATTCTAATCAGTTAATACTAATCATCTTTATCAATGTTTCAAAAAGCTTTGATTGCTAAAGAATATTTCTTAAATTACAGGTCCTGGATCCACTAAGTGCACATAAGTCATCAGCGTCTGGCAGCAATTTGCTTCACCCACCATCTATTCTACTGGAGGTCCCCAGCGGCATCAACAAGTGTCTCTCACCCATCAGAGAACTGCCGACGCCTTTACCCACTCCGCTACCTACTCCTTTGCCGACTCCCTTGCCATCTCCTCGTATGCCTAGAGCTAGTATAGAAATAGAAGCAACGAATGTGTTTGGCGGTAGCTGCGTGTCCCCGAGTGAAGATGAACTGGACGAAATTAGGATTGAGGTCAAGGTTGAGCGACCGTCCTCGGGGTTAATGTTGAAGGTACAGTTTTAATAAGAAATAACGCAAATATTATCAGATACTAATTCTTGTTATTTATTTGAGGTCCTCTCATACATAATACAACATTTTCAGGGATAACAAATTAAATATAACGATTGTGTTTCAATTACAGTTACGACAACCGCACACAAGCACAGACACGTCGACTCCTTCTACTCACGTGACAGACTCCCCCAGCCCCAGTTGCACACACAGCCAGGACTCCGAGCGCGAATTCTCCTCCCCCTGTATGGCGCCCCCGCAGCTGTGCGTGCCTGTACTGACCATAGAGCGGCCCTCTCCCGGCTCTCCTCCACCTCGCCGCACTCCCCCGCACCTAGAGTTTCAGCCCCCGCCTCTCATTACTGTCACCTACAACGCCAGCGAAGAGTCCGACGAGCCACTTTCTCCACGACCTCCCCCACCCTCCGCCAACATGTGCTACCTCAGCCCCTTCTCCATGTCCGCACGAGGGGAACGTGCCCCGTCAGAGTCCAACCTCTCGTCTTCAGGGTACAGCTCCATGGCCAGCCCGGGGCCCTCGCGCTGCGGTTCGAGCAATCCTCTCTGCCCGTCGGAGATGGACGATCCCGGCTCCGGCGGTGGTCCCTCCTGCTTCCAGCCCCGGAGACGCCAGCTTGTGAAGACAAATTCCGGCCCGGCTGCTGCTGGCGACGACGGCAAGGAACGTAGACGCGGCAGATCCGACTCCGAGACACTTTCCGACGATCCCCTTTTAGAATCCAACGACGAGGGCATAGGCACAGACGAGAGAGTTGACGACGTACCTTCCAGTGCGAAAGAGATGGAACTTGTCGCCTTGAAGGAGACCTTAGAAGTGCCGCAGACGACCCTCTGCTCCCCCAGCGGGGTGACTAAGTGTTCAATAGTTAAATGTATAAGTGTGGAGAGAGGCCTGGACGAGAAGGCCTGTCTGAGGCCGCCGACTCTGATATCGGAGGGTAGCAGGTCTCTGAGTCCTGTAAGCTCGAGGAGCGAGAGTCCACTCAGCGACAAGACCGGTCTGGGAAGATTTTCACCTCAATTTTACGGTCGGCAACTACCATTTACAGATTCTGATGGGTTGTATGATTTTCCGAGTTCAGAATGTGTCAAAGGTGGCAGTAAATCGAGTGGGAGCTGTCATCAGAAGAAGAGCGGCCGCAAGCGAGACAGGCGAACGGCTCGGACGTCTTCGCATGAAGTGGCGGGCGGGAGTCCCGGACAAGTGAAGTCCACGCTGCCGCACATGCCGCACTCCATGCACAACTTGTTAGAGGTTAGTACAACAAGGATTGTAGAATGTAGACTCTTATCGTGAATGGAAATGTATTAGTGGCAGTGGCATTTTTTTTACTAAGTAGTTATACGTAGGTCACACTATAAGTTTTGCGTAACTTAAAAAAACAACATGTTAAAACCAAAATATTATGTTTATTGCTTTTCAAAATACTCTCCTTTACATTTTAAACATTTTTTCATGCTATCGAACCATTTTTTAAAACAGGAGGACCACAGATCTGAAGGCATGTTTTCTACGTGCTGATTGAACGCTATCACTGCCTCTTCGGAGTTGGTAAAAGTAAAACCTCTCATCAAATCTTTGATTTTGGGGAAATACAGAAATCACAGGGTGCTAGGTCGGGGCTATGCGCAGGATGGGTGACGAGTTGTACTTTTTCGGAAGCTAAAAATGACTTTGTTTTGTTGGCCGTGTGTGAAGAAGCGTTCTCATGATGTAGGAGAACGCGGCTTTTGGGTCGTCTTTCGCAAACTTTTTCTAACACCCTGGGTAAACAAATGGTAGAATACCACTCGGCATTAACACTCTTTTGATCTTTAAGTGGAATTGTACAGATGGGACCCGTAGCTGAGAAAAAAAACGCGTACATTTTTTTACCAACGTTTCTCACCTGCTTTACTTTTGTTGGCTTGTTCTCATTTTCAAACACCCATTCACAAGATTGCTGTTTTTTTTTCGGGTTCAAAACAATAAATCCACGTTTCGTCTCCTGTGACAATGTCATAAACAGCATTATAATGTCCGTGGTCGTACTTCAGTAGCATCTGTGAGCACCATTCCACGCAAGCCCGCTTCTGCTCCGCTGACAGTTCATGAGGGATCCAACGACAACAAAGTTTCCGAACTTTCAATTCTTCATGTAAAATTTTCTGGATTTGACTCATACCAATCCCCAATAGTCCACGAATTGTCTCTGTGAAATATGTACTTAACGCTTATCGCAGTAAAACACGTCCGTTCCGTACTTGCGTTTATTTGGACTGGCGGTCCATACAAAAACTTATATCTAGGTACATACATAACACCTCCACTCTTATTTACTGTTAACGTAAAATATAATACATACATAATAAATGTTACACATCTTCAAAGCCATACCTTTGAACCGGTTTTATTGTTCTTTTGGGGCGACTCACTGATAATGGCACAGGAGCTTTTTCACTAGATTGTGGATTATCCACTGTTGTCTCCACATGCCCATATTCCTGTGCGCTCGAACCGGGTAGATTAGACCCCACATCTTGCTTATCAGGTCCTAACTCTGTTGTCGTTTCCTCTTCCGAATTTTCCACAGCTGATCTGGTTTCCGGCGATTAAATAACTTCATCTACAGATGGCATCCCGTAACTACTTCTTCTCTTTTTAAGTTGGTTGACGTGTCTTTTCAAGAACGGACCACCTTCCTTACCTATTACATGATTACGAGAGCCTACTCTTTCTGTGATAGTTCCATCGACACACTTTTCCCCTGTATAATTGCGGGCCCACACTGGGTCACCTACTTGGAAGTGTCTATCAATACCACCTGCATTACCCATTTGTTTACGTTGGGCCTTGTTTATTCTAAATTCTACCTGTCTATCCTCGCTTAATAATTCTAACCGGGTTCGTAATTTCCTTCGCTGTAATAACATAGCTGGTGACTCACCAGTAGAACTTTGCTCAACATTCCTGTACATCATAAGATACGTTTGTAATGCCGCATCTAATTCTATTCCGTCACGAATTGATTTTTTTATGGCTCGTTTACAAAGTTTAACAGCATTTTCCGCTGCACCATTGGAAGCAGGATGGTATATCGGTGTAAATGTTACTTTATTACCGTTATTATTCATAAATTCTTGATATTCTCTACTCGAAAAAGGCGGACCGTTGTCTGAGACAATTTCCTTGGGCAAGCCAAAGCGTGCAAAGGTAGTACGAAGCACCTTCAAAACTGCACTAGCTGTAGTTTGCTGCATTAAAAATACTTCTAGCCATTTACTTGTAGAATCTATAATTACTAAAAATGTTTTGCCTTGAAATGGTCCCAAAAAATCTACATGTAAGCGTGACCATGGTTCTGCAATATAAGGCCACGGTTGCAGCGGTGCCTTTGGGGGTGCCGTTCCTTCTAAGCAACATGTGACACACTCCTGACAAGTTGTTTCAATATCATGATCAATCCCTGGCCACCACACAATACTACGTGCAAGACTTTTCATTTTGACTATATCCAAATTACCTACATGCAATTCCCGTAATACAGTTTCCCTTAACTTACCCGGTATTACTAAACGATATCCCCAAACTACGCACCCTCTGTCTAGGTATAACTCATTGCGTCTAACAAAATATGCCTTTAGGTCATTCTCTTTACATTCGTTAGGCCATCCCGTCTTTATAAAGTTTATGACTTTTATTAAAATATTATCTCTGATAGTACATTCTCTTACGTTTTCTCTCGTAATTGGTAAAAAATGCTGTATGAAATTTAAGTACGTACATTCCTCTTTTAGTGGTTTTTCTTTATCTACCGGTAACCGAGACAGGGCATCGGCAGCATTCCTATTACTACGTACATATTCTATTGAATAGTCATACCCGGCTAAAATAATTGCCCAATGTTGCATCCTACTAGCTACTAGCCATGACGGGTATGCCTGTTTTATCGCCAAAAATCGTGACTAACGGTTTATGATCCGTTCTTAGTATAAATTTTCGCCCGTATAGATATTGGTGAAATTTACCCACACCATAAATTATAACTAACGCTTCCCGTTCGATCTGTGAGTATGCTTTTTGTGCTTCATTGAGTACACGTGACGCGTATGCAACCGGTTGTTCATCTCCTTCTGGGTTGATATGTGAGATGACAGCGCCAATCCCTACACTACTCGCGTCTGTCGTTAGTACCAACGGCAACTCAGCGGCATAACGAGCTAGCACTTCGCTAGATACCAACAAATGCTTAACTTTACTAAACGCTCGTATACATTCTTCATTCCATTCATACTTGACATCTTTTTTTAACAATCTTTATAAAGGCTCTAAAATAGTGCTTATATTTGGCACAAATTTGGCATAATACATTACTAACCCTAAAAATGAACGTAATTCCATAATATTTGTAGGTGTAGGTGCCTTTTTAATTGCATTTACTTTTTCAGGACATGTGTGTACACCTCGCTTACTAATCACAAAACCCAGGTATGTCACGGTGTCCGCAAAAAACGTACATTTTTCTTTCTTAATTCTCAATCCATACTGCCGTAATCTCTCAAACACTGCATGTAATGTATTTAAATGAGAGGGTGTATCAACCCCCGTAACTATAATGTCGTCTAAAAATATGCCCACCTGCGGCATATCAGAGAAAAGCTGTTCTAATTTCCTTTGAAAAATACTTGGGCTTGAAGCTAGACCATAAATTAATCTATTATACCTAAATAGGCCTTTATGAGTGTTTATTACTGTATACTTTTTTGACTCATCTAACTCAAATTGGGCATATGCTTGAGACAAATCTAATTTTGTAAATATTTTCCACCGTGTAATTTTGTAAGTAAGTCCAGTGGTCCACTTCTAAACACTTATTCAATGTAATTTTAAAATCTGCACATATTCTTATGGACCATCTTTTTTCATTACCGGAACTATAGGTGTAGCCCAGTCCGTCGTGGAGACCGGCGTGATGATTCCATCCCGCACCATTTGGTCGAGCGCTCGTTCAACCGGTTCTCGTAGTGCATAGGCAAGCGGCCGAGCACGCAGGAATATGGGCCGTGCCCCCTCTCGCAGTCGAAATCCTACTTGCCCACCGGTGAAGTGCCCCAAACCGTCTTTAAACACTTCAGAGTACCTGGAACTAAATTCCTTTACAACAAAAACATTGAAATTGTTTATGTTAAGTACATCGCATGTCGGTATAGGTATACCTAACTCCTTAATCCAACATCTACCCAATAAATTTGCTTTCCCACTTTTTATTACATACAAGTCTAATACTTTTGTTATGGTTTTAAATTTAACTCTAACTTCAATCATGCCCACAGGGGTCATGGTTTCGCCTGTGTAGTATCGTAATTCTAAATTAGTCGGCTTAAGTTTACAATGAACAAAGAGACTTCTATAACAAGTATAACTAATACACGATATCGCACTGCCGCGCCGGTGTCGATCTCCATGCTTAATAAACAATTCTCAACATAAACATTTACGGTGAATGGTCCAAGTAATTGTGACTGTGACTTTTTTGTAGACAATGAAAAATTATTACAATATTTAATTTTTACCTCGTTACTGCTACTGTCTTGATCATCTATATCTCTATTAGATTCATGTATATTATGCAAGGATGTACCTTCTATTAATTTCGGGCACATTCTTTTTAGATGCCCCTCTTTATTACACACCCTACATACATACATTTTGAATTTGCACATATATTCTTCGTGAGTGCCACCACACACAGTACATTTGTGACCCATGTTAATGTTTGCCCGACTGGTCACCCATTTTTTTCCGCGAATCGCTCCGCTTACGCCACACCGCTGCCGCTGGCTCGTTCAAGTGGCGTTTTTGTGTTGTCCCTCTCCCGGCCCCTTTGTTTTTTAATATGCGCTTTAATATTTTGTCCCATGAAATTCACACTTGGTGTGATGTCACCTGCATTCCTGCTTTTGGTACACCCTTCTACCAATGCTGCATTTTTTTCAGCCGCTTCCATGGACAAAGCTATACTAAAGGCTTTTTCAAAAGATATGTTGTCGTCTTCCGTGAACAATTTCTGGCGAATGTCTTCATTTGATAAGCCGCATATAAATTGATCCCGGAGGTTCTCTACCAAGTCTCGAAACCCGCAGTTTTTACTGAGCCTTTTCAACTCTGCTACATATCCAGCAACCGATTCTTCTTTATGCTGATTACGTTGACGATATTTAAATCTTTCCGCTAATTGGCTTGGTTTTGGATTTAAATGGCTTGTCATCAAAGCCACCAACTCGTCATACGTCTTATTAGCGGGTTTATTAGGTGTGCACAAATTGATCATCAGTTCGTAAGCTTCACTTCCTATCACTGTGATCAATGTAGCCACTTGTATTTCAGCCTTTACCTCATTTGCTACAAATTATTGTCCCAGTCGGTCAATATATGCCTCCCAGTTGTCCTTCTCAAGGTCAAAAGATCCTATTTTGCCGATGGTCATTTTGTACACTACACTGCACACCTTAATAAAATACGTTTTACGTTATAATCCACGAATAATTATATTGAAACTACGCGTGAACTCTTTGAATCTCGTCGCCACTGTGAAATATGTACTTAACGCTTATCGCAGTAAAACACGTCCGTTCCTTACTTGCGTTTATTTGGACTGGCGGTCCATACAAAAACTTATATCTAGGTACATACATACATAACAGTCTCATAGGTAATCCGCGGGTTTTCTTCAATTAACCGCTTAACAGTAGCCACATTATTTTCGTTGACGGCAGTTGAAGGCCGCCCTTCACGAAATTCGTCATTTAAGTAGTCTAACGTATTTCTAGGCTCTATGGTCGAAAGACTAATCTTTTTTTAAACAGCACTTTATGAAACAGTTTTGGAGAAAATCTGTATCATAAAGATACTTTTAATTTTTTTTAGTACCGCTGTTATAATCATAGGCTTTATATGTCAAATTTTGAAATCATAATTCGAACTTTTCGACATGAGATTAGATAAATGTATTTTATTTTTACCATTGTCTTAGAACCAAGTTCATCAGTTGTACCTAGTTTATATGTTTTTTTTAATATTTTATCGAGATATGTCTTTTTGAGCGGAGTGAGTTGAAGGCGAACGGAGCTCCCATACAGCGACTCCAATACGATTAAATGTGACGCTGTATCTCAGTAACTACTTGGCGGATTCTAGCAATTTTTGAAGTAAATTAAACTAGATTTAAGTGCAAAAAATGTGACGTAGTCAGAAATTTAAAAAAAGGCGCCAAAAGATATTTATTTGAGGAACCAAAATTTACATGTTAAACCTATGGGAGAAATTTCGCGCGCTTTTTGTACTGTTACCGAAAATAATCCGCTTAATATGCAGCAGCGCAGGGTGACGCCAGCGTAGCAGCACCTAGTTATCTAAGTACTTAGTACTGTCAGGCCTGTGTCACTCGCCTAAAAGATCGCAAAAAATACGTGACGTCAGCTACAACTTGAAATTGTACAGTACCCGGAGATAAATATTGCACATCGACCTTTGGAAAGAGACAATCGGCTAATTTCGTAGAGCATTATCTCTGTCGCACGCTACCTATGTGACGTTTTGTCAGTCGTTTACGAAAATGTTTTTTTATTTTACCCGAACCTAAAGCCAACACTTATAGAAAAATTGGTGCATTTTATACAAAGAATAAAAAGAATTATTAAAAGAAGCAAATCATAATTGTTTTAACAGCTCCTAATAGATACCGGACTGTTTGTATTTCGTGTGACAGAGATAACGCTCTACGAAGCCGAAATTAGCCGATTGTCTCTTTGCAAAGGTCGATGTGCAATATTTATCGCCGGGTACTTACTGTAAGTCAGTAAGGGTTGTCTCTTGTTTGTGACACGACATGGACCATAGAGTTGATATTGAGGCATAACGTCATAATTATTAGTCAAATTATGCTGGTATATATTTCTCTATTTAGTCGTTCGTGATTAGGGTGCCGACTCATCATCTCGACGTGTTCCTTAAGGAAGAGTTTTGGCCGAAAGGTGTCGTGTATAGACGGTTTCGCGGCACGTTACCTTACGCGAAGTGCAACACGACACCCGTGTAAAAAACAAAGCTTAGTGTATTATATGTATTTTTAGTTTTAAATCTATGGGCCGTAGAATAAGATAATATAAGATCTGTAACTTTTCTGTCGTAGCCTGATAATAAATGAATAAATAAAAAAAAATTACATTACTAACAACCCTAACGTTCGAATTATGTTCTATGTAAACAAAAGAATGTGCTTTAATTAACGTCGGAGTGCAAGTTCTGTATGAGCTACAATAATGCCACCGGCCAATCCACATCCAAACATGAATAAATATTTTTATAGATTTGCTACCTTCAACTGTAAAAGTATCAAGCGGTCCGTTGACGATGTAAGACAGCTGTGTCGTACATGTGACATTATTTGCCTTCAAGAGACTTGGTTGATGTCGCATGATATACCGTTTGTTGGGACGTTGGACAGTGGATTCGGATACACGGCTGTGTCAGCAATGGATACCAGCGCGGGTCTAGTTCGGGGTCGACCTTGGGGAGGAGTGGCTCTTTTGTGGAGACATCAAGCGTTTACAAATGTGTCAGTGATTCAGTGTAATAATAACCGTATTTGTGCTATCAAAATAATGACGTGTGATAGCCCAGTCATAGTGATAAATGTGTACATGCCAACTGACTGTGCGGTAAATTTGCCTGATTTTATAGACTGTTTGGGTTGTGTGCAAGCTATTATTGACGAATATGGGATAGACTCTGTGTTTATTCTAGGAGACCTCAACTCTGCGCCCGGTGAGTTATTTTACAGGGAACTATCTGGCCTATGTCATGAACAACAATGGTCTGTAGTGGATATCGATATCCTGGGAATTGACTCGGATACTTTTACTTTTGTCAGTGACGTACATGGGACCTGTAGTTGGTTAGATCACTGTGTGGTAACTCGGTCGGCGAGGAGGTTGGTGTTGGACGCTAGTGTTAGTTATGACGCCCGTTGGTCAGATCACTATCCACTTGTTATAAAATGTAACCTTAATGCTCTCACACCAATATACGCCTCTAAAACTGTAAATTCTAACATAAATGTAGAATGGGGTGAGAGAAGTGGCAAACAAGCGGATTTATATGCGAAGGAGTGTCATACTAGGCTTAGATTAATTGACTTTCCGACGGAATGTGTTGAGTGTGCCGATGGTTACTGTGAAATCCGTGATCACAGGCGTATTTTGGACAGGTTGTATTCTGACATTGTGTCCGCTCTCCGTGGGGCAGCGATGGCCGATCGGAGGGGCGGACGTGAGCGGGGGAGGGGTAAGCACATAATGGGATGGAATAAGCATGTCAGCGACGCTCACAAGTTGGCCAGATTAAGTTTCACAGAATGGTCGTTGTGTGGTAGGCCGAAATCGGGGCCTATGTATAATGCAATGTGTGATACTCGCAGAGTGTTCAAATCAAAGCTGAAATGGTGTCAAAACCATCAGGAGCAAATACGAATGGACGCGCTGGCTGATGCTCACTCTGGGGGTGATTTCCGAGGTTTCTGGAAAAGTACGAACAAACTGGGTGGTGTTGCTGGTCTTCCCGTGAGCGTCGATGGTGTGAGCGATCCTAATGACATAGCAAATGCGTTTAAAAGGCATTTTTCTATAACATCTCCGCTGGGTCCGGCTCGGACGGTGCTCAAGGTTGATAGTAAAAAGCAATCAATTACCACCTTTCGTGCAAAAGATGTGAGTAATGCCATTCGAGCTATATCGCGAGGTAAGTCGCCGGGACATGATGGACTCAGTATTGAGCACCTTCTGCATGCTGGACCACATATATCTAGACTTCTTGCTATGTTCTACTCATTGTGTGTGAGTCACTCATACCTGCCGGAAGACCTGATGAAAACGGTGGTGGTACCAGTAGTTAAAAATAAAACTGGAAACCTTTCAGATAAGAATAACTACCGACCTATATCACTAGCCACTGTCATTGCAAAAGTGCTTGACGGTCTACTTGAGGCCCAGTTAAATAGATACGTTACTATACACGATAATCAGTTCGGTTTTCGCCCTCGTCTGTCCACTGAAAGTGCGATACTGTGCCTCAAGCATACTGTCAAGTACTATACAAATCGAAAGACTCCTGTTTACGCTTGCTTCCTCGACCTATCAAGGGCCTTCGATCTGGTCTCATATGACCTTCTGTGGGACAAGCTGTCGGGTACTAATTTGCCACAGGAACTGGTCTGCATGTTCCAATACTGGTATTCACATCAACGTAACAGTGTTAGGTGGGCGGGGGCAGTGTCGGACTCCTATCAGCTTGAATGCGGTGTTAGGCAGGGAGGACTGTCCTCTCCGACCCTATTTAATTTATATGTGAATGGTCTGATTGGGGCACTGACCGAGCAACATGTCGGCTGCCATATTGATGGTGTTTGTGTTAATAATTTAAGTTACGCGGACGACATGGTGCTCCTCAGTGCGTCGGTCTGTGGTCTGAGACAGCTGATACGTACTTGCGAGAGGTATGCCTGTGATCACGGATTACTGTACAATGTAAAAAAGAGCCAGTGGATGGTCTTTGAGGCTGGTGGTGACTGCCCCCAGGATATACCTAAAGTCTTGCTTAACTCGGTCCCGTTGCTTGGAGTAAATAGGTTCAAATATCTGGGGCATGTGGTCACGGCCGACCTTAGGGATAATGAAGACATAGAGCGTGAGCGGAGAGCATTGTCGGTGAGAGCTAATATGATAGCTCGCAGGTTTGCACGTTGTTCAGCTGAAATCAAAATTACACTCTTCCGAGCATATTGTACATCCCTTTACACGTGCAGCCTGTGGGCGGATTATAATAAAAAAAAATACAGTGACCTCCGCGTCCTGTATAACAACGCGTTTAGGATGTTGTTGGGGCTGCCTCGATTCTGTAGTGCCTCGGGAATGTTCGCGGACGCACATACCGCATGCTTTCATGCGACTGTGCGCTCGCGGGCAGCCTCGTTGGTCCGCAGGGTGCGGGACAGCTCGAACAGCGTCCTACAAATGATATCAAGGAGGCTAGACTGTCCGTACCTCCGACATTGTTGCGAGAGGCATATTTCTGTTCCGATGCCGAAGAGGTTATATTGAATTAATTTAGAAATATAAATATTTACTTGACTATTTTGAATTCGGAATCTATTAATTTATACTCTTAATTTGAACAATTTGGACTATGTATGTAATGCGAGAAAATTTAAATTTTATATTGCCTGTTTTATTTGACTATGTACCTACTTATAGACTAATTACTGACTGTTAAAATGTAATACCTAAAAGTACCACATTCAAAATTTGACATTATATAATGACCACTTTGACTATGTGTATGTATATTGATTTAATGATAATGTTTATTTAATTATTGTATGTTCAATTTATGGGTTGGAAACCTGAAATAAATGAATTTTATTTTATTTTATTTTTATTTTTTTGTATGTAAGTACTATTCTCTATTCTGTGGTATTGTCATCTAATAATGAGTTTGTGCCCCAGGTTCCTGGCAACCGAGACAATGGTGCGCGAAGTCGTAAAGGAGGACGTCGTCGTTCCCGGTCGCAAGCGCCAGCACCCGCCACCTCCTCATCATCTGAAGACTCTGTCTCCAACGCGAGTGTGGCCAGCATAGCTTCCGCCAGAGAACTTAGGCTGCCTGACATAGAATTACAGGTACTAAAATATATTTAAAAAAGAATTACAATATATAAATGTCGTAGTGCGTAATACAGTTTTGGTGTTTCCTTGAAATGTCTGGAAATGTATACGAAACACAGAAATTTTATTGTTGTTTTTCATATTGTCTTTTTATGCACTATAAACACCTAATTATAAAATTTAATAAATATTAAATTTAAATAAATATTAAAATAAAGCATAAAAAATTAATGAGTAGGCAGGTTTGGTATATTTAATGTGCAAATAATTTAAATGCACACTTTAATATTTTCCAATGAAATGAAAGCACTAAATAAGTATAAATATTGTTTAAACACAAACTCACACACATTATACTCACGCAATATTATTTTGTATAAATAAATTTCATTTCAAAAGTTTAATAAATTTTAGCTTTTTCTAATATTTTTTTTAGTTCGATTAGTTGCTATGTGTTGATTCTTTTCAGCTATGTGAACCATCGCGGTTGAGGAAACAGCTGCGGAGACAAAAGTGCCGTAGTTCTGAGGTGATTGTAGAACCTTTAGGTACAATAGGGTAGTTAAAAGTAAAATATAAAATTTAAAAGTAATTTTCTAAACGGGAATTAATCGTAATAATATTAAACCAACGTACGATACTAACTGACCTCAACGGTCAGTCACCCTGTGAACACTTTATAAACTTAAGACAAACGGGTCTTTTACGCGATTATTGAGATATATATATATACCTCTTTATTACCTGACGTTTCGACCCTGTTACAAGAGCCGTGGTCAAGGGTATCTTAAATTTATAATGTGTACAAAACGCGAAAGTTTAAAAAAGTACCCTGTGACGACGTTTGGTGCAATCCAACCAAATCGTCGGGACGCACTTAAGGTATTGAACCCATACCCATATCACGAAAAAGTCTTGTTTAGATATATACATTATATTTTATAAAAAATTATCTTGTGATATTTTCAAAATTGAATTTATTTGCTGATTTGACCTTAGATCTAAAATACTACGGTATTTTAGATCTAAGGCACACACACGTGACGTCATAGTGTGGTACTATCAACAAAATTTTTACAATCGATATCGTTTTGAGATATAATAAAAATTGATTTGTTTTGACTGTTAACTACCCTATTACATTTTTCCTGTTGTCTATACAATATTAAGTTTTAAGCTTGGAAAAATATACGAGTTATTTTATATGCTTTGAAATGTAAGTTTATAATAATATACATTTAGTTGGTATAAGGATCGCTGTACCGTGCGATGATACTTGTGAATGGTCTATTAATTTATAACTAGGAATGATTATTTTTGCGTCGATTTCTTCGCTTTAATCCTAAACTATCGCTATGTTATGAAAATTATCTTTACTTACAGAATATTAGGTAGTATTTTAGCAATGTTTTAGTTTAAGTATTTAGTTTAATATCAATACTGATATTTATGAGGAAATATAAACGCATGGATATACGTAGGTCACACTGTAAGTTTTGCGTAACTTAAAAAAACAACATGTTAAAACCAAAATATTATGTTTATTGCTTTTCAAAATACTCTCCTTTCCATTTTAAACATTTTTTCATGCGATCCAACCATTTTTTTAAACAGGAGGACCACAGATCTAAAGGCATGTTTTCTACGTGCTGATTGAACGCTATCACTGCGTCTTCGGAGTTGGTAAAAGTGAAACCTCTCATCAAATCTTTGATTTTCAGGAAAATACAGAAATCACAGGGTGCTACGGTCGGGCTAACGGTCGGGGCTATGCGCAGGATGGGTGACGAGTTGTACTTTTTCGGAAGCTAAAAATGACTTTGTTTTGTTGGCCGTGTGTGAAGAAGCGTTGTCATGATGTAGGAGAACTTTTGGGTCGTCTTTCGCGAACTTTTTCTAACACCCTGGGTAAACAAATGGTAGAATACCACTCCGCATTAACAGTCTTTTGATCTTCAAGTGGAATTGTACAGATGGGACCCGTAGCTGAGAAAAAAACGCGATCATTTTTTTACCAACGTTTCTCGCCTGCCTCACTTTTGTTGGCTTGTTCTCATTTTCAAACACCCATTCACAAGATTGCTATTTTTTTTCGGGTTCAAAACAATAAATCCACGTTTCGTCTCCTGTGACAATGTCATAAACAGCATTAGAATGTCCGTGGTCGTACTTCAGTAGCATCTGTGAGCACCATTCCACGCAAGCCCGCTTCTGCTCCTCTGTCAGTTCATGAGGGATCCAACGACAACAAAGTTTCCGAACTTTCAGTTCTTCAATTAACCGTTTAACAGTAGCCACATAATTTTCGTTGACGGCAGTTGAAGGCCGCCCTTCACGAAATTCGTCATGTAAAGAAACTCGACCTCTCTCAAATTCAGCAAACCATCGCCTCACGGTGCTCAAACAAGGTGCTTCTCTCCCAAAAGCATTTTGAAGACGAGGGGCACAGTCTTGCGGAGAGAGAGAACTTTTAAAATCATAAAAACATCATCGCTCTAAAATCTTTTCGACTTAATTTCATTTTCGTTGCATACGTAGAACTTTAATGTGTGATAAAAAACAATTGACAAATGATTTCCCGCCAATTGTTTTTTTTTTACTAAGAAGGTTGCAACGTTTAAAAAAATATAACATTCGAAATTCAAATAATTCCGATTAGCTAGAAGTGCAAAACTTTTAGTGTGCCCCATGTATTTAAAAGAAACTTAGAGCACAGAGATGTTTAGATAAAACAATTTTGCTTGACATCAAGTATAGTAAAGTTTCTTTATGAGTAAGTTGTGTTAATATACTCTTCTAAAAATGCTAGAAAGATAGATATATAATTTCCTTTGTGTATATATTCCATTAGTATATATTGGTAACTTTCATAGCCATTAATGTACAGGCATGATATTTGTAGCAATGTAACTCACGGATAATTATTTTTAACTATTTTATATTATGATATTCAAACGGAACTACTGCCTGACGTTTCGGTTGGACTAGACCGATACGCCCCGTTTAGATATCAGTTATTATGAGCGAAAATAGTTAAAAATTTAATTAATAGTGGTGTTTAACATTGCAGGATACGTCTTCAAAGATATCTTCCAGTTTGGACTTGACCGAAGATTCTAGAAAACCCGCGAAAGTCAACAAACTGAGAACCATTAGTAATCAAATCAGGTACTTACCTATATATACACATTGAACAGAAATCTACCAAGTATTTTAAACTCCACTGAGATCCAAGTCCTTGACACCTGTATATCTGTAAATAGACAAACGAAGCTCCGCCTACAGTATTGCATGTGTACTCATGTTTAGAACTAGATGTGTTTACCAAATAATAATACACTTAATTTATATTGACAGATTTTTGCGACGTCTGGAACGTAGTTTGAAAATGAAAGAGAGTTTTCCAGCTCCCTCAGACGACGAGGGCGACGAGTCTTCGAGCGTAACTTCCCCACTATTACAAGGACGAAAAGACTTGAGTCAAATGCCTGGCCACGCAATCTCAGCACCTTTACTCAGTGCAGTTAGGCCCAAAATAACAAGACAAAGAAGATATGATAGGTGTTTAGTGAGTGAAGACACGAGGACATTTAACACTGCTACAGCGCAAGATAACTCTGACTGATATTAAAACGTTATTTGTCCAGGGCTATTTCCATTAACACGTAATGTGTTTACTTCGGTATTATATTATAATGAGAGAGAATTAAAGGTCCACTGCGAAATTTAAATACATTTGAAGTACCCATGATGCCTTTTGGGCTTTACTAAGCCATTCATATATATTCTACTATCAAATTGACAAGTGTATACAACATTCTAATCTATTGTGATATATTAAAATAAGTAACACAAAGCATAGTGTCTAGTATTCTAATAGATTTAATATTCCAAATATTTTAATTTCTCTTGAGTTCCATTTTGATGTTTCAAATAAATATCTTTAATGATAGTGTTATAGTTGTACATAATTTCATGATAGCAATAACTTATTAGTAGGATGTTTTGTAGATTGAAATAATTTACTATAAGGAATATTAGTGAGTTATACTTAAGTCGGCACAAACTTTAGTTATATATTAGATAATTAGAATATAATAATATATGTTGGTACATTTAGTTACGCTTGATTTGTAGTTTTTGTTATAAATAACATTTACTAAGTATAAAATGCTTTTTGTAAATATATTAAACGTATTGCTCAAATGCATATTTTGTGAAATCGTTTTTTGCGCACTTTTGCTGTTTTGTAAATAAATATAATATAACTATTGTAAATATTGAAAAGTCGAGAGAATCTTTTTTTTCTGAATGAAATATATTTCTAGCTTATAAGAACAAAAAGGTTCAAAATATCTCTATACCAATTACATTAATGCACTCCCATAATATTATATGATAGCTTGGACTTCTAAGTATCGCACCATATACTAGTTTGGGTCTAGATTATTTATGTTGTAATGAATCTGGGAAAACTCGGTTATCCTATATCTTCACATTATGTTCTTCATTGATAATTCCCTTTAACTGACATAGCGTACTAAAATTTACCTATAATAATTAGCTCCCTAGCTTAGTTTTACCTTAAAATAGAAAACAAACAAACTGTTATATATTTATAGACCTTAGATAAAGTGTCATCCACTTAGTGGAACTTGCTATACATATTGAACAAAAAACTTGTTTTTTTCCACAACATTAACTTTATGAAACCGGTTTCGTTTCATATTTTCAAAAACTTATTATTTACTTATCAGATCACATAAGTAGTCAACAATTTAGACTGAAAATTTTGTGACGACAAACTTGTCAACTGTAAGTTATGAAACAGTAAATACTGGTGTTTTGTTCAATCTGTATATTTTAGAATTTGCCCTCTAATATTAACCCCACTCCCCTGTCCTTAGCTAAATTAGTCGGTAGCATAAATCAACTAGATACATAGATACAGTTTCAGCAATAATTTATGTGATTCGACTGTTTAAAGACTGACATTGTTTATGCACTACTAAAAGTTAGGCGTCTGTGTATCGTGTTTCAGTGTCTAAATATCTCGGTTTTAATAACATGACACCTGACATGTTCTACACGTGTCTGTTGACATTTTATTGCAGCCAGGCTGTACATACTTTAAATGTTATAAATATTGTAATTTTTGTACCAATATAACATCTTAGTTTATCTGTTGCATGTTGTGTTAATTTACCTACATATTAATTGAATGCAATATGTCATAGTAGGTACTGTAACTTTTATTGTAAAAATACATACAAAAAATCACGCCGTAGTGGGATATTATACGTTCAGTTTTCGCCAATTTCTATTAGTTAGCGTGGGCGAGTCATGGTCTCCAGCGGGAGTAGGTGGAACGCGGCCGTGTCCTTCTGCGAGCAAGTCGTGCTCGCGAAGGAGGCGGCCGAGAGGGAGAGGGAGCGTACCCTCCCCGCCGAGTTCCGTAGTCAGCGGCGAGGGCGCCGCAGACTCATCTACGCCCAAGACCATCGACCTCCATGATCGGGGCCTGAGGACGGCGGGATCGCCACCCGTCGTCCTTACAGAAGCAGGCTAGAAGGGTTGCGTGCTGCGGGGCCTTTGCCCCATAGCACGCAACCAGATTCACTCACTGACGCGGGATAAAACCCTACCCCAACGACGCGGGATTCTCATCCCGACCCAACCCCCGCAGAGACCACAGAGGTGGTCAAAGTCCGCCGGGCGCCACTGGAAATACGTTCTGCTTGTAACCAGAGACGCCCGGCAACGGACGTTAGAGCGGCCGCGGCCTTGGTCGCGGAACTAAAGAAAAAAAAAAAAAAATTCCACGTAATAGGTATCTCGAACGTATTGCCGCTATGAGGGCACTTTTGTGTTTTGCCAGAACCCCTTTCCATACTTATTCATCAACATGGCGCTTGCAACTGCCAAAACATCAAACGCTTGTCAAATATTCACGATAAATATCCTCTTAACAATATAAGTTACAGTATAAATAACCATGTCATGCTTTGTATTTACATTCCTATCTCTTAAAAAGCGGATAGATAAAAATAATTAAATGCATTTTAATATATTCCGAATACTTAAATAATACTTCATGTTCTGAACCGCACAATCGCTTATAAAAGTAAAACATGTCACTCAAAACCTTTATTTGTACCCACCAAAAAAGATAGATACTAATTATTCAAAAGCATTGTTATAAAGTAAAAATTGCTAGTCTGATGTATCGTTGTTTTATTTATTTATTACTTAAGCGCAATACACACAAAACCTGCCGCCGCGACGTTAGAAGACTGTCGGCAATACACCAAGCAGATTGAAAAAGCCTTTACTAATATTATAATATAAATAAATGTGATTTTTTAACAAAGTTGGATTTTTGATACTTAAAAGCTCTTAAACCGTTGAGAATTGGAACATAGAGATCATTCCCTGAGTGGATTTATACATAGGATACATTTTATGTTAGAATGTCCACAAATGTTTATTTTATTTATTTATGTCGATGTTTCCATGAGAATTAAGAATGAGAAAACTATTAGTATGATGAAGACAAGTCGTCGCAATTTTCATCTCATATCGCTGTAGATTCGTACTTGAAACTACCTAACAGTAGTTCGTTAGAAGACATTAGTTCGGTTGCGAAAAAACACGTCACTCTTGTAACAAGCACGACCCGGACGTCACTCGGTTTGTGTGTATTGCTCTTTACAAATCGTTCAAACTTAAAATAGTAGTTATAGGCTAAAATTTATAAAATATAATGGCCTGTTCAGGGAGACTGATTTTCTAAAAACTTAACTCTTAGTGTTATTTATTTGTTTTCTTACTCTATTTGTGTGTGTGTGTTTGTCATTGATTAAAGTTCTTACCTTAAAGTTGAGATCTTTCATGTTCAAATGTTTCTGTGCCTTCGTGTCTGTCTTAAAGTATCTGTGTTGATATGAACGTAAGGCTATATTTATTATTATTACATATACGTATATTACAAATATAAATTAATGTAATTGCTTGTGGCATATGAACTATAATTGATAAATTATTGGTTAGTTATTAATTTTTTAATTCCAATATTTTTTGTTTACTGCAATTATTTGTAAAGAAAATTCCTTTCGCTTCTATTTACAATAATTATGTATGTAATTACGTAAATTAAATAAATATTTCTATCAGTTATCTTGTTCTCATAACACGAGCTTTGCTTAGCCTGAGACTAGATGGCGTTGTTAGATGTTCTTACATTAACACTATAATATTTTGGAAAAGACCTATTGTTACTACATTTCTTTTTCAATGTTTGCGTGTTATTTAATATAATGATAAGATCACCTTCAAAGCACCCAATTATTACAAGCAATATTATATACTATAGTAAAATTAATATTTAGGTACTAAAATTGTTGTATATTAAGTAAATTACAAATAAATAATTAAAAAAAGAAACAGTTCTGTGATTGAAATAGTGCAGCTCAAAACGTAGGTAAGTAAAGTTTGAGACATTTCAAAAATTATCGGATTTATCATTTTCACCGCTACATGGAGACTGGCATATCTCGTCATGTCATTTATGAAGGTTATTTTTCCAAGAATAACTGTACCCACCTTACCTATCTACTTATCATCTGGTGGTCTGATGAAATACCTCCTATTTTTTGAAACGAAGTTCTCTAACGCAGCTTACGGGTATCGTAATCGTCACGTTACGCTTTTCAGTGGTTCCCAACCGGTGGTTTTGAAATTTAGCGTCGTTGTAGTTAGTAAAACGAAAAGTAACCCAAACCCCAGGTTGGGCTCCGTTGCAGTCGCGTAAAGAACTTCGTTCCTAACGGGGATCCCCCGGCCGCACAATTTTTAAAATGAATTATGCGTTCTTGTGAAAACTCTGCGGTTAGTGATACTGCCTACCTAACTGCTAAGAACTGGACTAGGAGGTCCATACTATGGACCTCCTAGTCCAGTTCACATAGGCCGGACATAATGACACAACCTCCTCGGCTCCCATGTCCTATTAAAACCTATAGGTATCTTCTACGTAGGTATAATTATAATATCTTTGTATATACCCTTAGATGTAGGTAGGCCTCGTGGTCTAGTGGTAACCGACAATGTTAACACATTGCAACGGTTAAGCAACATCTAGTCAGGCTGGTCTTAGGATGTGTGACCAGTTCTTAAGACACTGAGACCCCTCCGTGTCTCGGAGAGCACGTAAAGCCGTCGGTCCCGGTTGTCATATGAACATCTATGGCAGTCGTTAGGGGTAGTTCGAGCCCTAAATCAAAAATCCGACCGGACTAACTACAGAACTTCGATATCGCCCATGGGTTGTGGAGGTCAGATCGCAGTCGCTTCACGGAAAATATCGAAGTTCACCCGAATCGCAGTTAGATTAGAAAGCCGACCCCGACTGATTAGAGTTGGGAAAAGGCTCAGCGAATGATGACCCTTAGATGTAGGTACCTACTAGGTACGTAAGATAGTTACTCTGAGGGTAAACCTTATACCTTCGAATATTTTAAGACCAAAATTTGCTAAATCGGTCCTGCTATTCTCGAGTTTTAGCGAGTTAAGCGAAGAACAATTCATTTTAAAAGTACTTAATCACAAGGTCCTATTCATCCTCACCAGCACGCTGTACACCTGTACACCTGCTGGCAGGGTGCTGGCAGTCCCCTATTCCACAAAGTTCAACTGGTAGTTCAATTAGTTAAACTAATTGGAAAAAAAAATCCACTTGTCTGACGATACTCTGGTACGCAACATGATCGGAAGTAGTAATAAATAGGCTCGCCTTCTATTATGTGAAACCAACTAAATGTCTGGGGTAATGTAGACGTAATACACGCCTCTGTCTACCTTGATTTTGTATGTGTAAAAGGTTTTAAATAATAAACAAGAAAGTAAATTATCATTATTTTTTATTATTTTACATTATATACAGAACATAGTGTTAAGTTATTATAAAAACAGAATAAAGGTTAATACACATTAAACGCGGCCGACTTCGTGTAAAACCGGTCTATATCGGCGACCAACCATGAATGACCATGATGCATAAGCATACCGCAACTCTAAGAGCGCTTTTCTAGTCGCTAACTGATTTGACGTTGACATCGCACGCATTGTGGGCGAGGTCCGCACGCTGCGCGCTGTTGAAAAAACGCATGACAGGACCAGTGCCCTTACAATGCAACATACAACAGCCAATTGTCCGTATTTATTACTATTTACGTAGGTACCTATTCAAGAACTTCGCCAAGAGTAATGGTACGGTTACACATGCTTATTAGTGGCACGAAAGAATGCTACTAAGTAGCATTTGCTACCTAGTAGCATGTGTGTTCAATGCGATTTTGGAGCATGCTACCTGCAGCGCGGGTGGAAGAGGGGGTGCTTTTAGCGCGTGTGAACACGTTTGCTTATTGAGCATGCTAGTTTCTTTATAGCTTCAATTTTTGAGAGTCAACACGTCAAACAGATGATGTAACATGAAATGATTTTTGTATTGTACCGCACTACTCAGAGGTGGTACTTTTACTTATATCGTTGTTGAAGTGCATATGAGTTTTATTCTTGTTTTCTCTACATTAATACACTTATAAATAATTAATTTGACTGTTTGAAATTCAAAATTAACAAATTATAGGTACAAAAAAAATCAATTTTCAAAACTTTTGCTTGTCGGTCTGTCTGTTTGTTCTGGCTTAACTCATTACAGAGGTAATGAATGACAAAGACAGGCTTTATCGGTATTTTTCTAGAACCTAACGTAATATTAGGCTAATATTTTTTATCCCAGGATTGTTCCCCTGGGAATTGGAAATCCGATAACTTCCACACGGGCGTCCGCTAGTAACTATTTTATCTTAATGGAAATAATTGAAAATTGGGAACCACATAACTATTCGTGCGGGTGAAACCGCAAGCGTTCGCTAGTTTTGTTTGAACTGACAGAGAGCACGCTACAAAATAGCATGTGTGTTGTAGTGTTTTCTTTGAGCATGCTTATTCAGTAGCATACTTGAAAATAGCATGCTTATTGCTAGCAAATGTAAACAGTTCATAAGCATGCTACTTAGTAGCATGCTTTTTAAGCATGCTATTAATAAGCATGTGTAACCGTACCATAAGTATTTTATGTAAGCACCTAGTAAACCTTGCTTAAAAAATATTAACTATCCAGATTTCAGTCGTAAGACCATGACTAGCAATTTTTATAATACGATAAGTACATATTCATATTAATAATATATTTTTTATATATTACTAATCTTATTTAATAATACTTACACTATAAAGAGAAAAGAATTTAATTGTTTGTTTGTTCCGTAACTACTGAACCGATTTTGAAAAATCTTTCACTAATATGTTGCTACATTATCGTTATGTGTTCCCGTTTGAATTGGAAACGAGAAAACTAAATCACGAGCGGAGTCGCAGTAATCAGCTAGTCAATAAAACACATAAGTACCGAGTAGAATTGAAGTTAGAAGCTAGTTATTAAGGTTACATTTGCCATACTTCGTAAATAATTGAATTCGTGAATAGTTGTGTAAAAATAACCCTCCTACTATTAACAACATGGAACTAGCATTTTAGTTTTAAATATTGCTCTTAATTTCAATTTCCCCCATGTATAAGGGACGGTTGATATTTAGACCGGGCCGTAGCGCAGCCGCAGTGATGTTGTCTGACGACCGTCTTCGCTCGTGTCCAGGCGGGACACGTTTCAGGCACTGTTATTATGTATAAAATGCTTCATACAAAATGCAAGATTACAAAGCTATGCCCCGTCCGTGTCACGTACACGGCACGCCGCGCGCAGGTCCCGGTTCAGTATAAATCATCCCTAAACGGCACTAAGTCTATTACTTACTTATAAATACACCTATTAATTGTAAAAAACTGTTTGTTCAGGCATCACAATGGCCCCGTTTAGCACGAGAGTTTAAAAAACGCGCGTTCACACGTCAGGGTTTTAAAACGCGACGGGTTTTTTCAGCGCAGTGTTGTATTTAAGTAGGCATGGAATAAATGCAATCTCGGGTTATACCACTTTACCACTTAATCGTCCTGTGGCATCGCGAAGTCAACAAAGGATTCTTAATTTTATACCGCGCAGAATAGACAATCAACAAATCATGATATAAAATTATTACAAATGATAACATTGTATTATCATTGATGTAATATAGAAAGGTTTTCTACATTTTGTTAAAGCGCTAAATCCCAATTATGAATTACCTAATCGTAAATTATTATCATTTGCATTGGTTCCGTGTCAATACCACAGAATAGGGTATTTCCTGTGGTACCCTGTAGTACTATTGTACCACAGAATAGGGTAAAGCACAAGCTAAACTTAGTAGTGGAGAAAGCATTAACTGCTTTTGGTTTTTTGGAAAAAGTAAAAAATATTGTAGCACATTAAAAAAGGTCATATAGCCACAGAATCATTAATTAAATACCAAATTGACTATACACGACAGTTCTCGCGCTCCGACTAATACAATCGGTTCCAACGAGGTAGAACTCGGTATTTTATATGTTGGAAAAATTTATCAACCGACAGGGAGCATTACAGGCAGTGATAGCTTTAGCGGTAGACAGACCTGCCTGTCCTAGGTGAGGTCAATTTTAAAACCATTCGATGAGGCAACCCGTGTAATGATTGCCACACAATATCTAACAGCTAACCTTGCAATTTTAATAGTAGATGGCTTAAAAATGTGTTAAACACCGCAACGCAACGCAAACTTTTTTGGAAAAAGAGTGGGATAAACTGAACTGATGAAGTACTCATATTTCTCCAGTCGGGTTTATAGAAAATAGGATCTTGTTAAGGGGCGTGCACTTTTTTGGACCCACGATTCAAAGTGCATGCATTTTTAGACCATGCCAGAGAACTATCTCATATAGAATCACTGACACGCTTAAGAAGGGTCGACAACAATAAAAAAATAAGGATCGACAACACCAAGAATTCTATATTGAACAGCCTGGTTACTAAAATGCAAGAAAGAAATGCTTGCCACCTATAACGGACCGTGACTCGAACTACATCTAAGTTAGCTCCAGCGAGATGGCTACTCGTATAATCAGAACTAAGCATATGGGGAAAAATAAACGCAAATATTGCGGCAATAACGCCTCAGCTAGATAATGTAGCAGAAATGGAACGAAGATAATTGAAATTATTATTAGACGAAGAAGTGGCGCCACAAAATGATTGTCCACCAAAATGGTGGAAGTCTTACCAATATATGTAAAATGATATATATCGCTAAATATAGTCAGTGCCATTAATACTTTTTCCACATATTTAATCATATTTAATTAACGAATTAAATACCAAATTGACAATGACAAGAAAGTTCTCGCGGTCCGATTAATACAATCGGTTCCAACGAGGTAGAACTCGGTATTTTATATGTTGGAAAGATTTATCAACCGACAGGGAGCATTACAGACAGTGATAGCTTTAGCGGTAGACAGGCCTGCCTGTCCTTACCGCGGCAATGTGGGACGCAATGAGACAGGTGCGCTCAATTTTAAAACCATTCGAAGAGGCAACCCGTGTGATGATTGCCACACAATATCGAACAGCTACTCTTGCAATTGTAATCGTAGATGGCTTAAAAAATGTGTTAAACGTAACAAAAAATTGGTCACCGCAACGCAATATTTTTTGGAAAAAGAGCGGACGCGACATGGTTTTATATATTATTTTTTTTATATTGGGTTCGCCAAATTGACGCCGCCCGCCTGGTGGTAAGTCGGTCATATGTAGTGATAGTGTGCCGAAAGACTTAACGGAAAGTACAAAACCGCAATCAAAACGTTGGTCCCATACTCCTGTGGCTAATGATGCAGAACACACAACTTAATGTTGTTAATAACATTTTTTTACAATACACAGTTGGAGACAGACTCAATGCATAGTGCCATAGAGACTGCTTGCGATATTTATCGTATGGCCGATTGGTTCAATATAATATATTTAAACGCGCTCGGGCTAAAAAAGCATACAAGGAGACAAAAAAAATGGAAATAATTGTTAGAAAGTAAAAGAATTCAAGTACCTACCACGTATTTAAGGATTTGAGAAAATTGGCAGAGACTAATGATTAACAAAACTAAAAATACACATAGTCCATTGAAATGTTACATGAGCTTTGCATTTTTTAGAGGACGCAATTTTATTTTTGGGACATGTGTGGGGGACAACGCCGTGGCCGTGAACTATTGGGCTGGAAAGGTCTAGCAGAAAAGAGATACTGTAGACATTGACTCGAAGAAGAAGAAGAAGAAGAAGAATAGAAGCTTAACCTCAAGTTTGTGGGGTCGCCACCCTTGTCCCCCGGCCGCCATCTTGGAAATAGGGGTGAAAACACTTTTTTCGCGATATCTCGGAAACTATGCGTCTTACAAAAAAATTGTAAAGTCATAATAAATAGCAAATATGTTTACATAACTCTTTGCCCTAAATTAAAAATTAAAGAAGTTACAAGCAATAAAGTTAAGTCAATAAAGAAGCACTCACCTTGTTAACATTCATGCTGTATTATTTATGCTTTCGATTGTCGGCACTTGGTGGACATAATAATACATTCTGAATAAACTCACTAATACATTCCACAATTTTCATTATTTTTAAAATCCTGACCGGTTTCCCCCTAGTATATGGCATCATCAAAGGAATCTCTATATGAATCATCTCAGGAATATTAATTAGAAAGTGATATGTAGCGTGTAGTCTGAAAGTGAATACCTTCTTTCTGTTTCTACAAAATAATTGAGCGCCGCCGCCGCTACGTTATCCGTGTCGCACGCGCCGTACTGGTACAGTCTTTGCTATAAGTCATTTCCCATTTTCTCTTAATAACGAAAACTTGGTTACAAATTCTCCACACAACAATCTTGACGTGACATATGGGCTGATTGGGTGACACCTTTGTTCACGTCATCGTCTTTTGGCTAAATATATCAATAAATAATCCATTTCGACTGTACACCTGCGCGATCAAAATTATACTGGCGTTCGCTGCGATAGACGGGAGTCCGTCGCGCGGAGTCGCGCCCGAGCAGGCGGGCGCACGGCGCGGACATCCGCGTCGTGCGCCCGCGACGGGCACCCGCTTAACGCAGCGAAGGCCCTTATAAAAGACGTCGCGTTTTTTTAACTCCCGTGCGTACTTATGCTTGTTCATCTATAATAATAATAAGTTTATGATGCAAATTACGGGGTCTATGAAAATATAAAGTTATAAGTATCTTTTATCACTTATCTAGTCGACATAGAACAAGAACTGCCAAGTTTGAGACTAGATCATGTGGTCTTAAACATGTCTTAACATATGTTTATTTCTTTTTCAGAATACGTTTAATATTTACAATAAATAAATAAGTACCTAAATTATACAAGTATGTTACAATTATAAACTTAAGACATACGGGTCATTTACGCGATTATAAAGATACCTCTTTATTACCCGACGTTTCGACACTGTTACAAGAGCCGTGGTCACGGGTGGACTGCCTTCAGCTCATCTTAAGTTTATAATATGTACAAAACGCGAATGTTTAATAAAGTATGTTACAATTATTAAATATAATAAATTAACAAGTTTTGAGAAGGATGTACTCTTTTCTACATATTATTATTAGATACTAGTAGGCGCACGCGGCCTCACCTGTGTGAAAGCTTTTTTGTTTGATAATAACTTTCCGCGGAACTTATAGAACATGCCAATAAAAAATAGCCGAATTGGTCTAGCCGTTCTCGAGTTTTACTTGTATTAACATACATATTTATTTACATGGGTATAAAGCAGGCGGAGTTGCATACATAAGCTAGTATTTAATAGACGTAAACAGTTCAGCATGACTAAAACATACCATCATGAATACCAATAGGTATTAAAATAGTAAGAAAAATACCAAAATTCCTCAAAACAGACTTCCAATCGTCCGGCACAGCGTACGGCAATATAATATCAGTTAATGTATGTATCTCATGGGCCGTACAAACGAAAATATACGAAGTTAGAATTAGATTTAATATAGGAGCACTAGGTATAAGTACTAGAACACCATGTGTGTCTGCCGCTAACCATATATGAGATTGACTAGCGAATAACTCTAAAGTTATAGAACCGAACCATGCGAATAATGTAGAATGACGCATTCTCAGAGCTCCAGACACATTTCTTAGAATAATATAACTAACTATAGGTAAAAAGGCAACATAACTATGTACTTCGTTGCAATCAAATATGTTGGTGCAGAAGAATGTATATGTTACATAGCTGCCTAATCCTATAAAGGCTAGGAGGGTAGCGCTAAGGGAAATTCCGGGAGTGAATAGATTGCTATGGTTGTTATCGTCTAATAACTTGTACCTTTGAGCCAGGAGGTACGCTAGGGCGAACATTATGCCGTATGCCATTGAGTACCTGTAAAACGAGAAATAAAATTGTAGTTTTGGGTGTAATATAAAAAAAAATCTCAATTTCGTTTGTTCAGTTTAGGCACTTAAAAAGCACATATGAATGTCAAAATATAATTTTATGTCAAGTAATGATTCTTTCGCTGGTTCGGTAAGTTAGTTCTACTGAGAAGATACTAGCAAGAAACTCAGGTGATCGAATCTAAAAGATTGGGTCGCAAGTCGTATCCGAGTGAGTCAATCACTTCATTTGCTAGAGTAGAGGAACCAGAATTTAAAAAAAATTATAATATGTTTTTGCCCACGTTCACCTATTTATATATTTAAGATTCAGTTCCTTCCCATTTTATAATGAATCACGAGACACGGGAAAATAAAATTAATTATACTTCCAGAGTTCTGTGTCAAAATGTTCGAGTGATCGAATCTTTATGAGTCAATCACTGCGTCAACGGGTCGTGCATGACCCAGGTTTTAGCAAATGATCGATCGACACAGCTCTAGATAAATTGGCGGGATTTGCAAATTTGAAATGAAACCACTCGGAAATTAAACATATATGAGGAAACAAACATAAATTGACGGCAATAGACTTGCCCCCTATTACGTGGGACCAAAAATCCTGGCAAATTGTGGGTGTGTAATGTGCCTCTGCCTACCCAGGAGAACCTCCTCCTTTTTGGGAAGTAGGTTAAAATTTGCCAAATATTGTTTTCTAATTTTAATGTTTAATGGATAGAATGGTTCTTGAAAAAGTTTTTTGTGTATATAATAGCGAAGTCGAGGGCATCTGCTACTAAGATAGATCTGAAGATATCTCACCGATCTTGTTTCCACTGTAACCACCATTGTCGGATATCGTCGTCGGAGTTCACAAATAACGCTTTCCACGGCCTCGTCACGAATATCTTTTGGAAAAATACCTAAAAATTCAATGTATAAACTTGTTTATGATCTATATTTCTATACTAATACATAGTCCGAGACGCCCAGGATTTTAATTGTCTGTGCCACAGCGGCTTGCACGTAAGATTGAGTTGCCTTTCATCAACATTTCATCGCATGTCAAATTATTTTTTTTTCAAAATTACAATATAGCTGCTACTTTTTATTAAATTCATTCGGCCATTTTGTACATAACCCATTATATATGTGCCCGGTGACGGCAATAGGCTTGCCCCCTGTTACGTGGGACTAAAAATATTGGCAAATTGTGGGAGTGTAATGCACCTCTGCCTACCCTTTCGGGGATATAGGCGTGATATATGTGTGTGTCTATACTAATATTATAAAGAGAAAAGATTTGACTGTTTGTTTGAACCGAAAAGGCTTCGTAACAACTGATCCGATTTTGAAAATTCTTTCACTAATATGTAGCTACATTATCCCTGAGTAACATAGACTACTTTTTACCCCGGTAATGTTTTCCCACGGGAACCGGGAACGAAAAAACTATATCACGCAGGTGGAGCCTCGGCGACATTATATGTTGTGCTAAGCAAATTGTGATGTAAATGTACATATTAATAGTTGCCATTACCTCGCTCATATATAGAACAGTCACAACAACCAACAGACCGATAACTTTCATAGCTATGTATAAGTATTGGTAAGGTTTGGACTCCACTGTGTGAGTCGACGATGGGATTATGTGAGGTGGTAGAGTAAATATGGCAAACATCTGGAATGAAAATACAAAACATGTATTGAAAAAAAATTGCACAATAAATAACTTTAAAGTACCAGGATGGAACCAAATATGTAATAAATATGTTAGGACAATTCACACAACGCCATCTAGTCTCAAACTAAGCAGAGCTTGTGATATGAGTACTAGATAAACTGATATAAATACTTATATACATTTTTTTTGTAAATACATACGTATTATACATAGGAAACATCCAGACTTATCTGTCTTCACACAAAGTTTGTCCCGACTGGGAATCGAACCCGAGACTCCGGCGTCGAAAGCGGATGCACTACCGACCACGCCACCGAAGCAGTCAAATGAAAAATTGAAATGGAACTCCTCGGAAATAGCTTTCAACTTAACAAAGATTTTTCAAAATCGGATCACACAGTCGAAAGTTATGAGGTTAAAACATATTTAACAGCAGAATGCGGTGCGAAATAAAATGGTATCTTTATCTCCAAGGGGATTTACAGGGTGAATTTTTCAAGTGGGGACCGCCAAATCCAAAACTATAAGGAATAGCGAAAAATGCACAAAGGAGTCACGAGCCCGATTTTGATGAAACTTAAATCCCTATCATTAGATTTTTGAAAAATATCATAGAAATAATACGCTCACATTCATCTAGATCCCATAGCACAAGCTTATATTAGCTTAATTTGGGCTAGATGACCTCGTGTGAGAATGTCCAAAAATATTTATTTATCATAAAAATGTGCAAAAAACATAATTTAAAAAAAAGCACACTCACCAAGGTATACCAGAATGAGACCAGCGGTATAAAGCTATAGAACTGGTACGGTCTATTCATGGTGAGACATAACACAACTGTCAAAAAGTTCAACCGAAATATAACTCTGAAATATCTGACCAATCCGGTATCTCCCGTCTTCCAAGTATAGTAAAAATGTCCATATCCAGTTAGAAACAAATACGCAGATACGAGGGCTCTAACTAACATATATATCGGTAACACTTTACTGGCGCCGGTAACTTGGTAAACTAGTATCACTAGTTGCATCCAACCTTTCCATTCGTTTGTCTGTTCGCGGTGTAGAACTCTGAAATTTTTTTTATCTTACTAATATTATACAGGGTTATTTGTAATTAACTAGCATCCTCGCAGTTGTAGATAGCTGACATCAAAAGTAACAACGTTTGTTCTACGGCTTTTTATAATTCGTTAAATTTTACTTTGTTGTTTGTCCTGTGTTGAGCTTGAGCGACTCATTGTCCTCTGTGTCTATAGCCCACCGGATTATGATTACGATTCATTTGAGATAGTAATGGAAAATGTATTGAAACAATTGTGTCTTAGTAAAAAGCATGTTGTGGTGTGTGGTGATTTTAATGTTGATGTACTTGTGCAGTCACCTAAATGCATTAAATTTATCAATTTATTCAGTTCCTTCGGCTTACAACACTTATTTTCAGAGCCAACTAGAATCACATCACATTCTGCAACATGTCTAGATAATATATTTTGCAACTATGAACTCCTGACAAAGGAGGTATTAAGTACCTTCAAATCTGACCATCTGGGGCAGAAGGTCGTATTTCCCATCAATATCACGGCTAAAGGAAAAAAAAATCATGTAGGCCAATGAGTACCTACATATCGCCTAGAACGATTTAATGAAAGCGTTTCTGCAAAAGTTGCTAGTATTGACTTTAACCAGGTTGATGCAAATAACTTATATGAGTCCTTGTTTATTACAATTAAATCTGAGTTCGACAATATATTTCAATCAAGAACTTTTATAAAAATGGAAACCTCCAGTTCTGTGACTGGGCAACCACTGGCATCTACAAAAGTAGAGCTAAGTTGTATGAATTATTTGGTATGAACATAACATAGCATCACGCCTTTTTCCCCGAAGGGGTAGGCAGAGGTGTGCAAACACACCCACATCTCGCCAGCTATGTTAGGTCCCATGTAATAGGGGGCGAGCCTATTGCCATTTACCGGGCACAAGTTCCAGACTCTGGGATAATTATCTGGGTAAAATTCTAAAGAGAATTATACATTATCCACCAGACCCGGGAATCGAACCCGAGACCTCGAGCGTGGCAGTCCGTACATAGTACGATTGTGCCACCGAGGTAGTCAAGAGGTATGAAGCAATATAATTTTAATCCTGATTTTATTCAGTATGTTAAAGATTATTCCAAAACTTTCAGAAAAGCGTGTGTTGCTGCCAAGTCATTATATTTGAGTAATAAGATTAAATAGTCCAACAATAAAGTCAAGTCCCGCGTCAGTGAGTGAATCTGGGGTTGCGTGCTTTGGGGCAAAGGCCCCGCAGCACGCAACCCTTCTAGCCTGCTTCTGTAAGGACGGCGGGTGGCGATCCCGCCGTCCTCAGGCCCCGATCATGGAGGTCGATAGTCTTGGGCGTAGTCGCGGAGTCTGGGGCGCCCTGGTCGTCGACTACGGAGCTCGGCGGGGAGGGTACGCTCCCTCTCCCTCCCGGCCGCCTCCTTCGCGAGCATGACTTGCTCGCAGAAGGACACGGCCGCGTTCCACCTACTCCTGCTGGAGACCATTGCTTGAAGCATGGTCTCCAGCGAGAGGGTATCCACGCCCAGACCCACTACGAGGTCCCGGCGCTGACTCGCCCACGCTGAGCACTCCACCAACGTGTGGAGTGCGGTGTCGTCGTCGGAAACCTCGCAGTGTTGACACCGGGGTGTGACCTCACGATGCATGCGAAACAGATAGCTACCGAAGCATCCATGCCCGGCAACGATCTGCGTCGCACGGTACGTGAGGTCACCATGCTGCCTCTGCAGCCAATCGTCCATGATCGGTCTCACCGCCGCGATGGTGGTGGTACCCCACTTGGGTTGCTCAAGTCGCACCCTCCACGACTCCATGAGATCCTGGCGGAGTTGGGACCGCTGGTCCTCGATTTCTCGAGACGCAGGCCTGTGGTCCCGCTCCAGCGCCTCCTTGCGCCATTGGAACAATGACGCAAGGGCTCTCGCTTCCAAGTCCCATGGAGGGGTCCCGGCTAGGAGACAAAGTCAAAACGACTTGGAATATAATTAATGCTGAAACCGGTCGCCTAAAGCCCCGTGACAATGACTTTGAATTAATTATTGATAATAAAGTCATTAACAAAGAACCAGATGTAGCACAAACCTTTAATATTTTTTTTATAGACATACCCGCGAATATAACTAGCTCCTTGAATTCTTGCCCAGTTAAAGCTCAACGTATGCTGGAAAGCGGCGTGAATCAGTGGCACATCTCATTTAGCTTTCAATATGTAAACCCCTAAATGATATTATAAAAGTATTCAAGTCGCTTAACTCAAAAAAGACAGCTGACTTGTGGGGTATTTCTGTAAAATTGCTTCAGTCCATTATTGTGAATTATTGTGAAATCCTGATCTCATGAAATACAGTAGTGATACGTTTATTTAAAACTGGATCAAAAAGTGACCCTGGTAATTTTAGACCAATTTCAATACTACCTGCCGCTAGTAAAATTTTTGAAAAAATTATATTGCAGCAATTACAATCACATTTTAATTCAAATATGCTACTACATAATGAGCAGTATGGATTCACAACAGGTCGTTCTACCATTCACGCAGGGGTAACGCTTCTGAAGCATATTTTCAATACCTGGGAGAATAAGCTAGATGCCATTGGTATATTTTGCGATCTCTCCAAAGCTATTGATTGCGTTGAACATAATACCCTATTACGGAAACTCAATTATTATGGTATCTGAGATTCGGTACTGGACCTAGTTGCCTCATACCTCAGTGATAGAATACAACATGTTGATATCAATGGTAGTCGGTCTTTAGGGGCTTCTGTAGCTATGGGCGTGCCACAAGGATCAATTCTAGGTCCGTTTCTATTTTTAGTTTACATTAATGATCTACCGTTCTATGTACAGAACTTGTGCGACATTGTTCTATTCGCCGATGATACATCACTTATTTTTAAAGTTGATCGCAAGCTGAGGAATTTTGACGAAGTAAATAGTTCACTTGCACTAGTTTTGGATTGGTTTACAACCAACAATTTACTTCTGAACGCAAAAAAGACGAAGTGTGTTAGATTTAGTATGCCTAATGTTCAGAACTACGGTACTAATATTATTTTGAACGGTGATAACCTTAATCTTGTAGAATCAACCGTATTTTTGGGTATTACTCTAGACAGTAAATTACAGTGGAACGCCCAAATATCGGGTCTTGCAGGGAAACTTAGCTCTGCGGCTTTTGCTATTAGTAAAGTCAGACAGCTCACGGATGTAGAAACTGCCAGGCTGGTTTATTTTAGTTATTTTCACAGTGTCACGTCGTATGGAATTTTACTGTGGGGCAAGGCAGCTGATATAGAGATCATTTTTATACTCCAAAAGCGAGCTATACGTGCGATTTATAAACTGAATGCACGAGTTTCTCTTAGAGAAAGATTTAAAGAAATAGGCATTTTAACAGTTGCATCACAATATATATATGCGAATATTATGTTCGTTAAACAGAATATACATTTATACAGTATGAACAGTGACATACATGCAATAAATACTAGAAATAAGCATAAATTGGTTGGGACGTATTATCGTTTACAGAAGGTTCATTACTCCTTTGCAGGATTTGGTGTGCGTTTTTATAACAAAATTCCTCTAAACATTATGAACCTTCCTTTGAATAAATTGAAAGTGGCTGTTAAGACACACCTCCTAAAAAGGCATATTATACTATTAAAGATTATCTAAACGATACAGAGAAATGGCAATGAGTTGCTTGCTCATTACTCGAGCGACTTAGGGGCTACTTCTGTTTGAAATGTTGTTTTATTGCTGAAACTCACTTATTATTGTTAAATTATTATTATTATGATATTGTAAGGTATGGGTACTTTGAGATTATGTGGCACCTTTAACTAGTATTTGACTTTTTTTGTGAATAACAGAGATTCATAATTTTTAAGTTCACTTGGTCCACACATGGTCACGTACTGCCCTTGCCCTCTTTTTATTGTTGTAACAGAATCATTGTATTTACTGGCGAATAAAAAGAGTGGCCGTGAGTTTTTCTTGCCAGGTTCTTTCATAAAATGTAAATGTAGAAGCATTTTCTTTTTTTGACGTTCATAAGTGTTACTACCGTTTATGAATGAAACATAGATTTAATGGTGTCGCGTTATAACAATAACAACTTGAAAACTCATTATTAAGTAATGTATTCAGTTTTATTAAAAGTCGTAGAACAAACGTTGTTACTTATGATGTCTGCTACCTACCCCTGGGAGGATGCTAGTTAATTACAAATAACCCTGTATAGAGGACAATTGTTTGTTTGAATTGTAATTACTGAACCGATTTTGAAAATTCTTTTACTGATATGTAGTTACATTATTCCTGTGTAACATAAGGTATTTTTTATCAATATCGCCCATGGGTTGTGGAGCTTCTAGTGGTAACCGACAATGTTAATACATTGCAAATGTTAAGCAACATCTAGTCAGGCCGGTCTTAGGATGGGTGACCATTTCTTAAGACACTGAGACCCCTCCGTGCCTCGGAGAGCACGTTGTCGCGTCGGTCCCGGTTGTCATACGAACATCTATGGCAGTCATAGGGGTACTTGGAGCCCTTAAAAATCCGACCGGTCTAACTACAGAACTTCGATATCGCCCATGGGTTGTGGAGGTCAGATGGCAGTCGCTTCACGGAAAATATCAAAGTTCAGCCGAATCGCAGTTAGACTGGAAAGTCGACCCCATATGAGTTGGGAAAAGGCTCGGTGAATGATGATAGGGTATTGTTTATCCCGGTAACGTGTTCCCTTAGGAATCGGGAACGAGCTTTTGTTCATGCCAACTGATTAAGATTACAATCTTTGTCTGTTGGTTCCTCCAGGCAAGGGAATAGTCGATGGTTCGAGTTCACACCAAAACTATCTTTTATTAATATTTTAAATATTATTTGAAAACAAAAGTACATCAAAAATTTGATACAACAACCGACTTCAAATTACCGAAATGGGACCAAATCATTCTCGGAATGGGACCAAATTAAAATGGGACCAAATAATTCTCGGAATGGGACCAAATAATTCTCGGAATGGGACCAAATAATTCTCGGAATGGGACCAAATAATTCTCAGAATGGGACAAAAATTTAAATGGGACCATGTAGGAAACATTTTCAAATTCGATTCACCCAAGTCAAAGATAAAACAAAAAAAACAGTCGAATTGAGAACCTCCTTTTTGGAAGACGGTTGAAAAATTTGTAAGCTTACTAAAATATACAATCATATACCTTAACTCACCTGTTAGATCTACTCTGGTCTGTAAAAAACAAACCTAAAACGAATACATAACCCACTGGCAACCAAAAACTCCACTCCGAATAATATTTATTCTCTTTCATAAAAAAGTTTGTTCTATCACATAAATAGAAATACGCCATTATAACCCCCAATTTCGCGAGTGCAACCAACGCTGAAGGGTTAGTGGGGTTCTTTACACCAAGTGGGTTATAACCCTGAGTTCTGTTTTGTATGATGTCGTATGATGACCATATGAGACGGGCACAAGCTACCACTGCGCTGGAAGAAAGTTCAAATTATTGTTAAAAAATGGTCTTCTATGCAGTAAAGTAAGTCTTCTATGCATTAAAGTAAATCTTTTATGCATTAAAGTAAATCTTTTATGCATTAAAATGATCTTCTAGATATATGATAGATACTACAATAAATATACTTGTGGAAATCTATTGTTTGCTCAATAAATTTTGTAAAAGAATCTATTCAGAAGGCAGGCCCAAGCGATGAATAACGTGACCATGACGCAATGACACAAACACGCCTGCGGAAGGGGCAATCTAGGGTATAAAAGTGGGGATGACCCTAAATTGCCTTCTTAATGGTGTCTGTAGGCTAGCAGTAGGCTTTTCATAAATCCGAAAGAGCGCAAGATTGCTTGTCCCAAATTGCCCCTGCGGCAGGAGCATGTCAGTAGAGCATGTCGCATCAATCGTTTTAACTTTGGCATTCGGACGAGACGCACGTGTTCTTAATAGAATCTTATTCTATTAAGTAGTTTCCTTTTGGTTTGATCAGTCAAGTTCTTTTTTTTTACTTATAAATAAATATAGTATTATAATAACAATATTTTCTTATCTCTAAAAAAATTAAAAAAAAAAGTGAAGTCACCACAACAAGAAGAGCGCGAAGGTGACAATCTGCAGCTGCGTGTAGGGCTCCGGCTGGGCGCAGCACGAGCCGTCGTTGAAGTTCATGTGGTCGTTACAGAACATGTTGAGTAACAGCTGGGCGAGGTGGCGCAGCGGCCCCTCGCCCAGCCCGGCCGGCCCGCCCGGGGACACCAGGCGGGCCGAGCTCCAGATCTTAGCCGCACTGTGCGTTAAAATCTGGAATATTTTATTATATGGTAGAATGCGGCTCGACTTTCAATTTAGGAATCGATTGAATTATCAATCCCGGATAGCAAAATATCGATCGAGATCGAATATTGAAATTGGCCATTAACTAGTTGCTACTGTTTCCAAATATTTATATATCGCAAAAATGCATCATCATCAGTCACCAGGTCCAGGTTTGAACCGGATTTATACTTTTCTAAGCTGAACAAACGTTTTACCAATTTAGCTACCGAACGACCTATAATAATTAACTTTCCTCGAGAACCACTCTATCCAGGAAAGGGCGACTATGTTTTATACTATGGTAAATCGAACCGATTCCGAAGAAATTGCATGAAGAAACTGAACAAATTCAAACTTGACTAAAATTTGGCGCACAAAAAGCTCATAACTTGAATGGACGCAAAGTTGATTGCTAATAGACCCCTAGTAAAATAACGTAATAAACTCATATAATTAGCCTTCAACAAATAACAGTAAACTTCCATGTTCCTACTGACACATGGATTAAACTAGCAAATAATACAAAAGTTCCATGTTAACCAATAATAATCTTAACCTCGGATCACATAATATATTGCTTCTCATAATTTTTCATCATTTCAGCCGTTGGACGCCCTCTGCTGGGTCCTGCGCTTTCCGCATCCAGTGGCTTCCTGCGACCTTAACATGTCATCACACACACAGTCCACCTTGTGGCAGAGCTTGCCTCTGCATGCTCTATTTAAATACTTTATAACAAGAGAGTACTTACTTCAATGGCTGCTCTATTATAAGAATCAATATCATTATTATTTATTCTCTTTTCATCTTCTTTCAACTTCGAACTATCCACAGACTCAATAAGCTTCCACAACACCTGAGTCTGTCTCGCTGCAAGCGAATCTATAGCTTGTACTAATTGTGTTAGGTTCCTTTTGTATTCTTCCAGTAAAAATTCTGTAGTGTTCCGAGTTTTTAGGAGTTGCAACCCAGTTGATGCCACGATGACTGATGGTGGTTGGTCTGAACGCTGCCTATTGGAAATATAACCTTATTTCCCAGTGATATAGATTAATTGACTGAGCTATGGTGGCATAATGTATAATGGCCGATGGGGGCAAACGCAGAATGGGCTAAGATTGTCGCCAGGATCGTGGTGCTCTCCACATAATCGGGCATCCTACATTCGTTGTTTGCCATCAAAAAGCTATGGACGTCGAAATAGTAGGAGTTCCGCTCTTCATTAATTTAGTGTACCAATATAAATGATTAAGCCGTTGGTCCCGGTTGTGATATGAACATCTATGTCAGTTGTTACAGATATTTGGAGCCCTAAAAATAATTCAGACTGGTCTAACTACAGACTCGGATATCGCCCATAGAATGGGGAGGTCAGATGGCAGTCACTTCACGGAAAATATCGAAATTCAGCCGCATCGCAGTTAGACTAGCAAGCCGACCCCAACTAGGTTGGGAAAAGGCTCAGTGGATGATGGTGATATACTAAATAATAAATGATGTTTGCTCGAAAAACCGACACAACAGCAATTAAGTTTGATTATGCATCTACACATTCGCGATCGCCTATACCGAACGATAGTGGCCTGGAACGCCCTGCCTGCTCACATGTTTCCTTCCACATACAACTCTGGGTACTTTAAAGCGGGGCGTAAAGAGGCACAACACTGGGCCGCCAACTTGAGAATCACTTTCGATAGCACTGTCAGCTGTGAAGGTGACCTTCACTCGCTAAACGTCGTCTTGGCTTACCATCAGGCGAGCGACGTCAATTTGGCGACTCCAAAAAGAAAAGTATAATCTGCAATGGCCTATGATCGGCGATGATGACGGCGGCAATCATGACCCATTCCGCGATTGCCCATAATGACCGGTTCTATATTATTATGTAGAGGCCGCAAAAGATGTTATAAAATCTCACCACGTCCTGAACTGGTCCACCATGGTCTTGGACACATCATCACTGTATATAAAGGTCACAGAGAGCCTCAACTTATTGTCAACATAAGTATAATTCGGTAATTTATGGTCCACTGTAGAGTACGAAGTGTCTATGTTCACTCTTGTTTTTAAAACGTCTGAAAAAAAAGTGAACAATTAATTGTCATTGTTTCTCTGTGGTTGCGTTTTCGCGGCAATTCTTGAATAATATATTTTTTGAAAATAAGGTTTTATTACTGGTTATTAGAACTAAAAATACGAGTAATAAATACAATTTATTATCATATTTAGACTAAAATCGAACATACTTTTATTTATTTTTCATTTAATCGTGTTAAAGACAGTGTAATCTGTAAATTATACTTACCAATAAAATATTCGTAAAGCTGCTCCAACCTCGTGTCCCCTATAAAAGCGAAACTGTTATATTTGCCCCAGAACGCGAGGTACCTTAGACATCGTCGTGCATCTCTGAAAAGAATATTTAATGCTATTCTTTTATAACCCGTATACTTTCATTATGACCATCCATCTGTCCACCACAACACTTGAAATAGAAGAAGTAGAATTTATATAATGTGAAATTCTTAAAAAGTATATAATTGTACCTCTGTACCTAATAGGAAATCTTTATGTAAAGTATAGCTCAAAGGTGTTATGTATGCTTACTTGCACAACATACAACACGCCTACCGCTCAGTACCTATATGAATAACACAATGATTCAATTGTAAGTGCTTGTACATAACTGATTAGATATAGATTAGATTATATTTGCAAATGCAATATGAGTACAATATATTGAAGGCCATAGAAGTATGATGTCAAAGTTCTTATCCCTGAAAAGGTAGACAGAGACTATCATTAAGCCCATATTTCAGCAAGAGACCATTTCCTTAAGGAAACAGTAGCAGAAAATAGATGAGGCATTGTGCATTAGCTAGTAAATATAATATTTAATAAGGGGATTGCCCGCTATTAAAGTCAGCGTTGAAGTCACCTACCGGAATACTGCTGTACTACGACACCGATGTATTGTGTTACAAGTCCTGACAATGACGTTTTGTTTGTTTGTCATGTATATTTCCTATCTAAATATTTAAAGAATAGTAGAAGCAAACTCATTGCTTTCAAAAACAGAAATATTTAAAAATGATGAATGCTGGCAACTTACGTTTTTGAATATCTGTGCAACATACAACCATAGGGTTGCCATTCATGGTCACCTTTATACCTCCCGGATGTCAACAGCCATGTACAAGAGTCAGAACCTTGAAAAAAAATACATATAACACTGTTTGTTTAAAAGATATTGCATTTTGGGGTTCAGGATAAGCTTGAGCTGACTGATCGCCTGCAGGCTCCGACTCCTTTTTTTGTTCGATTTTCAACCTTATATCTATACTTCCATAGCCAACTTATTAACCAACTTGCCAACCTTATTAACTGTCTGAATGACTGTTAGTGTGTGGGGCCCTTTAGAAATCTGATAAATACATGAAACTGCAAAACTCTACATTATAAGAGGAAGTAGCATTTACATCAGATATTGCCTCAACAGTGTTAAACAACATTCAACACAGGTATATCGAGTTGCAGGAAGGTTGCATGGAGTTCTAGTATTATTTTCTTATTATTTCACCAAAAATATAATATTATATGTAAGCTACAAAAATGGGGAACACTAAACATAAAACATTAGCAGTACACTTCAAAAAAATCAGATTATTGCACGACAATATTGTTGGTATCATCAAAATTCAGGAGTTCAAAGATAAAAGTTACTGGGGATGTGGGGTGGGTGGAGTGGGCCACAATTGACGGGGGGTCAAATCGAAGTATGATGATTGAAAGATTTGTAAAAGGAAAATGCACAGTTTATTTACCATATCGCAAGTGTAGTGCTCCATGATAACCAATAAATCCAATCACTAATACTAACGCCACCAACTTGGCATTTTCTACATTTAATTGATCAATGAACCACTCGGCAGATGTCTTTTTAGAATATGTACCCATCTTAATAACTTAATATTTTTATTCATTTGATAAACACTAGGATTTAAAGAAAAAGGATAATATTGTTCTGCGACACTATCGCACAAAATAAACAAGGCCAGATACACTCAAACTCGAGGAGAAATAGAGAACGTTTCGGTCACACTTAATAAACGTTGGACTTCACTACAGGTTTAACTTGTCTAAAGTAAAGCGTATTAGGTAAGTGTTTAATTTTTCTTTTCAAGTCCATTCCCAAGCCGGAATGGAAATACAATTCCGAAAACCGCGTCAATCGGCAAGAAGTAAAATGACATTACTACATTCTTGACATGACAACAAAAGCTGTCTGTGAACTCTGTGACAGTGACAAATACAGTTGAATCTGACCCTGCCATTCATGAAAAATACAATAGAATGATTAATGATCTATGATCCTTTAGGCCTTATTTATAGACTTTAGGCCTTATTCTTTTGGGGGGGGGGGTTCCTTTTTTAATGGGTAAATTCCTATAGGGGGGGTAGACGGGTTAACTTAACAAACATCAAGTTTGGAATAATCATGGTTTTTATAAGCTGGTAACATCAATCAACATCTTTCAAAATTTCAAACCACAGATAAGAGATTTGTACTAAATAAAGTAAACGTCTTATTGGATTACAATGGCGGCTATGTCCCCGTCCGAGGTATGTATTAAAATAAATGAAATTTTATGCTTTGCGACTATTTAACAAGTCTTATTTTGTGCATATTGAAGACATATAATGATACCATCGATCCCGTAAGTCTTATTTCTTTGAAACCACATTTTCACCGAGATTTATACTGTGACAGATACGCTGTTTTGTCAGAATTTTGATTGTATCAGATAAAATTCAGCTGCAGTTAGTGAAGATATATTTTACTTATGTTTGAAGGTGGGTAACCTAGTATAGTATAACATTTACGTTTGGTAACGGATGAATTATTTTATTTTAGCGGAGATTACAAAAAGAACTTATGTCCCTAATGAAGGAACCTCCACCAGGAGTTACCGTAGACGGAGATCAGGCCAGCCAAAATCTTACACTGTAAGTACACCTATGATTATTTAAATTAAGCATTGTTTCTGCTAGATAAGTTTAGATAAGATTATATACCTGGTAAAACTTATTGAGAAGTGAAAATAGAAAGCTGAAATGTTGTGTGTAACTATGGTCTTTGCCAATGGCAATGGAAAAAAGGTAGGCAGCAGTATTTATTTTTTAAAGTTGTGATTTATTTGTGTTCCAAAATATTATAATTATAAAACTGATATTAATTTATTAATTTTAAATCAGTACTATGTCAACAAAAAATGTTATTTACCATAGAAGCCTAATAAATACAAGAAAAATCAAATAAGGAAGTAAAATAACAGGATTGATAATGAGCAAATTTATCCTATAAATATGTATTTTGCAGTTAAATCTATGTGGTTTATAAAATTTTTTAAAGATCAAGGGCTTTTAGGTGATTATTTTAAACTTGTTCAAAGCAAATATAAATGTATCGTTACAACTAGTTTGATATATGGGCGTAAAAAATGTCTTTAAACTATCACTTTTGAGGCGGGAATGATTATGTTGTTTTAATAGTTCTATTCTTAGTATATATTCTATTCTAGTAGAATGCGTGAAAGAGGATATGACCAGGAAAGGAGTGACTGAGGAGATGACGTGTAACGGATGTATGGAAGATGAAAACATGTTGCGCCGACCCCAAATAAATGGGATAAGGGCAGGCAAATGATGAATAGTTCTATTCAAAGTCATACATAGATCAACTGCTGTATTTCTCTTTCTTAAAAGTCATTAAGATACTTTGACGGCCTTGGTGGCATAGTCAGTTAAATGTACAACCTGCATGAGGTAATGAGCTACCCTAGATGTCCCAAGTTCTATCGCTGGCTCAAGCTATATATGTTTCAGAGTTTGGATATATCTAGTATTAGTGATCTAGTACTCATAGCACAAGCTCTGCGTAGTTTAAGACTAGATAGTGTTGTGTACAAATTGTCCTACTAAATAATCACATCTTTATCCCCAAAGGGGTAGACAGAGCCAGATGGGACAATTGGTTTTTTTGGACACACAAAATGTCACACAAAATGTCATCTAGCCCAAATTAAGCTAATATAAACTTGTGTTATGGGATCTAGACGACTGATAAACATACTTATATATTTCTAAATACATACATATTATACATAGAAGACACCCAAACTCCAAAGCAAACATTGGTGGATTACACAAATAATTTGATTGTATTCATGTATTTAGAATATAATATAATTATATTTATCAGGTATCTAAATCCCATAGCACAAGCTTACAGCTTTAAATTTATAACTGATAAAAAATTTATTAAAAAGTTATTATCTTTACATAGTATAAAACAAAGTCGCTTTTCCTGTCTGTCTGTCCCTATGTATGCTTAGATCTTTAAAACTACGCAACGGATTTTGATGCGGTTTTTTTTAATAGATAGAGTGATTCAACAGAAAGGTTTTAATGTATAATACATGTATAACATACTTAGAGTAATACCGATTATTTTGGAGGTTTCTAATGTAATGTCGTAAATAAACACATTTTTTGGGCTTTCATTACAAAAGCTGAAGAAACCCTACGAGATAGATCAAAATAATGTACTACAGTATTGTACACCATAGAAAGGTCTACAAAAAAGTCCGCGATAGCATATGTCTATCTCTTAAGGATAACTCACAGTAACCATTTTTATCTTTTATAAATGACAAAAAAATAATGTGTCATTTGCCAAGCTATTTTTACCAATGCAGTATTATTCCTTATCTAATTGAATACTTTACATACATTGTGCATTTAATGTAGACCAAAATTGCCATTCAAACCATATAATTTGGACGAATGACTTAAGAGATATCTCGTGATGGAAAAAAAATACGAGCGCGGTGACGCAGCCGGGCTGTGGCCAATGACGGCAGTGAAGACAGAGATTTTAAGCAATACAGCATAAATCCTTATCCAATTAAGTACCTTAAATACATTTTGCTTTTAATATAGATCAATATGGCACTTTACAGCATGTAATTTATACGAATATTTTCGAAGATATTACAGATTAATAGGTTATGTCATAGGCTTTTTCATTAAAAATTCATTTTCATTCATTCAATTCATTCGAAATTTTTATCGAAATTCATAGTAGCTACCTTGGTTGGAGGAATTAGAATAAAACAATAGAATTATAGCCAAAAAGCTGTTTAAAGTAATGTAGGTATTTAAGTTCAAAAAAGAACTGAATAGGATAGGTATAAAGTCATATCTGAATGCCCAAAGAGCACGTTCAGCTAGAGACGAAGATTCGTCAAGGGAATGTGAGGCTCGGCTCAGCCAGCTTCGGGCTAGATATAGAGCTGAAGGAGTAAGAGAATCCTCAGTTGAGCGTGAGGCTCGCTGCAGCCAAGATCGGGAAAGTCATAGTGTTCGGAGAGCCAGAGAATCGTCTGCCGAGCTTGAGGCTCGCCTCAGTCAGGATAGGGGTAGGCATCGATTACAGAGAGCCAGAACTAATTCGTGGGTAAATAAAGAAAATTCTGCCATGAATTACGATCCATCGATTCCTTACAAGGACGATCGATAGTATCAATTGATAGCATGTCAGTAGTGATTGAACATTGTTTGGCATTGAAATTCAAAGACGAATCTAATTCCACAATTCTAATACCACAGATAAAGACAATCATTCAACCAATGCAAAGCATACAAATATCTGCATTGAGATATTTGAATTTTAAGACTGACATGCTAGATAGTCTACATTGCACCCGTGCGAAGCATGGGCGGGTCGCTAGTTATTATAATATATTTTTCTATTTCAGGTGGACAGTACATATGGAAGGTGTTCCCGGCACATTATATGAAGGCGAAAAATTTGTATTACAATTCAAATTCACAAATAAATACCCATTTGACTCTCCTGAGGTAAGTCGCTTAAGTTTTTTTATTTTTATAACTATAAAAAAACCGGTCAAGTGTGAGTCGGACGCATAAAGGATTACTTACCAAAACCACAAAACAATGACCTTTGTTATATGGGGGTCCCCTGAAATATTAATTATATTCTTTTTTTTAGTATTTGTTGTTATCGAGGCACCAGAAATACATCATCTGTGAAAATTTCAACTTCCTAACTATCACGGTTCATGCGATACAGCCCAAGACAGACGGACAGACAGCAAAGTTTCAGTAATAGGGTTCCCGTTTTAGCCTTTGGGTACGGAACCCTAAAAACTGTGTAGAAGAATAGTATATCACCCATTTCTTAGTATCTATATACCTCGTGCCACGTAAAAGGAACGCTGGCCTTCAAGCTGGGCAGTAGACGATTTATCGATCTATATGGCGGTAACAGCGAGTAAGAGCGAGAGTACCGATGCGCACACACCCGTCCCACTCTCGCCCAGCTTTGTTTTCACGTGAACACCAGTATAGTAGTGTGGGCTATTTCTCTAGCCACTGTTATTTACATAAAATTCTCAATGTAGTGTAAATTAACAGTCTTTCGACACAGCGTCTGTGACTATAGGTACATTAGGGTACCCTTTACCTAATTATAGGGTTTGCAGACACTATAATTTACTGTACCATATTGAATTTTCGCAATAGACTACCAGTGGATATATGTACGTGAATTAGTTAAGAGAATTATGATATGTGTTGAGAAGAGGTTTTCCGACACAGAAGCTTTGTCTATAGGCAAATAATAGGTATCGCGGGAAATTAAAAAAAAGTTAATTGTGTCACGTGACTGACGTTTATGGCGATATCATTGGTTAAATAAGTCAATCGACCCTGTCATACATAGTGCTGTAAAAAAAATTGTATCTATTCCATTTTCGAATTCAAACCTATTATTAAATCGTCGACAATTATTAAGATGCGCTTACACGGGCAATTTTTAGAGCAATAAATGTTGACAACACGAATTTATCATTATGGCACAATTAGTGGACTTATTCTTTTCTTGACGTCACAATTTTTATTGCCTGTGTAAACTCGCCATTAGAATCAGATAATGACTGTTAGTCACGCCTATAATTAGATCGCTGTAGTCATTAGACTCGTTAGGCACACTCGATATGGCATGAAACTAAGGAAAACCCGTGTAGTTTCTTCCTCAATGTAAAGGGGCTTTTTATTTGAATGCTAAACGTGCATCATCCTCATTGGAGGACTGCTTAGGTAGCGTGATCGGTAGTGAATTCACTTTGATAGACCCGCTCGAGACATACTTAGTGTGGCCCACAAAATGTGTGTCCATTCATTTGTATGTCTGGGGTGAGGGCAGAACGCGGCCCGTCCCATGCCGTGCACTCGGCAAGGGTGTGGGCCGCTGTGTCGGCGACACCGGCCGGGCAGTGACGACACACGATGTCCGGCTCCACCCCAACAATCCTGCACAGGTATTTGGCGAACACACCGTGACCTGTGAGGAGTTGTGTGAGGTGGTACGTCGGTACGCCATGTGACCTCTCCGCCCAGGCCCGCAGGACGGGTCGAACGGCCCCCACGAGCATCGCGCTCGCGGAAGGCGACACCAAACGCATTGCCCACTCCCGGAAGGGCCCCATGGACATCTCTATGGCCCAAGTCATCTTTACCTACACGCCGTGCACCTGCTGACAAGCGGACGAGGTTCAGGCAAATTAATCAATTCCTTGAACAATAATAACACCTTTAAAGTTTTACGTTTATGTGAGAAAGGGTTCAAGTTATGTGTCTGGGAGAGGTTGGAAATAGTTAGGAGGGATGAGGACACCTTACTCAACGAACAAACAGATTTTCATACATCTCCTTTACTTAATTTGTTTGTGAACAGACAGGCACAGTAGTTGTTTGTTGGTTTGTGTGTGTCACTTGGCATTTTCTATGTAATTAAAGAGTAATGTCTTATATTGTTGAATACCTATTTTTGAATTTCGTTATCATAACTTGTAGTTTCTACCCACGTTAGCTATTGTGACAAATCCTACATATTATACTATATATATATTTACACATTCATACTTAAAAGCAAATACGTTCTGGCTTCATATTTTGCTGTTCTCTCTGAGACAGTCTTGATAATGCCTCGTTTAGAGGCGAAACAATTGTCGACGTTTTATAGTCCTTTAATTTTGCGAAGATAATGCTATTATAATTTGAAAAGTTTTAACATCTTACTTACCATTACTTTGTCATGGATAGAAATTAACCAGTGTCCAGATTCGGCAGTAGGCTCGCGGAAGGGTGACTGGCGAAATGTGGACGTTTTAAACTCGCCTGTCTACGCATTTGGGGATAAAATGGATGGGGGTAACGAGGGGGACGAGTCTGTGTGTGTCTTCTCTTTCCTTGTAAATTTGTCGAACTGCTAAATAAATCGACATAACTGATAAGTAACACGCTCAAATCGGAAAATTGTGTGTGTGAATTTGAAGTTCACTGAATACGCCAAAAATTTTATGTGCTCAACGGATACTTACTTAACTTCAAATTCCGGCCGTTTGACAGTATTCTGTTAAAATGTCCTGAATAAATGAGAAATGCTTGTTTACTAACCACATGGTAGGTATGAAAATCTATGAATAATACTTATGCAGAGTTAAACCAGTTGTAATCTTTCCTTATTACGGTTTTATCGTTGTATATATCCATATAAACAGACAGTTAATATTTAGATCATATAGAAAAGTTACATTTCAAATACACCAGATTAGATAAGTGATTCATAACGGATTTGTTCGTGTTATTAATTTGGAATTCGTTATCTAGTGTAGATGATTGCAAAAAAATATTATTATCTGTCATAGCCCTTTTAGATTGCGTACGTTAAAAATGATGTTGTATTTTGTTTTTTTTTTTTTTTTTCAAAATTACTATATTGCTACTATTTTTTATTAAATTCATTCTGCCATTTTGGTCATAACTCATATGTGTGCCCGGTGACGGCAATAGGGTTGCCCACTATTACGTGGCACTAAAAATACTGGCAAATTGTGGGTGTGTAATGCACCTCTGTCTACCCCTTCGGGGATATAGGCGTGATATGTGTGTGTGTATTTTATTTAGATGTTTTGTGTCTTATTTATAATATACCTACTAGCGGACTACTAGCCTAAAACCTTCCTCGAGAACCACTCGCAGCATGCAAATTCAGGTTCAGTTGTTTTTGGGTTTATCGCGAACAGACAGACGCTGAGGATTACTTTATTTTATAATATGAAGTGATGTCTGCCATAACTCATCTATATATTTAATACGACAATTTGTCTGTCCGTCCGTCGCGTTTTTCAATTATAATTAATAATACATACATTTGCATGAAATATTAAAAATATTCGTAGAAGTTTAGGGAAGGTTTTTTTTTTATATATTTGATGCGATACAAAGTTCGCTGGGATAACTAGTTTATATTTACTACTTGCTGTGCCCGTGACTTTACCCGTGCCGCGGTTACTGTGTCGTATTATTGTACTACCGGACGCACGCGGCTTTGCCCGCTTGACAAATTATACACTAAAACCTTTCTCGAGAACCATTCTATTCATTAGTGAAAACCGCATCAGAATCCGTTGCGTAGTCTTAAAGATAAAAGCATAAATAGAGAACGACATCGGTAAGCGAAGGTTACGAAAATTTTACGTTTATCTGAGCATCGACAGGTGCTCCACTTGCAGGTTATTGGGATCCTAAAATCTAAGTAAAACCCTCTGTAATATTTAAGAATATATTTGTAGTAGGTACTAAAATAAGAAATCATATCGTGTATTGTCAACCACTTCCAAGGTTACTCATCGATCTATCATTAAATCGTAAATAAGTACCTAAGTAGACATATAGGTAATAATTAGATTATGATATTGTAGCAAGTAGGCAAGCAGACTAATTGAAGCACCACCTCTGACGTCACATCATACGAGAAGGCGGTTCTAGTCCCTTCTACAAGCTTCTACCAGTTTCTACCCGCGCATACGCCATAACCACACCTCCTTATAATTGAACTAGCCAATTAGGTATAAGCGATACATAATAAGTACTACAAATGTATATTATACTCGCCCTTTGTTTAGATGCACGCCCATTTAAACCTGTTTATGTTAAGCCGGGGATACTGTAATTATAAAAATACGAATACATTTCGATAATAAAATCAATTACATACTGTTACTGCGAATATTAACTACCTACCTACAGCTAGCTCGCACTACGTTAACATACTCGTAATGTAATGACATAGTTTACATTATACATAACTAGCAGACGCCCGTGGCTTCGCTTGACATTTTTCAAACCTTCCTACAGAACCCCTCTATCCAATAGTGAAAACTGCATCAAAATCCGTTGCGTAGTTTTAAAGTTCTTAGAATACATAGTATATAGTAAACGGAAGCTACTTTTTTATATGCCTCGCAAGATGACAATGGGATTGGCGGCCATATTGGTGACGTCATAATGACGTAGATTAACCCACAATACTGGTTTCTTATCCGTACGTTTCACCGATTGATGACGTCATCACGGAGCGGTTGTGACAAGGATCTATCCCTCTCACATCGTGCGCGGCTTATATACTGCTAGCTGATCGCCGCAGCTCCGCCCGCGTGATTTAGTTTACTCGTTTCCGGTTCCCGTGGGAACACACTACCCGGATAAAAAGTAGCCTATGTTACTCAGGGTGAATGTAGCTTTCCAATGGTGAAAGAATTTTTGAAATCGGCATAGTAGTTTTTTAATTTATTCATTACAAACATACAAATCTTTCCTCTTTATAATAGTAGTATAGATAGATGTTATGATAATTTCAGGTAACATTCATCGGCAGCAACATACCAATCCACCCACACGTGTATTCTAACGGTCACATTTGTCTATCAATACTGACGGACGACTGGTCGCCGGCGCTGTCGGTACAGTCTGTCTGTCTGTCCATCGTGTCTATGCTCAGTAGCTGTAAGGAGAAGGTAAGATACTTGCTACACGATATTCTATTCTATTCATTCTCTAGTGAATGGAAACCGTGTTCTGGGAAGCGCAGTGTTGAGCGGCCACCTAGGTACTAGATTAAAAATTATAAATCTTTATTTCAGGCAATATTAGGTAAGGTGTTATAATTGTAATTTAATGCACATAGATCTAGCACCTTAAAACTATGAATCATCATTCACCGAGCCTTTTCCCAACTTGGTTGGGATCGGCTTTCCAGTCTAACTGGGATTCGGCTGAACTACGATATTTTCCGTGAAGCGACTGCCATCTGACCTTCACAACTCATGGGCGATATCGAGTTCTGTAGTTAGACCGGTCGGATGCCATAGATGTTCGTATGACAACCGGGGCCGACGACTTAACGTGCTCTCCATCACCACATTAAAACTATGAATACTTACATATACATATACATATACTGTGCATAAGTGGTATTATTCTGGAGATCATGGATTGTGGTTGTCGGAATTAAGATCAGTTTTTTTTAAAACAATAATAGCAATCGCAAATAATGTTCTACTAGTGTCCCAGTTAGTGCTTGTAGTACATTAGTAGTGTGGCTATCGGGGATCCAGTTCCTTAGCCAGTTTAGAAAATGGTTGCTGAAGTCACTAGCTGTCCCGCAAAAAAAAAAACTTGTAAACCTGCCCTGAACTTACAATAGTGTATGACCAAAATTAGCCAAATACGTCGAGTCATTCTCGAGTTTTAGCGAGACAAACGAATATAAATAAATAAATATGTTAGAACAATTCACACAACGCCATCTAGTCTCAAACTAAGCAAAGCTTGTGATATGAGTACTAGATAAATTGATAGCAATACTTATATACATTTATTTTTGTAAATACAAACATATTATACATAGGAAACACCCAGACTTAATCACAAATGTTTGCGTCATCACACAAAGTTAATTCCGACCGGGAATCGAACCCGAGACTCCGGTGTCGAAAGCGGAGAATGGCAATTCATTATTATTTATACAGATAGAAGAAGATAGATATGTGCCCGGCGATGGCAATAAGTTTGCCCTCCCCCCCCCCCTCTCCCTCTATTATGTAGGACTATCAACTCAACACCATTGGCAAAATAAAGGTGTGTAATATATATAAATGAATCTACATTTCAGAAACGGCCACCCGACAATTCATTTTATGTTAAAACGTGCAATAAAAATCCTAAGAAAACGAAATGGTGGTACCACGGTGAGTTGTTTATATGACTTTTACTAGTTAATATCTGGATTTGTCTAGAATTGAAAAAAATATGCTGAGTCTATGACTAACTGAGCACGAACCCAAACGCTCTTGAAGCTAAGTCTGCTGTTTCAATCGTATCAGAATCTAAATATTTGTGCAATAATGAGTTTATCATATTATAATCGCGACTCCGCCTGCGTGGTACACAAAACCGGGATTAAAGTTTTATTGCCAGTTTCTTTTCTCACAGGCTCTACTGTGTCGACTTGATAATCTGGCTTTAAATGTTACTTCAATAATTGTGTTTCTATATGACACTAGCGGACGCCTTCGCCCGTTTGACATATACAAAAACCTTCGAGAACCACTCTATTCATTGGTGAAAACAGCATCAAAATCCGTTGCGTAGTTTTTTAGATACCATACATACAGGCGGAAGCGACTTTGTTTTATGATTTGATGTCAATATAGTCTTATTACTTAACGATAAGGTACATTATTGAATACATGCTAACCAAATACTTTACACTGTTTCCCTTTTATTTAATTTACAGAATTTAATCTGACCGGTCTCACTTTATAGCTTTATCAAAGGTTTTTGTTCACTTTAAATATTTATTAAACAAGTATTTTACTACACTGTCTGACATATCTTCAAGCCATTGTTCAACTATATTAAAATAGAAAACGAAGATTTTTGACGAATCTAAATAATTTTCTAAAAATTTCAAAGATAAAAAAAAAAAAAAAAAAGTGTGTGTGTCAGCTCCGACGCACGACTGGAGTTTACTCCTTAAGTACGAGTATCTAACCATAACAAATTAGAAAGTTGCGCACTAGAGGTGCGCACCAAAAACGTGACACGATTTTCGTTACTTGTTAGTAGGTTTTACCCCTCGGATTTTTCTCATACCGGGCGCCTTATATATGAAAATCGATTCTTAAGGAGTAAACTCCAAAAACAATAACATTAAATTGTGATTTAATAGTGAGTTTTTTTCCAAAAATGTATAGATTATTGAAATGTTTGATTGCAGATGACTCGGTCTAACAATACGTCGTGTGGCTTTATCGAGCATGGACGATAAATCTCAATATGTGTTAAGTGTTATATATATGGTATGTTAATATAAAATGTTATGTACATATGACGTGGTGCGTGACGGGCACACCCCTGTCTACCCCCTGTGGGGACGGCTGCGATTGGCGGAGGACATTGTTGAGTACAGAACACCGAACTGAACATTTGGGTAAAAAGTACAAGATTTTTAGTTTGCGACATTTTTTAGATTTTAACAGTTTTGCTACAAATTTATAATACGTCCATTATATTATTTTATTAAGAGATTTATTTTAAAAAATATTGCTGTCGGTCTCAATCGGGTATCACAATATTTCTAATATGAAAACGTATTCATTTCGATGTCTATTATTGGAGGAGGCTCTTACCCCAAGGGGGGCTACACAACCTATGGACAATCAAATAAATGAACAGGTTGTGGAGATAAATAAGGCTATAAATAAATATGAAAACGTGACATAAGTGAACAACATGTCAAGATAATCTTATTGTGAAATGAACTAATGGAAATATTATGATTTACCAGATTATTCAATATAGCAATATATTAGGATTCGTTCGAGAGACTGATATCTCTCAAATAATTTGATACTCAAAATTTGCTTTAAAGTATATAACTACTACTATTTAACAGCGAAATTTAGTTTGGATTATTACATAATGTATTGGAATGATACATTATATAATTGCATGTAGGGAACGTTGACGTGATTATAATTGAATTAGACTCGTAGCAACAATGACGCACCACAAAATGTACCTAATGTTCGTAGCACTCGTACCACAACGCTACGTTACATTTGATGTTCGTAGCAAAGCGCCACGTTACGTTTGATATTCGTAGCGTATCTGAATGTCACACTTAAAATCTGGTAACGCGATAACATTGACATTCCTGTCACAGTATCGGTATTTAGCTAGAATGCGACGCAGTTTCTATTACCCATTTCACTTAATACGAAAAGTACGTAAATACTAGAAAAAGTCAGACAGACATACATCACACCTCTTTCCCCGAAGCAGAGGTTCATTACAGACCCACACTGCCAGTCATTTTGTTGGTCTCACGTAATATGTGGTAAGCCTATTGCCGGTACCTCTAACAGGCAGGACATATGTCATAAAACCCTAAATAAAATATTTGCAGTCTGAGCACTGAAAAAGTGAGGTTATTTAACTCGCACATTTTGCAGTAATTCTTTGTTGCACACCGTATCCAAATCGCCTGTATAACGTCACAAGGGGAGATACACGGTATTATAATCTATACGTGATTCTCGTAGCCGATAGTTGACGTTACAGTCGATATTCGTAGCCTCGTAGCGTCACGTAGCGCTACATGTCAATTCATGTCATTGTATGCTACGGTCTGTTTTCATTATAATCCGTTAGCAGTTTTATAGATTTGTCAGTGCTAATTAAATAATATGAAATATTTTAAAGTAGTGTAATAGGATATCAAAATGGTTTACTATGGATTCTGTTCTCATTAGCCAGTCAACGATTTGTATATAATTTTTTTTTATTATTTTTAATATCGTTATATTTACTAAGCCGATTGGACGTTCAATGTTGTACTGGATATAAGTTAGTATTACATTAATATTTTACAAGTGAACGTATTACACTGAAGCTTAGCCGACTTACAAAGAGAGTAATACAATAACATCTATGTATCTAAATCAAAACTAAGTTTTATAATAAAAAAAGACGCTTAACTTGTTTGACTTAAATGGTATTATTTTTTTACAAATATTTTGTTATCACAATATTATAATGATGATAGAATTGAATATAGTTTCTGGTGTTTTAATGTAGATAACGTGTTCTAATTCAAAAATTCGCTCATGTTTTCTATAATTGATGAATGCCTGACGTTTTGATTAGGTTATATCGGCCGTTGAAACGTCAGGCAATAAAAGGTATGTCAAAAATACTCATATATCTATGCCATTTACGTGTTAATTCCCGTAAACAGTAAAATATGCGAGTAAGATATTAAACGCGAAAGTTTTTAAGTTCATTTTTTGTATAAACATATTATTATTGTTTATATGGGATTCTTTGAGTCATGATAACAACTAGTGCAATATGTGGGAAGGAATTTATCATGTTTGTATCTTATTATATGGATTTATAGTTTTGAAGTTTAATGTTTTTCAAACAACCAAAGGCTGTTACAAAAATGAACTTGCTACACATACTAAGCAAAAGCACTTATCCATATTCTTTTCCGTTTTAATTTCCTCTGACCAGTTTTGCCTCACGGCATCATCAGAAACAAGAATATTACTCATAATTATAGTAGGTGGGTCGTAGAACATAGAAACTTAATGATTAACAGCGAGCTCATTTTTCGTAAGTAGCTTAATTTTACCGAGTCGGAACAAAATTGTAAGGTTGCATTAATTTGTATAGAGCTGTAAAGTGGTGCAGGTCTTAAGTACATCATTATAAATCAAATGTCAAAGTTCCCATCGATCCGACTTGTGCTAAAATAAATTATTTTAAATTCAAGGTTAAAATTGAAACTTTTGGTTTGTTTGGATTTTTCTCGTAAAAAAAAATAGTTTTGCACAAAATTGTAGATAATAAATTTACCTACAAAAAAGACCTTACAACTTTTTTCCTAGGCATGACCATTTCTGAGATTGCGGTTATTAACTTCCAACAAGCTATAGTCTACACGCAATGCTGGTCCGCTCCTATTAACTCTTTCGTGACGTTATATAGCCCTTGTTACTCGCTAAAAAAGTAGCTGAAATGGTAGTTGGGAGGTATTTTTTTTAGAAATAGGTCCGACTCGGTAAAATAAAGCTACTTTCGAAAAGTGAGCTCGCTGTTAATCAATAAGTTTCTATGTTCTACGGCCCACATACTATAAGCTAAGGTCGGAACCGCTTTCTGATTTCACACTCCTATCTCCGAAGGGTAGATTTTTTTTTCTACAACATCAAGTTTGAATTTTGTTGAATAATTAGAATCACTTCCGGTCACCAAAAGTTGCCCTTACACCTATTCTTATCATGCAGGAAAATATGCAGAAAGAATTACATATCTAAATCGCCTGTGCCGTTTTCGAGATATGGGTGTGCTGATGACCATCATTTCTTTCTGTATGTCCAGAAAGAAATGAAATATTTTTTTTTTTTTTTTTCTTTTTTTTTTTTTTTTTTTTTTTAGTTCCGCGACCAAGGCCGCGGCCGCTCTAACGTCCGTTGCCGGGCGTCTCTGGTTACAAGCAGAACGTATTTCCAGTGGCGCCCGGCGGACTTTGACCACCTCTGTGGTCTCTGCGGGGGTTGGGGTACCCCGCGTCGTTGGGGTAGGGTTTTATCCCGCGTCAGTGAGTGAATCTGGTTGCGTGCTATGGGGCAAAGGCCCCGCAGCACGCAACCCTTCTAGCCTGCTTCTGTAAGGACGACGGGTGGCGATCCCGCCGTCCTCAGGCCCCGATCATGGAGGTCGATGGTCTTGGGCGTAGATGAGTCTGCGGCGCCCTCGCCGCTGACTACGGAACTCGGCGGGGAGGGTACGCTCCCTCTCCCTCTCGGCCGCCTCCTTCGCGAGCACGACTTGATCGCAGAAGGACACGGCCGCGTTCCACCTACTCCCGCTGGAGACCATGGCTTGAAGCATGGTCTCCAGCGAGAGGGTATCCACGCCCAGACCCACTACGAGGTCCCGGCGTTGACTCGCCCACGCTAGAAATGATGGTCTGATCAAATAATGTCTTACGATGCCGTGAGGTGCAACCGCTCCGTGAATAAAAGTATAACTATAATCTTCAGGTAGTTAACTAATTGTAAACAATAAAAATGGCGGTTGACGTGCTTTTGACACTGTCACGAATGACACCTGGAAACTCGACTAAAGGAAAAATGTCAGAGCGTGATACTTTTAAATTTAGTTGAGTTATACGTTAGTGTTAAAACCCCGTTTCAATCGCCATTTTTAGGGTTCCGGAGTCTTATTACTGAGACTCCGCTGTCAGTTTGTCACCAGGATGTATCTCATAAACCGCGAGTCCGACTCGCACTATAATATAAGAGTACCTAAAGAACCAGACGATATTAAAGTGGAAAAGTATACGAGTGTTTTTATGCACATGCAATAAATAAATTAATAAATTGTAGTGTAAAAAATTATATGAAAGGTCATTTAAAATTGTTTTATTTCACCGTTGCTATTGTGGAACTAAAATTTATAGATAAATATAAAGATTTATTGATATGAATTCGCTCTTAGTATGATATAAATACATTCCTGTATAACCCGGTTCATTAAAGAAAGGAATCTAAAATGGCGGTGCTTATCATGTTCTCTCGCTCGCACACTAGTGCCGTCTATACTCACTCTCGCGGGTACCGTAAACAGAAAAAAAGATATTAGTCTTGATGCTTCCCCGCTGTCTTGACGCGACGGTATAATATAAATAAATAGTCACTTTACATCAACTATTCTCGCAATTAAGGCCCTAATCAGGTCAGCATCGAAAAATCGGTATTTTCGAAAAGCTAGTTAGAAATTAATACAACCCGGTCTTGTTTTTATTTAAATTGAACATTTTATATGCTGACTGTACCATGCCTATGTCTCTCGCCTAACAATCGCAAAAAATACTTGACGTCAGCGACAACTTGAAGTTGTAAGTCAGTAAGGTGTAACGTTGAGGGGTTTATTACTTGCCTTTCCTGGATAACCTCGGGATAAAGCCATGATTAAACTCAAGTACGATTTTATACATATATTGTATCAAACAATAAGAATACAAGGCCACGACTTAAGCCTAGTTCGCATTAGGCTAGTAATTTAGAAGAGTAGGGAGTAATTTAGTAGCTAAATATGTGCGAACTACAAAAATATTTGTCGATTAATTTAGTAAATGATTTAGTCGAGTCAATCCATTTTACTATATTTTTTTGGGCGAGTAGCGCCTCCCACCACACATCCGTGCTCACTGGTTCACCGGCTAAACAAGTCCGAACCTGTTGATTAGTCGAGTTCATTAGTGGCCGCCACCACTCACTTGTGTACTGTACTAAACCGTAATGCGAACGATTTCTGTGTAGTAGCGAGTAGTTTAACCACTAAATTACACGCTACTCTACTAAATTACTAAAGCAGTGCGAACTAGGCTTTAGGGTCGTAGATTCTAGATAATTCAAGGTTTCAGGTCGCGCAGGTCTGAGGCAAGTGCTGTAATCAGTAAGCCACTTCACCTGAAGTCTCCTTGTAGCGGCGAGAGGACGACTGGTGTTCGTCGCACGTATATATAGGGGTCGCCGTATCGTAGGGACGAGGTATAAGGCGCGGGGTGGTTGGTAGGACAGGTTTCACGTCACAAAGGGTTGTCTCTTGTTTGTGATACGGCATTGACCATAGAGTTGATATTGAGGCATTAACGTCATAATTATTGGTCAAATTATGCTGGTACTTTCCTGACAACCCTAACGTTCGAATGATGTTCTATGAACAAAAGAGTGTGCTTTTATTAACGTCGGAGTGCAAGTTCTGTATGTAAGTACTATTCCGTATTCTGTGAGTGTACCTACTATCTGTCAACACAAATACAAGCCGCCATTTAAGTTTCCTTTCTTTAATACATCGGCTTATACCTATTGTTTAGATAAAATTGGATGGTTGTATGTTGGTACCCTTAATTTACAGAAATACATTTTATTATTGTGTATTATGAAAAACAGCCTGCTTAATTTATTGAAATAAAAATATAGTTAAACATCTGTATGTATTTTATTTCACTACTACTAGCGGATGCACGCGTGTTGTATTTTGATTCCCGGGATAAAAGTAACCTAAGGTACTCCTTATAACATTAGCTTTCTGCCACTGAAAGTCCTGTTAAAATCGGTTAAGTGAAAAGCTGTCCATTTAGGATTACAACCCTTTTATTTTTATTTTTGCCCGCGGCCGCTCGTTGCCGGGCGTCTCTGGTTACAAGCAGAACGTATTTTCAGTGGCGCCCAGCGGGAGGATTACAACCCTTAGATCAAAAATACCGCTTCAGACCCACGGTACCCCTGGCCATGCCCCTGGTGGTACCGTGGGTCTTTTAAAGCTAAACGGTACCACCGACTAATAGTGATGTGATGTTAACATCTACGACTGAAAAAAAATGGATTATTCCCAGTTCGTTCAGCTTCATGGAACTCATGAAACCAGTTCCACTTAGATTACCGATCAGTGCTTTAAAAACGGCACCACTTCACCTCGGTCATTGCACACCTGCGCGCTTCAATCTCGCGCCGTACTAAGTTCCTATTCCGCTTGCTGTGTCCCTTCGTCCAACATACCATGGAATCCGGCGCTGTACATTGATGCATTTGTAATAATTATTACGAATTATTTCTGTCAACCATAAATGTACAATCTTGTTTATTTTATAGATGGTATTTGTTATAATCTTAATCTATATCTATACTGCTATTATAAAGAGGAAAGATTTGTATGTTTGTAATGAATAAACTCAAAAACTACTGTGCCGATTTCAAAAATTCTTTCACCATTGGAAAGCTGCATTCACCCTGAGTAACATAGGCTACTTTTTATCCCGGTAATGTGTTCCCACGGGAACCGGGAACGAGTAAACTAAATCACGCGGGCGGAGCTGCGGCGATCAGCTAGTTACCTATACAGGGTTATTTGTAATTAACTAGCATCCTCCCAGGGGTAGGTAGCAGACATCATAAGTAACAACGTTTGTTCTACGACTTTTTATAATTCGTAAAATTTTACTTTCATACAAAAATAAATATTAATTTAGTTTTGCGTCTGACAGTTATTAACTCTACGTCGCAGTTTACGTGCATCGTAAAAATCAGGTATCATCAATTCATGCAATGCACGGATAGGAGGCGCGGCGCTAGTGCCTTTGACCTTGACCCATTTCTTTTTGTGAGCTTTCATTTGTCCTTGTGTGCCACGATTTTTCGCGGATTCCGATTCCGCGTTGTATTTGTACTGAATCCAATATCTATATGTAGTATTTTTGATCTAAGTTACCTACAACCGGACATTTCAATTTTATAAAATACTAGTTGTCCCGGCGAACTTCGTACCGCATTAATTTTTCTAATATTCCGGACTTTTTTTTCTTCCATAAGAACCTTCTCCTGATAATAACGAACACAACAAAAAAAGAATCAGCGAAATCGGTCCAGCCGTTCACGCGTGATGTCGTAACCAAGGGAAATAGGGATTCATTTTTATAAATAGATAGTGCTACAAAACTTGCGCCCTATTCTATGGGATTACTGACAGATTGAAGGTGTTTAAAAAACCTCTGCCTAAGTGGCCTACCCTAGGATGTGGGCGTAATAAAGATGTATAAATATAAATAAAACAAAAAGCAATATCGGGCTTTGATTCATAGATTTAAACTTATAGCTACCAACATTGTAAACATGTCTTAACCTGCTTAACAAATAGTTTTTAAATAGGTATATTTGGTAAATATGACATTTGTAAATACAGCTTACCATAAACAATATTTTTATTTTTTCTACTGACAGTCCTAAAACAACATTAAGAAGTTTACCGTGCCTTTGATACTATCAAGATTATAATTGAAATACCAATTATTACGTAATAAATCATGTTATACTATAGTTATTCAGAAATAAAGAACATTGGACACCTGCAGCTTATAACTGCGTTAGAATATAGGCCGGGATTCGGGAATGATATTTGTAACAGACCCACGGGTAAACCGTAAAATAGATTTGAATGAAAATTTACACATTGATAGTTCATTTCCTTAATTGACACATAGGATTATTTTCAATCGTCATAATGCATTCCCATGGGACTTGGGAACGAGACTACTACAGCTCGGAATCAATTTCTAAAAGTTAACGTACTGTATTTATTTAGAGGCTGATTACGATAACATATTTCTTTTTAGACATACATTTTACAATAATTTCTCTCCGTCGCCACTAGCGGTGCTAGTTGACATGAACAAAACAAATGAGAGCATTTTTTTTAACTATTAAACTGAAGCGCTGTATTGTCTGCACATAGACAATAGACTTAGGAACTCTCATTTACGAGTAATTACAAGTCACATCCGATAGATGTGAACAGCGCTCGACTTTAAGGTACACGCGTTAACAATATAATATCTACCGTAAAAGTTAGGGGGCCTTAGTACTGGGAAATTATTTTATTCCTATCAAGGTAATTTTTCCCGTGTAACTTTATTTTACCGAGTCGCCCACCTATTTCGACAAATTTGCAGCTCTATGCGAATTAATGAAACCTTACAATCTTCTGACTGGATTACTCTGTTAGCTACCAGCCTACCAAATTTGAGATTATTTTATTTAAAATAGGTGGGCGACTCGGTAAAATAAAGCTACTTAGGAAAAATTTGCTTGATATTAATAAAATAATTTCCCAGTACTAGGGCCCCTTAACTATAATAAAGATTTCCAACTACCTACCTAATAACAGGATTTGGAAGCCGCCATACAAACAACCAACAATTTGAAGGGCCCTTTCTAATATGCAAGGTCTGACGTGACGTCTCATTTGCAATTTGTGACGTCCAAGTTGCATGCCAGACTTGCACAATGGAATAGAGTCGTTAAGGTCTTCACATATTACACTGACTAAACGTCGAGTAAACACATCTCACGGTATGGCCTTATGTTCGAGTGAATTCGTCAACATGTAAGGCCCGGTTCCCACTACGCCGGACCGGCAGCAACCGGAAACCGGCTCCCGGACTATAGAGTTCACATTACACCGGATCGCACAAGCAAACCAAACTGTAAAGTACTCACTTCACGGCTCCTTTTTTCAAAATGCTAAGCCTAAATGACGCGTTAAGTAATTCTTCTGCCACTAGATCTTCCGGCAGTTTTAATCAGTCGGTAAATTTGTCGTTCCCGCGTAGTCGGGGATGGCCCTAAGTTCTTTTTTTATAAGATCATGAGTATGCCATAAAATTAGAAAAAAAACAGCATTTCAAGGGTAATACGGATTTAAATTGTAGCCTACAACGTAAAATTCAGTAGGTATTAAAATAAATATTTTTGGACATTCTCACACAACGTCGTCTAGCCATAACTAAGCTAAGTTTGTGCTATGGGATCTTGACAACTATTCAAAAATATTATTATGCAACATCGCTATGATGTATTTACCCCTTTTGATCGAGTTACCTGAAATGCGAGATGCTACTGCAGGTATTATACCTAAAAATAAGATTTGCCTAAAAAGCTGTTTGCCTTAAGTGAGAAATGCCGATGAAGCTGCATGCCTGAAATGTGAAATCGACTAAGAAGCACATTGCCTAAAGTCGTTGCCTATGAAGCAAAATATTAAAGTGGGTAAACACATGAAGAAAACAAAGTCGAAATTAAGAGGTGGCCCCTCAAAGAGAACGCACCTCAGATCAACCATCTACACAGAGATGGTGAGTCTCACCCGTTTTCTTCGTGGCGAATACTAAGCGGCTCTGATACAGGTTGCCCAGTATATGTTTGCGTTCCACTAGTGGCGCCACATTACATCGAAGTACCGTGAAGCGACTGCCATCTGACCTCCACAACCCATGGGCGATTTCGATGTTCTGTAGTTAGACTGGTCGGATTTTTGATTTAGGACTCCAACTCCTAACGACTGCTATAGATGTTCGTATGACGACCGGGACCGACGGCTTAACGTGCTCTCCGAGGCACGGAGGTCCAGTGTCTTAACAAATAGGCACCCATCCTAAGACCGGCCTGACTAGATGTTGCTTAACCCTTGCAATGTGTTAACATTGTCGGTTAACACTAGACCACGAGCCCCTCTATCATCATATCTCAGAACAATAACTACAAACAATAATTAGTTCCATTTTTTTGCCACAAATCTTAAACTGGGAAACTGTGGTGACGTTACGTCATCCTCGACTGTTTGACTGTTCTGACGTGCAGAGTGGTTGTTAGTGGTTCACACCTGTTATCAGCTTTCTATATACGAGTATACGTAGTATAGAGACACTTGCCCTGTGGAACGCACACTAAAGGTTTGCGTCAAGAATGTACCTTTTATTTTATTTTTATTAAATTTCTTTTAAAAATATTAATTTTTTAGTTTTATTCCCATTAAAATTCATGATATAGACATGTAAGTTGAAAATATACGACACGTGTATGACGCATGGTTTAAAGACAAATTCTTTCACGATGTTAACAAATTCACTCCCAACACAAAATGGAGCTTTAATTTCAATGGCACATTGTGACTTGGGAGACAGCGCGTTAAGTCGGTATAATGTGCGAACACATTTATTAAACTAAAACTTACTTAAAATATTACAAATAAATAAAAATTATAAGTACTACACAACAAACCAAGTCATTTGTCTATCACTAGTGTATTTCGGTCATAACTTTTGGTATTTTACTCAAATAATATTCATGATCGTATCTCGTCACTAATATACCGTCTGACACTTTCACAGCACTATCACTCGAGTAATCGATTAATTCACCACGAGTAGTGGACATTTTGCCACCCACAGACTTTATAATCGCATCGCCTGCGCATAGATCCCACTTTTTAATAGCTGTTGCGTGTAGATAAACGTCAGCCGTACCATTGACAACTGACATAACCTTATATCCAGCTCCGGCGGCTGAAAGCACTGTTGTCTTTTCACCAAAAGCGTTCTTCGCTATGTCTATAACTTTGCCCGCGTGCGAGCGGGACACAACTACTGTGGGATGTGCTTTGTTCTCTTCTTTCTAAAAAAAATATGAAATAATTATAATTTAAACAAAAACACCGACGCCAAATACTCGGAATGAGACCAAATTAAAATAGGACTTATACTGCAAGCACCAGCTTCAACAACAAATAATCAACAAAATCGATTCACCCAGTCGAAATAATGTGGTTATGACTTTATGCGGTAAAAATAAAAACCGGCCAAGTGCGTGTCGAGCCACGCATAAGATAGGTTATCCTTCTTATTTTCTTAGTATTCCTATACAGGGTTACCTGGTAAGTCGTACGAACCCCGTTTAGGGGTGGTAGTTCCCACCATTTCTGACAAATTTCACCTTGGACCCCTGCCTCCCAACCTAACCCTTTTCAAGTTATAAGGCTTTGAAGTTTTTTTTTTAAATGCCGATTTATTGTCTATTAGCTATTCAACAAGGTATAACAACCTAGGCTGCTATTGGAAGTCCTGGAATAATCTTTGATAAAAGTCTTGAAAGTAGTAGTAAAAATTACCGTAAAATTTATCAATTAGGTTACAAAATAAAATAAAACAATTCAAATAGGTAGGCACACAAAGGTAGGTAGGTAGGTAGGTGTTTTATTTTATCTTTCGTGTTCAATATGTTCATCTCTGTTTTTTTTTCTCCTCTTCTCGGGCAACAACAGTAGTTGAAACTGTAGGATCCGATCTAAACCGGAGTTCAAGGTGAAATTTGTCAGAAATGGTGGGAACTACCACCCCTGAACGGGGTTCGCTCGACTTACCAGGTAACCCTGTATAAATTAATATATTTATTATAAATAATAATAATATTTTTTTATTTCATTAAATAAGTACATTGATATTACATAATTTCTTAGCCAATAGTATATATATCCCTAAGGGGTAGGCAGAGGGGCATTACACACTCACAATTTGCCAGTATTTTTAGTCCCACGTAATAGGGGGCAAGCCTATACCCGTCACCGGACACACATATAATGGGCTATGTCCAAAAGGGCCGAATGAATTTAATGTAAAGTACCGACTTGCTTACACTGAGAGTAAATTAGAGGATAAATATTGGCTTTGGCATATCCTTAAATACAATTACCTAATCAATCGCAATATTCTAATCTTTATTATTATGTTACATGAGTCATGAGTAGTCTAAAGTGATTTTTCGAGTCAGATAATTTATCAATATTATGATTATAATCAGTATTGTTTTATCAAGGGCCACTTAGCAAACATATTGACTGAACAAGGACTCCTTGACATCAATTTGCCATCATCATGCTGAGCATCATGATTCCCAACGCCAACATTTCTACTCCCAGTATAACTGCGAAGTGGCAGTTTCGATAATAGTTTTAAGTACACCAACTACCGTGTGCTTCAAGCTGTAATCCTCATATTTGAAATCTCAATGAAAACGAATTTTGACAACGCTAAAAAATAGTCATGAAATAGTCATAAATAGTCTTATATTAGGTCTTTACCTATGAAATTACCGTTTTGTAAAAAAAAATGAAACGAATTTCGTTTCATGTATTTTTTATTTGTAAATCGAAGATACCATGCAATCAATGCATCTTTGCCAACGCAGCGGCAGTTTATTGATGCCCTTCTTAAAGAAATCAGCTGGACGGGAGGCAACAAATTCTTCAAAGGCATTTTGTACTGCTTCTGATATTGAATTTCTTTACTGCCAAGAACTTATCCAAATTCTGGAAAAAGTAGTAGTCTGTAGGCGCAAGGTCTGGTGAGTATGGCGGATGACGGAGAGCTTCCAACCCCAGTTTTTGCAACTTGGAGACCGTCTGCTGTGCAGTATGAGGTCGCGCATTGTCGTGCAGGAGCAGCGGAGACGAGCGATTGACCAATGCTGGTTGGAGATGTGCCAGCTTCTCCATCATTGTGTTCAGTTCTTCACAGTACACATCTGCAGTAATGCTCACCCCGGTTGGTAAGAAGCTCTGATGAATTACACCGGCGGCGCTAGACCACCAAATAGTGACCATCACTTTTCTAGGGGTAAGTTTTCGTTTAGGGCATTGTTTAGGTGCTGAACCAGGATCCAACCAACTTGCTGAGCGCTTGCGGTTATCAAACAGAATCCATTTTTCATCGCAAGTAACAATGCGGTCCAAAATTCCTTCATGTGTGTGTCTGTTGAGCAATGCAAGGCATGTCTCGACGCGTACTTCGCGCTGGCGATCATAGAGTACGTGGGTCACCCATTTGTCAAGCTTTTTTATCTTGCCAATTTGACGCAAATGGACCAATATTGTCTTGACGCTAACGTCGAAAGCTGCTGCTAATTCAGCCGTAGCTTGTGTATCATCGGCTTCCACAATCACCTTTTATTCGTCATTGTCGACCAAAACGGCAATTTCATAGGTAAAGACGCCTTGCAGTCTTCGTTTAAATCGAAAATGGCAGGCGTTCCGGAGAAATTCGAAGTTTTCCAATGTTCAAGCCATAATCCTCATCAGGTTACCTTTATATCTCTGGAACCTTTTAAGGACTATTTCTGAGATTTAGCATGTCGTTGCGACTATTTCATTACTATTTTTTGGAACCTAAACCAATATGATAGACTTTACCGTTTGCTTGCACCAGAAATGAGGATTACAGCTTGACCTTCAAGCCATAATCCTCACTAACTTATAGCTATAACGCCGAAACTATATACGACTATTTTTTTTACATGTACGACTATTTATGACTATTTCATGACTATTTTTTAGCGTTGTCAAAATTCGTTTTCATTGAGTTTTGTTAAATTATTATTATTATGATATTGTTAGGTATGGGTACTTTGAGATTATGTGGGGCACCTTTAACTAGTATTTGACTTTATTGTGAAAAACAGAGATCCATAATTTGTAAGTTTACTTGGTCCACACATGGTCACGGCCACAGTGGCCGTGAGGTTTTCTTGCCAGGTTCTTTCCTCACAGGCTCTACCTATTGCCTTGCGAATCTGGCGGTAAATGTAAATGTAGAAGCATTTTCTTTTTTGACGTTCATAAGTGTTACTTTGTGACCTACATGAATAAAGATATTTTGATTTTAATTTTTGATTTTTGACAGCTTGACGCACACCAACTACCCTAGACGACTGTCATAAGATTTTTGGTTCAAACACAAAAGTGCCAAACAAAAAAAAATTGACAATCACATAACATAATCAACATACTTCGCATATTTTGATTAGGAAAATACCTTTTTTCATATGTTATTCATTATTAATTGTTGAATATTACTCTGATATCACTCTGATAAAAAAAAACACATTACAACGACCTCAAATAAAACCAAGGGCAATTAATTATGGTCAGCATAACATAGCTGTGCAGCCATAACAAAAAAAAACAGAATAGGTTCCAACACTAACCGAGTCAGGAACTTTGGACGGAATATCCGAAATTTGGACCAAATTGGATTATGTTAGGACATAATAAAAAAAAAAAAAAAAAAAAAATAAAATAGTTTATTTCTTTAACTTTTCATTTACAAAATTAATTAGTTGCCGGAACAACCCAGGAAGCATTGGTAATGCTTGTGTTGGGTGGTTCCGCTCCTCCTTAGGACTATATAGTGAAGGTGTAGTATTATAGGTAACTACATTATTTAAACTAATTTTATGTAATTAACTAAATTGACAGAGGTAGAAAATGAGTGAAAGAAATAGGAATAGTACTGGCGTGATCATCTGCATATATGTGTTTGTGTATGTGTGTAAGTATGTGTGTTGTGTATGTGTGTATGTGTGTGAGGGTGAGTATATGTGTATTTGTGTGTGTACCTATGTGAGAAGGCACCTATAGATATTAGTGCAAGTGACGGTGAGTTTATATGGAACAGTGTGTTACGTGAGTGTGTGTGTTTCGTAGTTTGTGTAGATTATGTTCTTATTTGAAACCAGATTCCAATGCAATGCTCGTAAGTACATACGAGCACTAAACTAAAAACCAGTTCCAAATACCACAAGAATGAGTTGCACAACCTTGAACTAACATTCGCATTTAAATAATAAGTTCTCAGTTTCGTTGTACCCAAGCGACTCAAGTTCCTGAACAAGGGTTTGTTTACATGTACGGAATTGCATGTTATATATTGTAAATTTGCTGTGGAACTTATTATAAAGGTAGGCAGAATGTGCAGTAAATTGTCGCCTGGCAAACAGAGTTCTACAAGAAGGAGTAGCGGCTACTTTAGATATCCTTCTACCAGTTTGAACTTTATACACATACGGTAATTTTTTATGTAGTTTAAGTACTGAGTTGACAATATAAAGTTTTCTTAATGACAGTATGTTATGGCTTAGGTATAGTTCGTCCGTAGGAAAACTAAAAGGTTTAAAAAACATTGTCTTTAACAAGCATCTCTGGGCCCTTTCTGCCTCAAGAAATTTAGTTTTTGAGGCCCCACCCCAGACAGAGATACAGTAACTCATAACAGATTGCGCCAAAGCAATGTAGATACGCTTTAAGAGGTCTTTAGAGCAGACATGTCTCAGCCTCCTAAAGACCCATATGAGTTTACGGATCCTACCATTTAAAGCTTCTATTTGGGGGTGCCAGGAAAGTCGTTGATCTAATAATATTCCAAGGTATTTGGTGGAATTTACACGTCCAATCTCCTCGCACCCACATTGCATGGTACTCACAACAGTGAAGTTACATGTGTGAATCCGCAATTTCAAGTTTGGGGGCGGAAGAGTGCGTCTAGTTAGTGCAAAGCAAATGTAATTAGTCTTAGCTATGTTTAAAGTAAGGAGAGCTGATTTTAGCCAGATTGCAACCTTATGGAGACCCTGCTCGGCGGCTGCGAAGACGGAGTTCCAGGAATCTCCATTAAACACGATGGCTGTATCATCCGCGTAGGAAAATATGTGCCCATCGCTAATCTTGAGCCTCGTCAAATCATTCAGATATATTAAGAATAAAGTGGGCCCTAAGACACTACCCTGGGGCACGCCAAACTCAACCTCAGTGTCAGAACTAGTAAAGTTTTCAATTTTTACTCTTTGAGTGCGATTTTTTAAATAATCTGTTAAAAGTTTCAATGGTGAACCCCGAATACCTATAAGCTCCATCTTTTTTATAAGAGTCGTAGCCGACACTGTGTCGAATGCTTTTTTTAAGTCTAAAAAGACTGTGAGACATTTAACTCCGTGGTCTAAGTTTTGAGTTACAAGGGAGGATAGTCCCAAGATGGCGTCTTCTGTTGATCTTCCTTTTCTAAATCCAAATTGTGAATCAGACAGGATACCAAACTTTTCTAGATATATAACTAGGCGCGAGTTGATAAGCCTTTCAATGATTTTCGAAATAACGGACAGGACCGAAATAGGTCGATAATCATTGATGTCCCCCTTGTCACCCCCCTTAAAGACCGGTGTCACGATGGATTTTTTGAGCAGAATCGGGAACACCCCTTTTTGGAAACAGAGGTTAGCAAGATGGCTAATGATGGGAGCAACGTGCGATTTGACGAGTTTCACAAATTTAGTCTGTATACCGTCCCAACCGGGAGCACTGTCAGTTTTCAAAGTCGATATAACACAGTCTACCTCCCATGGATCCGTCTCCAGAAGTACGAAAGAAGAAAGTTGTGTATTTGAAGCAGGTAATGGGCCACAGGCTGGTAGAGGGGATCCACTGAGAATGTTTTCTGCGAGATGCTTGCCGACACTAGCAAAATAATTATTAACATAGTTAACTGTTTCTATTGGAGAACCATGAGTATTGAACAATTCATGACTTTCTGTTTTAGACGAGTTAAGATGCGATATTTCCTTAATAGTCTTCCATAGAGCTTTAGAGTTTTTAATATTAGTTTTTAGTAGATCAGATTCGTATTTCCGTTTTAGTTTTTTAATTAATTTATTGCAATAATTACGATACCTAGTAAATGTTATTTTTAGTATTTCATTACATGGATCTGACCTTAATTTTAGTTGCATGCTGTTTCTGTTTCTGATACATCTCAACAGACCGCTGGTGATCCAGGGCTTGATAATGCGCTGTTTATTAGGGGTTCTCTTCACCACAACACTCTCATCTAGGGATGATTTAAGTTTTTTAATTAAATGTTCGGTCACTAAATCTGGGTCTTCACTTAATAATAACTCGGATAGATTTTTATTTATGAGCTTTTCAGCAGCTATATCAAAGTCAATAAAGGTCTTGATTTTTGGAGAACAGAAGTTAGCTTTTATTGAAGAAATGCTCATAAACACCGATGCGTGATCTGTTATAGAGGTGTTTAAAACTGCAATACTAGCCGAGAGTTTAGTCCTGTCAATCTTTAAAATATAATGGTCTAGGCAACCGTTTTCACGCGTGGGGATTAGATGCCCTGGTAGAAATCCGTGAGAGGATAGCATGCTAAGGTAAGAGGCCCGATTGGTGCATTCGTAAGAGGTTTCTTTTTCTCTTAAAATTATGTTAATATTTATATCACCAGATACAATAACATTCCGACTGTCATTGATCGTGTCCAACAGTGTCCAGTGAGGTAATAAAATTAGATGCGTTCCGATTTGAGGGTGATCGGTATATTCCCAGTATAGTACACCCACATATATTTAACTGTACGCACGTAGCGCCATTTAAGAAACGCTCCTTAAATACTGGATTTAAAATAGATTTAGCGTATATGACCACTCCATCACATTGATTATAGTTGTGCGTGGTAGCATAATGTGTATAGTTTCTTATAGTAGGAACGGGCTTATTTATGTTGAGTCGACATTCTGTAAGTATTATAACATCTATGTCTGAGCCAGAGTCCATTAGAGAGGTTTCAAAGTCATCCAAGTTGCAATAAATACTTCTTATACTTTGTTGTATTAATGTAAGATCATTTTTATTAAAGTTTATATGTTTCTTTAGATTCACTAAATCACATGACATAGACCTTGCCACCGCAATGTCGTCTAATTCGTTTAAGTTTGTGATGTTAATTGCCATTTGCTTTTAGGGTTTCATACTGAGTTTCAATTTGCGAAGAAATGTTCACATACAACAAAAGTAAATAGGATAGTTCAAAGTTATGAGTAATGGTTCTCGTGATTAGGGCTAGCGTGTGCGTGTACTTAGTGTGTATGGTGTAAATAGTGTAAAACGTATATGTACTGTCTGTGTTTAAGAGCTTGTGTGTGCATGTGGTATTGGGTGAACTGAATTGCAAAGTGGTTACAATTGTGGTGTGTCTGTTTAAAGTTTGACATGACACATGAATCAGAGAGACCAGTATGGTCGTAATAAACAAGCAAAAAATACTACTACTAATAGTACTACAATTAACAATAAACAAAAACAGTAACAAAGATAGTCACATAGCGTTAAAAAGCTGTTGGATTTGGGCTTCATTAGTGATAGTTATAGTTTTAGAGTTTTCGTCCTTTCTAACGTATACATTTCCATATGCCGTCCAAGCGAAGGTAAAGGCAGTCGATTTTATAAGATCCCGCGCAAGAAAGTATAGTCGTGCGGCCTTGGGTGTCAGTTGTGATGTGATAATACTAACTAAAAGGGTAATACAAGAAATCTTTTAACATGACTCCGCTGTTTGTACGTTCGCCCGTCTGTGTTACCAGGCTGTGGGGAACCGTGACAGGTAGAAAGTAAAAATTTTCGCAGATGATGTATATTTCGGTTGTTTTTTTTTGCTGTATTGGTACAAAACTATTTGTGGGACCGGCACTTGGCTGGTTTTATAATTTTTTCTTTTATCATAGGAGATAAAGAAGAGACATAAACTTACGTGTTCAACAACTGGCATGTTCATGGAGTATCTCTTAGTGTACCATCCCCAGTATGTGTCAGGCTGGAATGGATAGTGTATCACTCCGATGATAGGTACACCTCTAATGGCTACACACACCATCGTCGTCACATATTCATATAATCCCTCTGAAAACCATTGTTTATAATTACATAATCACTAGTTAATTACGGTGGCTCACCTTGCTTGGGGTAGTATTCTCATACCCAATACCCACGGTTACCTTACAAGGATCAAAAGTGGCCTAAAGCACTTGGGGAATAAGTATGACACATACCACACCCATAATTTGCAAGTAATTTTAGTCCCACGTAATAGGGGGCAAGCCTATTGCCGTCACCGGGCACATTTATAATGGGTTATGTCCAAAATGGCTGAATGAATTTAATAAAAAGTAGCAGCTATATTGTAATTTTTTTAAAAATTGTAACCCATTGCCCTGCGATGAAATATTGATGAAAGGCAACAAAATCTTACGTGCCAGCCGCTGTGGCACAGCCAATTAAAGTCCTGAGCGTCTCGGACTATTCCTGGGAGTCTCGGACTATAATATGTAGCTACATATTAGTGAAACAGTTTTCAAAATCCATTCAGTAGTTTCAGAGCATATTCTATTTAAACAAACAATCAAATTTTTCCTCTTTATTATACTTATGTCCAAAAACATTATATTTTATTATTTATTTTCAAACGAAAGAATCATTTTCAAATGGTTATTTATGTTCTTAATTTAGTATTTTTATAATATCCTAACACAATTTTCGTTTGTTACCATGGCAAATTAACTTGGTGTAGATAGTAATATTTACCAACGTAAACGTAAACATGTGAATATGGTATATACGTATCTTTTAAAAAGTCTCATTGGAGGTTTAAATGTATAACAGACCATGGTCTAGTTACCTATATGCACTATTCGCATAATTACCATGGTGTATCTCTTTGAAATTTATCAAATACACTACGGTAAATTAATCTATGTGTCATATTCGTTGATATGCCGTGGAATCTGACACATATGTTACCTAACCATTGGCGAAAAATACACTTCCATAAATTCTTCGTAGAAAAACAAACTTGCGAATATGATCTATTTCGTTATTTTACTATTTCAGGTCTTTACTGATAAATCAGGTTGTATTCTTCTTAATATTTTACATAAAAAAACCTAACATACATCCATTATAATGAAGAAGGTGATTTTATAAACGATAGAGAAGGGTTTTATTGCTCTCCTGTAAAATATGAAATTTGCACATTCGCAAGTTTGCCATACAAGTGACGATATTGCTTGACATGAAATTGTAAAATTTTGACATTCATATGTGCTCTTTATGTGCCTAAACTGAATAAAGGAAATTGATTCTTTAATTAAATCTCTATTATCAGAAAACACCAGATTAGTTACATAATATATATGTTAAAAAACTAAATCTACGGCCCATAGACCTTAAATCTGTGTGTGATTCAATATATTAGTGTACAACCAGAAAAAAAATAATATTACTGAAAACGGCAGGTCAAATTAAGCCGGTAGGAATATAAACCTTATAATGTTGTGTCCGACCCACTATTATGTATCAGTTATATAAAAAGAGTACCTGTATATTCTTGAGTAGCATCTAATGGATCAATCCAGACAGTCACATCCTTAGCATACACTAATTCATCATTCATGAAATCTATTAATTGTAATTGAGCAATTTTGTCCAAATCCATGACAGGCTGCTCCTCACAACCGGGGTCACCTTTCGAATGCTCTTCTGACACGATACTGAGTTTTGGAAACGTATTTTTTAATCCATAATACATCGCACAGTGTGATGCATAGTCGGCATCAGTAACCGGATCATTAGCACCTTCCAGAGTCTTTCCTTTGCTCTTAATATTCAACTTGTGATTTTTACCATCCAATACCTTCTTTCCGCCCAATTCGGCGGCATGGATCGATGCTTTCATTAAAGTTTTCAAGTTAATGAGATCGCTTTTTTCTAAAGGATAACTGTAGCCACCAGTCCGCCAATAAATTATTAAAAACAAAATGAAAACTAATGTAAAGCACGCGAACTTATTTAATCTTAGAGTCCCGCCGAAGTTCATTGTGGTTATTGAATTGTAAAAATTTCAACTATTTTACAGTTTGTCACACACAGAACCCAGAGTACTGACGATTGATATTATTTAGTGTGGAATTCATAGTAAATTAATACATTATTACAATATTTTGGGCCGATATGGTCAATGATTGGTGATGAAAAGTGAAAACAACAAACATGACAGCGAGTGACGTTTTGTCAGAAGAGTGTCAACTGTCAATCAGCTGTCAGCTATGTCTGTGTTCAAAAAATTGATTTACTGTCCAATGCTAACGACATCGGTACAAAAAATTGTGTTCTTTTCATACATAGAGGCTTTATGTGATACTTTCGAACAACGCAGCCAAAAAGATCCATCTGTTACTGAGTTATCAATGTCATGTACTGTGTCAGTCCGTGTCACTGTCAGTCAATTCACAGTATCGGCCAACTTCTGCGTCACGGCGCGGCAGGGTTACCAACTTTTCATAAACTAGGAGCTGCGGTCGCTGCCGTGGTACTTCGCTGCAGCATGCAATTGAGCGAAGCGACTATGGTCATATTTTAGGTCAATAACTTTTTCCTAAATCAAAATTCGGTCTCGAACAAAACCTGTTCCTGAGAATGATTGATTATGAGTGAAAAAATCATGAAAATCGCTTGTTGACATATTTTTGGTCAATAACTTTTTTTGAGGGTCCTAAATCAAAATTCGGGCTCGCACAAAACCTGCTCCTGAGAATGCTTGATTTTTGAGTGAAAAAATCATGAAAATCGGTTGGGTAGTTGTCGAGAAACAATTTCACATCGAGTTGCATTTGAGTCACCTGATAAGGAGCTCCGCTCGCTACGCTCGCGTCGCTCAATTAGGTAATTTTAGGGGATTTTAACCTAGCTAGATGGACGAAACAGATACATAAAGCAGGCGTAAATGTACAGGCAGGTATGGGTAGACCAAGGTGAACATACTTCGACCAAATCGGAGATGTTTTGACCAAAGGGAAGGTCAGGTCAATAGTACCCATAACCAAAGAGCAAGCATGAAGATAGTTAAGAAAGTGGAAGAAGCGAAAGAAGTATTCCAGGATCGTAGCAAGTAGAATTCCATAGTCTCTGCCTACCCATGGGAAAGAGGCGTGACAGTATGTATGTATGTATGATTTAACCTAGGTGGCAGGGGTAAATGTTTCTGGGAGTTGGTAACACTGTCGCTCGTATCGGTCTATCGGATCATTTTATTTTCATTTCTTTTCTTCATTTCATTTCGTATAGTTTATTCATTGCTATATGTGTGCACGGGTGTTGGTATTTTATTTTCTTATCAGTTCACAGAAAACTATTCTTTAATTTCTTTATAAACACGTTCCCCTTAAGTTAATAAGTGCAATAATATAAAATATAAAAGTTAACACCATGATCCTGCTGGACATGTACGATTTGGTAAGATTTCTCATGTCTAATAAAATATCATTATTATCGCATGCATTGATTTTATTGATGACTATCAAATAAATGGTTTTCAGGCCGGTTGGTGGACGTTGATAATTGGCTTACAGGTTATAATAATTTCAACTTATTACTTTTGGAGTAAAAATAAGTCTAAAGACTACGATCCTTTAAGTAAAGGGGTGCCTGCTAATTGGAAACCAGTTCCATTAGTGGAACACGATGTCATTGTTGAAGAACCACCACTGATGTATAGAATAGATGAAAATGTGTTAAATGTTGGTGCAACAAGCTTCCTTTCCCTTGATAAAGAGGATTCTATTCTAGAAGCTGCTTTGAAAGCTTTAGACAAGTATGGTGTAGGTTCATGTGGTCCTAGAGGGTTTTATGGCACTATAGATGTACACTTGGAACTTGAGAATCGTCTTGCTGCATTCTTAGAAGTAGAAGAAACGTGTGTTTACTCTTACGGGTTTTCAACAATAGCGAGCGCCATTCCAGCGTATGCAAAACGTGGAGACATTGTATTCGTGTAAGTTTTACATTGATCAGTTCCAAGTCAACTTCATCTGCACTGCAAACTGCTACAGTGACTGGCAAAATCTGGGGGTAATATACTCCATCACACATTTGACTTATTTCACAAAAACTAGGTAATGCCTTTAAAGTTTCAGCATTGCAGATAATATCACAACTAGTTAGGTTAGCAAACGGCTAGGAGTTTACGTTTAATAATTTACATTGGCTATAGAACCTACACCCTATGTTAAATTTAAAAAAAACTTAATCTACAGTGTAGGTTAACTTTTTAGAAAATACATAGGTACATAATTATTCATCATCATCATATCAGCCCATTTGACACGCACTACTGGGCATAGGCCTCTTCTAGGCCTTCTGTCCGAACGGCAACACCAAAAGTCTGTACACTGCACACTGCGCCACTGAATTAGTCAATGATTGCATGTTTTAATTTTTAGAGATGAATGTGTCTGGTTCGCAATTCAAAAAGGCTTAGACGCAACCCGCTGTACAATCCGGTATTTCAAACACAACGATGCTGACCATCTCGAACAATTGCTGGCTGAAGCCGTTAGCAAGAAAGAGTTGCACTCTCGTAGAAGAGCCTTCTTGGTCATTGAGTCCATTTACTTCAACACCGGTGAAATGTGTCCATTGAAGAGGCTCGTCCAGATAGCTAGAAAGTACAAACTAAGAATTATTTTGGATGAGAGTATGACAATCGGGGTAAGTGTTAATTATTTTTTGTAAATAAGTTTTGTGTAGTATTTGTCAAATTGAGATGTTCATTTCTGTTAACCTTTTCTCTCATCATGATCGTCTGTCCCTTTGTTGCGGCTAAGCTCTGAAACAGCTTAACCTTATTTAACTTTCATAGCTTGTTATTCGGGTAACTTGGTCTCAGAAGTTGGAATCTATGAGTTTGCTTTTTTCTCAACATTTAGACCCTAAACAAACAATTTATCTACAGAGGTTCTAATATTTTGCGCACTCAACTCCATCAACAGGTCAACTTCTAAAATCGTGAAAGTTTAAAATTCGAAGATTTGAACACCAATCAGCTTTAATTAGCAGTTCCATTGGCTCACACACATGTTCGTTAATTTCGACCACGTGCGTTCCAATTTCGTAGGAGTAATAAAATTTGTCTAACCTCAATATGGTGTAACAGCCTCATGAGAGGATAGACATATTCGACCAATGATATCGCAGGAAATGTTGGTCACATGACCAAATTCTGCAACATCGTTGGTGGAGTCGACACTGGCTCCCTACTGGGACATGCTTCCACTTGGGAACATTCGTTGCTATGCGGATGATAGCACTCTGCTTGGAGGCTACACTGCCCGTGCGGCAACCTTGAAGCCTTGAACCACTTGCGCAGCGCCGATCAATAGCTTCCTTGACCGCATTTACCACGGCGAGTGTTCTGAAGAGCTCTTTAACCTAATCCCACCCTCCTCTTTTAGATCCCGTACAACACGTGCCGGGCAGAGATGCCATTCATATACAGTGGATAGAATCTTCGCCAGAACTGAGCGATTCAAAAGATCGTTCGTCTGTAGAACGATCGAGGCCTGGAACACCCTGCCCGATCTATTCGATCTACTTAAAACTTCAAATTTCGGATTTCTTTTTAAATAATTATTTAATAAATTTGCATTCGCTTGTTTGGTCTAAAAGTTTTTATCACACTCACACTTTTTATCCAACCATAAATTATTTAGGTTGGTCACACTCTTGAAGAACTTGGTCACACTGGTAGTTCACCCATTCATTCATTGGCACAAAGGCCTTTGAAGCCATGCCAAAAATACTTGTTGCGGAGGTTAAATGTTCTTGAGGAATAAGACTCATATCCAAATGTGAACTGTGTATTTTCATTCTAAACTACGCTATCTATTTACAAAATGATGTCTCGCAAGTTGCGACAGGGTTAGGGAGCAGTCTTGCACGCTCCATGACTCCATGCTCCATCTCTGACGCACGCAAGCGCCGTCTCTGCCTCGCAACTATAAAATAAAATCCGCTCCGACGCTGGTATGTCATATCGCGGAGCGCTGATCGACGTAGGTATGTGGTACGTGAGTCCCACATACTCATAAAAAAAAATCATTAATTCATCGGTAGTCGTAGGATATTTCCGATAGCCCGTTCACATGTGGCGGACAGACTTTTATTGTCTATGCGCGGACATCCGAAACAGATTTGCCGAAAATCTAATTCAAAATCTGTACATACCATAATAAAAATAACTTTTAAATTTTTTTATAGTAAGTACAACCACTATCATAAGCATAGGCTTTATATGTCAACTTTTGAAATCATAAAATATTGTTACAGGTTGTTGGCAAACACGGTCGTGGTATAACAGAATTGTTGGATATACCTCGTGACGAGATTGACCTAATTGTCGGCAGTCTGGAACATTCCTTCGCTACTATCGGCGGGTTCTGCGCAGGGACACACTTCATTGTTGAACATCAGAGACTCTCGGGGCTTGGTAAGATTGCTTGGTAACTTTACTTATGAAAGTTATTGCGGGACAAAATAAGAAGACGAGACTTATATTTAGTAATTGACTGTTGGTTTTTTTCGTACCATAATATAGGTACATAGAAAACACCCAAACTCCGTAACAAATAACATAAAATCTTAGCTAATTGACCGAGCGAGTGAAGCTCAACATATCGATATTGATTTCCATTAGTTTCATAATAGTCTCTACTTACCCCAAGAGGCACGAGTATTTGATTTTTAGAGTTCCGTATCCAAAGGGTAAAAACGGGGACCCTATTACTGAGACTTCACTGTCCGTCTGTCTTGGACTGTATCTCATGAACTGTGATAGTTAGAAAGTTGAAATTTTCGCAGATGATGTATTTCTGTTGGCTCTATACTATAACAAGATTTAATTAAATTAAAAATTTAAAAAACTCCCGACAAAAAATATAAGATGTATAAGTTATGACCTTTCATTTGATACCCAACACATTTAATATTTGAACACATTTAATTTTTCATCACCACTTTCACCCCTCATATCTTTGAAATGGCTTAACCTATTTTTATAAAACATAGCTAATAACACTCTCCTCTAACCCATCTTTCAAACAAATGAAACAGAATCAAAATCGGTTCATCCGTTTGGGAGCTACTATGCCACAGACAGACTTACAAACACACACACAAACACCCACCCACACACACGTCAAACTTTCCGTCGGGGGTTAAAAAGGGGGCTTCCATACAATAAACGTAATTGTTATTGCCGTTTTAGTACGGAACCCTTTATTTTATTTTCTCCTTTATTTTTTCAGGATATTGCTTCAGCGCTTCCCAGCCACCGATGTTAACTCAAGCTGCCTTATCAGGACTGGATATTTTAGAGTCAAAACCGAGTATCATTGAAGAGCTAAATGTCATCTCCAAGAAAATCAATAGGTACCTAATTATATCGTGCCCGTGTGAAATAGTTTAATAGTTTTGGTTACCAATGCCCCCGGGAAAACACATTACCGGTATTAATAGTAGCCCAAAAACCTTCCTTCTAAGCAACTCTATCTATTGGTAAAAACAGCATTAAAATCGGTGCAGTAGTTTTTGAGTTTATCGTGAACAGACGTAACGGAGGACGTTCGTTTTATAATTATGTAGAGATATCTATTTACACTCACAGTGTCATCCGGTAGAGTTAGGTGACAAACGCACATACTACACTCTATTAGTTTAGGTATTTAAGAAAATTTAAACAAACACCAACCAGCAAAAAGGTTTCTTTAACAGAGCCACTTTTCGTTTCGAAAAAAAAACTTTACCAAAATAAATCATTTTATAGCTTAAAATTTCATTTTTATGTTTTGTTTTGTATATTTATTTCTATTTAACATATTAAGTGCAAATATTACTTCAGAAGCGAGGAAACAATTAAATATATATAAAGTATTGCAATGTGACTACTATAAAGACCCTAAAATGACACATTCAAAGTGCATAACCCTACTAAATTTAAAAGTATAACAACTCGATAGCTCGACTACACATTTGACTGACATTACACTTAGTCGGGTTTCCAGGTGTCATCCGTGTCAGTGTCAAAAGCACGTCAACCGCCATTTTCTTTATGTTATTTTAAGTACCTAACCAAACAGAGTATTCTACAAAATTTGTAGAATAAACTTTGGCTTTGAATATTTAATATTACAAACGCGAAAGTTTTTGAAAGTTTTGATGTTGGCTACTCTTCCACGTAAAACTACTGGAGGGATTTTAATGAAACCGTACAATAATATAGCTCATACATTAGAATAACTCATAGGCTACTTTTTATCCCGGTAATGTGTTCCTGTGGGAAATGGGAATAAGAAAACTATATATATTATGATACTTATTTTAATTTCATTATTTTCAGAGAATTAACCAAACTCAAGCACTTTAGATACCGTGGTGATGAACTTTCACCGGTCAAGCATATATATTTAAAAAAAGAGGACCTAACGGACAGACTTAAACATACCTATCTACGTAACATTGCCAATTATTGTCTAGAAAAAGGCGTGGCTTTTGCCGTAGCGGCTTACTTACGTGACGCCGAAATAAACTGTCCCGAACCTTCTATACGTTTAGCGGCTAGCAGAAAACTGACAGATGATAAAATTGATTTAATCTGTAGTCTATTAGACGAGGCATACGAAAATGTTGGACCTAAGCCTGAGTTGCTAGCTGTATAAAAAAATAGCTGTCATGTCATTCTGGCGGGAAGATTTGTTGTAAAAAAAACTATTGTTTTTAATAGTACGCTTTTATACAACGAATAATTAGTTTCTTATAATAATATATTATTATATTATATTATATTATTGAATTGTTTGTTGGTCATACTAAGATTTTTTTTAATGGTGGATGGTCTGTTTAATCTGTTTATCGAAAGACTACAGGCTATACAGGTGTAACATTCATATGGGTCAGTATGGGAAAGTCTGAAACTGTAAGACATACGAAAATCTGTTCTTAGTAACCATGTCATTGAGATTAGTAAAAAAAATTGTACTCAGCCCGAGAATCGAATCTGAACTTTTTGAAAAAGAAAACTTACACTATTTCTATAGATATCGACTGTGTAGGTCTTAAGTAGTAAATATTACTATACGATAATTTTATTATGCCCTATATGAATGTTAAACCCTGTATAACATCACGCAATGACCAAAAGGGGGTAGAGCAGTGGTTAAAGGTAAAATATAAGTTATAATCAGTATTGTATCTTCATCGTGCCTTGAACATGAAATGGTGTAGGTACTTAATAATCATAATCATTATTCACAATAAGTATTATTTTTGTTGCAGTATTATATAATCAGAAAAAAACTATTTCTTCTGTGTATTAAGCTTAAAACACACTGGGCCTTCACATACGACGTATGCTACGCGACGTGGGAGACAGCGACACACTGGTCCTACGTCTTACGACCTCTGACATTTACATTATCTGCGCGCTATGACACTTTAAGCGTGTGTGACAGCGTCGTACGCGTGGGATAGCATGGGAACACGCGAATGTGGCGCGGTGACAAGTAAGACAGCGTGGTGAATGACCATTGAGTTCGTTACCATACAAATTGTATAGGCCAGATCCCGTTCAGATGTCATAATGCGTGGTGTACGTCGTATGTGAAGGACGAGTTTGCCCGTCCCTTTAATTCTATAGTTTCCGCTGTAATGTCTACATGCCATAACATGGAAATTTCTACTTTCTACACCATGACATACTTGTTCCTTGTCACCACAAATTCTTATCATACATCCTTAATAGTTTTTGCTATAATATAATGTTTTTACTATATTTATATTTTTAACATACAGTGACATCAACTAAACTTTTTGACCTGTGTGAACATAACTCATTATTGTTAATAATTTTTCTGTCTGAACATTCTTAATTTATTTATTTAACATTTTATTTAAGGCATCAGGCTCCATACAAAACCTATATTCCGTATTGGGGTGATATGACAACTTGTAATAATAAGTACACCAGATTACACATGAACAAAGGGGTTTATTGATTATAGTGACTTGTCCTGTTTTTATTACTATACACATTATACAATAAAACGGGAGCGAGCGAGAGCCGCGGGTAGGAAATATATTGTATGACCGTTCGCTATGACGCCTGCGCGTGACTAAATTAAATATCCGGGCGGGAAATCAGGCGTCGGTTGAGGACGTGGCCGCGGCGTGCATGTTCGCGCATGCGCAGAACGCGTGCGGTTTGATGCGCCCGGGTATACATATTCGGGCTATACTAATGTACACGTTACAGTATCAAATAAATGTAACTTAAAATTAAACTAACGAATTCCATGGCAAGGCCTGTTGGTCGTTATCGTGTACTAGTGAAAATCATTGGCTATTCTGATAATCTTGAACCACAGTTGCAGGCGAAACTGCGTGTATCACCTACATGAGATGTTGAAATATCAAAAACAACCAATCAAAATGCGGTGACATTCCATTCAAGGAATTTCAATGTTTATTTCGAGACCGATTTGAAGGTTATATTTTTGTTTAATACAACCAGATCCCGGGTCACTATTCAACCTATGTCTTAATAGTTATATTTGTCAGGCATTAGCAAGTTGATGTGTCACAGAGCTATTATTAATATAGTTAATTGATCATTGCACTCACCCGAAGTTCAGACAGGTCAAAACGTTTTATCAGGTATATACTTAGATATATTTATGCAGTATGTTACTAAAATATGCCACTTTTAATATAATTACCGCGGGTTATTAGCATAATGTATTTTTTCGCGTAATGATAATTCAGTTAGGTTGACATGAAGCATGTTACTTAGATAGCTGAAAGACAATTCAGCTAAATTACATAAAAACAGAATACCCAGTTAGCAGAGAATCAAAACGTCTGGAATTGCAAATAGTCTGTATGATTAGAAAACCTTATTAGCTAGAATTCAAATTAATCGGATGACAAATACGCAGAATGAGATACTATTGAGAACACCTGGAGAATCCGAAATAGTCTGAATAGGATTTTTAGGGCGCTTGATTTTTGATTCTGATTCTCATAGTTTTCCAATAGGTGGAAAGGATTCGTGAGAGTTAAAATAAAGTCGTTTGTTTTTTTTCCATAAAATATAATCACCTACCTACCTATTATTTTCTAAACTAACAAAACCACTCTTAAAGTGAAACGTACCCTGATAATCCTTTTTTCCTGCCAATTTGCTTCTATTTTTAATGCATCTAGATATGAGATGAGTCTTTTTTGGCGCCACTCGAGTATTGTAACGCCTGTGCCAACTTTCTGTTGCGTTGTTGGTGCGGTGGCGTTGGCCATAACAGCTTATTTTATTTAGGGTGGTTTTTGACATGCATTGTGAATTAAAATAGTCAAGTGAACATATTCATTTTATCACATTTCATTTGACGTGGTCGTTCACAAATACATACCCACACATTTGGTATGTCTTCGGCCGGGAGTAGTGGGAGGTTCGCAGTGAGCCTTGTAATTTCTGTACCTTCTTTAGTTCCAAGCAACTCTATTTTTTCCGATTTTCTTCACACTGCAGTATTGAAGTGGTACTAGCACCCTGAAACTTCAGACTCGGGAAACACCGCTTGGAATGCATTTTGTTACGCAAGCTCAAAATCGCACTTGAAATTTTTAATTTCTATTTCAAAATAGTCTTTAACCATTCTAAAAAGGCGTTCGTAAGTGTCTTGACATTTATTTGGTAGCAACGCAAATACAAACGGCATAACTTGAGTACCTTTAGTGCAACTGTCAATATCCACACGAATTCCATATAATTGAGCAAATAGTTTGGGTAGGTACCTTAAATGTACCGTCGCCAAAGAACTGTGTATTATCATCGATCATTGATTTCAAAATTTGTAGGCATGTTTGTGGCGAACAAAAAAAAATTATTGTTATCAATACCAGGTATTTCTACTTCGGCCAAAGAAGAAATTTCAGTTTTCTAGACTTTAAAAAAATATTTCTCCTCGCACGATACAAGGTGTCTTTTTTTGAGTCATTACTAGGTATTATTTCAAGTTCCGCACTCATGAACGCTTTATCCAAAATTTTCTTTACGGGAGCAAACTTTGTACGCACCATTTGTTTACATGTATCCATTACACAATCAATTTTGTTTTTATCGGTGTGAGAGTTACAGGAATGTAAAAGTTTGCTTTCCTTTATGATCTCGGTTCTTTCTTTATTAACAGTTACGGAAGCAGACCACTCTCCCCGTTTTGTGCATCTCCATAAAGAAGTCCCTTTGGCATTCAAACATGCAAAATTATATCGGCAGCCATTTCGTAGTAATACAGATTTACCTTTCTGACTTTCTATAAAAAAGAAAGGAGTTTCTTCCATTTTTTTAACTTCAGTAATTTACATGTAGATAAGTGTAATTCATAACAAAACTATATAATACTTAAATCGGGATGAATTTTACTAAAATACCAAATAAAATGTCGATTGACATTAATTTATACTTCATAATATTTCCTTCAACTTGACGTGGCCAGTATGTTAATCAATGAGAAAAGTTTTTATTATCAGGAAAATGCACTCATATCATAACAACTCCAGTAAGATAAGAGTACAAACTGAAGTTGTTATGATAGATAGAGCATGGAGGTGTCTATTCGGCGTTCGGCGTTCATGTCAATAAACTAAACTATGGCATTTTCAAATCCAGGCGATTTGCTACTTTGTCATTCAACGCTCATGTCTATTCAGTGACTATAGCATTCTTAAATCTGGACTATTTGCTAATAAAGTATTTTAAATTAAGACATTTTACGATCTAGACGTTTTGATTCTAGAGTATTTAGCGTTCATGTTTATTAGCTAACTATGGCGTTCAAAAATCAAGACGTTAGAACGACATCGACGTTTTACAAAGTGGACATTGTGCTAGTGATCCATTACCGCACGTGTTTTTATACTAAGTTTTTTTATATAAATAATTGCATTTTTATAATATGCACGGTGTTTGTTACGTTGCTACGTTAATAAAAATATATTAATTATAATTGTTTTTTTTATTATTTTGAACACATTTTAGTTGTAGGTAACTTAAAAAGTCTTAAAGTACTAGTGACCACTCGGCTAATCTTGACGCAGAACGTGAATTAGGAGGGCGCTATTCCATTGTGCATGCAAGTATGACGTCACATTTGCAACTTGCATACAACTTGTGACGTCATTCTTGCCTACTAGCATGAATAGTTTGGTAGCGTAATTAAAAGTCTCGTCCTTTCGCACAACATCTATATATTTAATACGAAAATTTGTCTGTCCGTCCATCGCGTTTTTCAATTATAATTAATAATACATACATTTGCATGAAATATTTTTTTTTTTTTTTGTTTTATATTTGAGGCGATACAAAGTTCGCTGGGATAACTAGTTAATATTATGCGAAAATGACGTTTTGCGTCAAGATTTTTTCTTTGAGTTCTTTCGTCTATGGCCGCGGCCGCTCCTACGTCCATTGCCGGGCGTCTCTGGTACACACCAGGAGGTATTTCCAGTGGCGCCCGGCGGAACAAGATCATGGACATAAGATTACTTAGGTACCTACATAATCTCTAATGACCTAATCTGTGCCTATTCTGCTTACGCTAAATGCTTCTATTGTCAAGACCTTGCAATTCAAGTCGATTAGACGTCCAAAAGCTAGATACAGAGTTTGATACAATATGCGATGAATAATAAGGCGACAATAATTGACCGACGTGATACGGCGACAATAATTGACCGACGTGATACGGCGACAATGATTGACCGACGTGATACGGCGACAATGATGATACGGCGACAATAATTGACTGACGTGATACGGCGACAATGATTGACTGACGACGCCGCCCGCCTTGTGGTATACGGTTATCGGGTCGGGCAAGTAGGTAATAGACACGTTACTTTTTATTTTTGGACATTTTCACACAACGTCATCTAGCCCAAACTAAGCTATAAGCTTGTGCTATGGGATCTAGAAAACTGAAAAACATACTTATATATTTCTAAATACATACATAATATACATAGAAAACATCCAAACTCCGAAAGAAACATTTGTGGTTCACACAAATATTTGTTTCGACCCGAGAATCGAACCCGAGACTCCGGAGTCGAAAGCCGATGCACTACCGACCACGCCACCGAAGCAGTAACTGGACCCGCCTTTAGATTTCTCTACTGCAAAAAACCCGCTGCGTTTGTCTCTAAACTGCTTCTTTAAAAACCGGCTAAGTGCGAGTCGGACCTGCGCACAAAGGGTTCCGTACCAAAACAGTAAAAAAATAACTGTTGTTTGTTGTTTGGGAGTCCCCTTAAATATTTATTACATATATTCTGTTTTTTAGTATTTGTTGTTATAGAGGCAACAGAAATACATGATCTGTGAAAATTTTAACTTTCTAACTATCACGGTTCATGAGATACAGTGCAAGGTAGACGGATAGCGAAGTCTCAGTAATAGGGTCCCCCTAAAATCTGCAGTGGTCGTCTTGAAACCGCAAAAAATCTTCAAACCTTTGCAGTTAATCCACCATAATGTACGAAGTTACACCGGTACCAATTCGTCGCTCAGATGACAGTATCCAACATTCCTCCTGAACTCGGTCTCGTCGGGAGAATGCAATGGTTTCCTGATCTCCACCAACCTTCGGTCTGTCTCCAAAGCCTGGTTCTTGTACTGCAGGTCTTTGGTGACGCGCTGGTGGTGGTTATACATCCCGTGGTATATTGTTCTGTGGAATATAGACAGACATACATCACGCCGTATATGAATTACAGACCCACGACAGTAATTTTGGTTGGTCCCACTTTAAAGGGGGCAAGTCTATTGCCGTTACCGGGCGCTATAGAAACTCCATAACCACTCTGTAATTCAAACCAAAATTCCAATAGCCAGGACAGAAGTTGCGATTGAATAGATTCTCTGCAGTCCGAGGACTAAACGAAAAAAAAATACACATCAAAATTGACACAACAACCTAATTCAAATTACCTAAATGTAGTAGTAACGTGGGAAGTAGTAACTTTCATATAAAAAAAAACCCAGTCCAAAGATAATATAAGGTAAAACATTAAAAAAACGTGCAGTCGAATCAGTTGAAAGATTTAGGGCCGGAACTGCGTTAAGCGGTCGCACGCGCGGGTTCATTGAAAAACGGCCCGGCGCGCCTTTGTTCACCGTGGTACCATTAAATAGTACCATTAATGGTACTGTGGCAATTATTGTTTGCCGTCGTTCTATTACATCGAAGGTACCATTACAAATAACATCTATTGTTAACCATGGTACATTAAGGAAATATAAATAATAACCAAAATGTAATTCAATCACGTGTCACGTTATTTTAATCCAAAAATTTTCTAATGAAGATTTTCATTACAAAATTTTCCACTCTCAAACTCCAATCTCATCATTAGTTAACTCCATCTGTACGTCTCTTATGAAATCATCTATTTATATTTATTTTTTTGTTATTTGGTTAATGGATGTTTGCTACTCAGTGACAGAAAACTTGGCAAAACTTTACACATGAATAGATTATATCCTGAATTAATGGGCCCCACAATAAAGGACGTGTATCGGAAGGAATTGACTACAGACTGGATAAACTTGTTCTATCAGCCGACCGATATCTGCTGACGGATATAATTTAATCAAACATGCATGGAAATATTGGATAGAATCAGGCGTTACCTGGCGAAAGTCCATGACAAAGTTCAAACTTTTTTATTAAAGCATTATTTTCGCTAAAATAGAAGACATTAAAACGTCGACATATGTTTCACCTCTAAACGAGGCATTCTCAAGACTGGCTGCAGCCAGTGAAATGTTTCATTATTTAAAAAAAACACGGGAAGTATCGAAAACACTTTGGTGGTTGGATCTTTTTTTAAGTCTCTTTGCTTAAGTAAGTATTACGTTCACGTGGATGTACTTATAGCCTAATAGGTAAGCGTTTGTCTTTCGACATGTCGTATACGGCGACAGCGTATACGACGACCGCGTTGGTCTATGTTCGACATAAATGATAAATAGAAAATTGGCGGCAAAGCTGAAAATTCATCTTGATTTAATAATTAAAATGAATTTGATGGAACTTTAGGTAGGGTAGATTGTGAAATTGAGATTGATTACTACACCAGATCAGAAGCCAAATTGGCGACATCTAGTAGGTACAAGGCACATTTTTTTTTAAGAATTTACATAAAATAGTGGATACGTACAAGGCTTCTTCTAATTTCTTCTCCAACATATTGTGGCTCATGTGTACTCTCTCGAATTCTTCTATAAGACCGCGCATTGGCTTGTCCTGAGAAAAATATTGAAAATAATAATGATGTAGGTACTGTTATTATTATACAAGTAAGTATCCCAAAATTCGACGATAAGCCGGAACTGGTCGTTGCCCGGTTTGACGACTGTCCCGGGATAAATTAAAAAAATATTCCACTCATTTTTTTAAAAGTTAAGTACCTACTTTCATTTTTAGAAAAATGATGGTGGATGGCTTTATTAACACCCACTTCTCGTGTACAGTAGACCTCGCGAACATTATACCTAATAATCATTATTAAGGCAGTTCCCCCCAATAAAAAAAACACTCGCCATGAAAAAAACTTTTAATTAATAAGGACTACTGATGACGTTTCATGGAGTACTAGACAGACGGGCGCAATTAAAATTATCCAGTCGCGATATGTCAAAGATTCCCTCGTTCGTCAATTTATTTAATTATTTTCATTCTTTATTTTGTTTTTGACCATATTAAGTAGATATTATATCAAATGAACACTCACCGTAACCCTTTCCAGTACTGGTCTTCTGGTCCTCATCTCCAACCTGGTCTCCACACATTTGGTGGGATTAATCTTATCAGCGACCGCAGCTCTTAAATACTCTATCTCTTTGTCAACTTTCCCGAGATTCTGTTCCAACTACAACCAAATGTTAAGGTTACGTTAAAAATTTCGGGAATGCAAGCCACCCTCACCTACGAGTGGTGCAATTGTTGATAAACAGTCTTAGGCAGGTATTACTCTGGCAAATAGATATTTGAAGTGTCCGTAACCTGTAACTGGAGTTCGATTCTTGCTGAGCGCTGACTGCTGAGGCTTTTTAGGCTACCTACCTCAGGCGCTCCGCAAAAATCGAGTTCCACCTGCCTGAAGCTAGTTCAGAATATCTAGTTCTTCTGTGCGGGACTATCAATCAAGCATAACCTGGACATTGGCAAAATCATCGACGCACGATGGAGACACAACTATAAAAAAAAAGAAGAACCTGGTAAGATGTTTCGACCAGTTTGATCTCTGGTCACTGACGTCACTCCTAACATAAGCACTTTTAGCTTAACTGGAGGGTTTCACGCATTTGCTATTAGTAGTATTCTTAAAAAAATTTGTCTGTCTGTGAGATAGGTTATGTCAACCAAAAAACTGCTGGCAAACAGATAATATTGTCTACCTCTTCTCCTTTTTACCTCGTACCTTGTACTTCTGCCACTCCATCTCGTTGCGAGCTCGTTGTATATCGAAGACTCTCCTCCTCATCACGAGTTCCACCTGCTGGCACTGCGCGTGCATCTGATTCCGAGCAGTTTCCCTGCTCCTGAACATGGTCTCCCGAAGAGATTTAGACTCTGACATCAGTTGTTGAGCTATTTTTATAGTATTCTGTATACAGTGATCGTAACTTTCTTCAGACATTGATCTAAAAAATAAGTTAGGTACAGAAACTATTCTTTACCGAGTTTCACGAATATCCTGAACGAAAAATCTGTAAAGGCTGCGCCCTAAGAGCATGGAAGCAGTCAATCGTTGATCACCTGCTTCAATGCTCATTTAACCAATGCTATCGCACAAAATATCGGTCACTTGACCAAGTTAACACAATGTCTAAAAAGTCACATACCCAAAATCACGCCTATATCCCCGAAGGATTACACAGATGCATTTAATACGCCCACATTTCGCCAGTAATTTTGCTGGCTCCAGGGTGAGCCTTTTCCAAGCACTCTGGATAATCTGCGAGATCCTCGTACGTTTGTCAGCAGCATGTACACCGCGTGCAGAAAAAGGGCTGAAAGCTGGAAGAGCTAAGAGGCTATTTCCACCACCTTTGAAACTTCAGTGTTCTATAAAAAAAGAAACTTACTCTGGTAGCACTCGAGTAGGATCCAACTTGTAAGTTATATCGGTGCTTTCCCTTGAGAGATCCCTCACGTGCTTCTCCAAGGCCAAAGTCTCATCTTTGTTCTTGATCTCCCGATCCAGTCGGCAGAGCACGTTGGTCAACTCCTGGATCTTCTCCCAACCCATATGGCATACGTCTGTCAGTACGCGTTTACTGTTCTCTGCTACATGGAGTTCCTGATGATGGGGTGGCAAAAATGAAACGACCGGATAAATTTTAACGGGACTTTCGACCGTAGCTAGGTACTTATTATAGCTGTTGCTATAATAAGTACCTAACTTAGTTTACTTTTTATCAAGATATTGTATTCCTGTGAGAATTGGTAACTATAGAACTGTTTTGGATGAAATTTAACATGTAGGTAACTAGTTCGGAACCCTGGCGAGATATAGGGCTATTACATTTTAGTTCGATAGTAAGTTTAAATGGGTTTAAAGTTAAATGGTAACGCGAATACTATTGCGGCTCGGAAATTGTATGCAATAAATTAGGATGATATTGGTGACCTTATTCAATTCTTCTCCTAGCTGGTCTCTGGTCAACTCTGGTGGTAATCTCTGGTCTCTATTGGAGAGACAGGATGATATGACTCCGAGCGGTACTTGAAGGGACTCCAGATGCAATTCTGTAGCGTTTTTTTCTTCTTTCAATGCCCTTAATTCGTCTATTACACATTCTCTTGTGAACCTTTGTTTCTCTCTCCAAGTATGGACTTCGTAAATCCTGAAAAATATTTTTGTACAACATTTTCATTTCGAGACCATACTGGACAACTTTGCTTTTGTCTTTCAGTATGCAGTACGTGTGCTCCAGGTAAGTGTCGATTTACAGAGTGGTTACGGATTTTCTACACTTAGTGGCTGGTAACAGCAATAGGCTTGCCCCCTAATTAAGTGGGATCAGCAAAATTACTGGTAAAGTGTAGTTGATGTATGTCTGGCTGTCTGTGAGTGGTGTTTATTTGATTGGGGAGGAAAAGCCTAAACAATGTTTTGAATATTCGCGAGGTCTTCTGACGGAACATGTGAACTTTTAAAAAAAAAATCCACGCAAAGGGTACCCCGGGTACGCACAGGAGAATTGGGTCATTGTGCTGGCGGACTTTGGCAACCTATGCGACTATATACCTATGCCTAATCAGACTCACCTATCTCTAAGTAATTCATTGTTAACGTAAGTATCCCATCTTGTTGTAACATCAGACTCATTCCTTAGCTGGTTAGCCCTCTGTCTCAACTCGTAAGACTCAAATCGACGTATTCGCGCGTCGTTCTGCAATTTTTGAATGTTTCTAGTCCAATCTAATACTGATAGACGCCGATGGGGCTTTTCAAATACTGGCACCGAAGCGTCCATATTGAAAAAAAAAACAGACTGAGCTTAGAAACTTCCCGTTTACTGTAGTACCGTGCAATGTTTGATCAATAATATTCCCTAAATAGGTCATGGGCGTCATATAGAGCTAAGTATAGAACAGTAGGTAAACGCAATTTGAGAACCTTTGTGACCCAGTGGTTAGTGATACGTTACTGCCAGCTAACTACTGGCTTCGGATGTCGTGGGATCGAATACTACTCACTACAAATCATGATGCATGATCGTTTGTTCTATAACAGGATGTTTTTTTTTTGTAATTCCGCGAGATCGCGGCCGCTCCCATGTCCATTGCTGCGGGCGTCTCCGGTGACCCCAAAAGGTATTTCCAGTGGCGTCCGGCGGACTTTGGCCAGCTGTGTGGCCTCTTGGGGGGTTTGGTCGGAATGAATATCCCGCATCGTTGGGGTTGGGTTTTATCCCGCGTCGGTGAGTGAATCTGGTTGCTTGCTGTGGGGCAAAGGCCCCGCAGCACGCAGCCCTTCTAGCCTGCTTCTGTAAGGACGGCGGGTGGCTATCCCGCCGTCCTCAGGCCCCGATCATGGAGGTCGATGGTCCTGGCGTAGATCGCCCTGGCGTAGAGCGCCCTGGCCGCTGACTGCGAAATTCAGCGGGGAGGGTACGCTCCCTCTCTCTCGGCCGCCTCCTTCGCGAGCATGACTTGCTCGCAGCAGGACACGGCCGTATAACAGGGTGTAAATTAATTAAGTACCTAACTATATGTAATTAGATGTATTACGAGTGATTAGAAGTATTTGAATATTACGAAATTGGCGGCCATGTTGGTGACGTCATAGTGACGTAGACTAGTTTAACCTACAAAACTGTGTTGTTATCCGTACTTTTCAGAGAGTGATGACGTCTCGGAGCGGTTATTGTGACAAGGTTCTATCCCACTCACAACGTACACGGCTTATACCTACCACCCATAATACAAGCTTGTTTAAGCTTAAGTTGCGATAGATGGCGCTCTGTGAAAAAATATATTAAATATTTATTTATAACACCTTGAGAATTCACCAAGATTTTGGAGACTCAAGCCAACTTCACCTGCAAGTCGTGCACCTGCTGATTAACGGACGGAGACTGCTAAACATAAAAATACCCGATGAGTACCAATAGCCCCGCCCTCTATTACGTACCTACGTGGGACGTGAAATGGTGCACTTCGTGAGGGATGAGCTGAGCTTTGCATTTGTGTGAGTGCAGTGTACGTGAACGTTTAAGTGACCTCTTTTACACACACATGTGTACACACAGCTACACAATGAGTTTATACTCTACTTTTTGAGGTCAGGGTAGCTACACACATAAGCGGGCCGGCATTAATCGGCAAGGCCGGGCGGTAAAATCGAATATATGTAGATGAATATTCGGGAATCACATACCGCTCGGCTGCCGCATATTACCACTCGGCTTGGTAGTTGCTAAACACAGCGAGCCGGCATCAATCGGCAAAGCCGGACGGTAAAATCGAATATATATTATGTAGATGAATGTTCGGGAATCATAAGCCGCTCGGCTGCCGCATTATCACTCGGCTTGGCAACTGCCGACTTATGCCAGTCGGCTTGCGACATTTGAGACGATACTGCGTGGAGGACGCGCGCGCGACGCCCGAATGAAAACCGAATTGTGCCGATGGGCACAAGCCGAACGTAATTTAGTACCGTTGCTTTGGGTTGGCATATTCATTCTGCAATACTGCCGAATGGAATGATGTGTGAACCGAATGAACAACGCGATCGGCACTAGCCGATTGAAGTCGAACAAGTGCAGTAATTGCTTCGGGTCGGCTTTGTTGTTCGATAAATACTGCCGAACCGACAATGCCGGCCCGCTTATGTGTGTAGCTACCCTCACACACACAAATTCAAAGCTCAGCTTATCCCTCGCGAACTGTACTTATGTACAAAATTAGTTCCACTTTTACACTTTTTGGCCAGAGTAAGTACAGCCTACCTACTCCATCGGGGAAACCGGTGTGTTTACAAGAACCTATCCTCTTTTGATTAGTTGGGTAATAATTGTTATTGTGTAGATTAAAGACAAAAATGTTAAAGTTCGTTGCACTTTAAAAAACAATTTCACTTTAAAAAAATTGTTATTTTATGTATGTAATAAAAATATAAATCAAAAAAATATGATGTTTTATTTTTAATCTTCATTCGCAAAATCAAAGACAATATTGGTACCGGAAGTCATAATAGCCACTATAAATTTTACTATATATTATACATATCAAGAGTTCAGTAACAAATCATAAAATAAAAGTAAAATAACAAAATGTTGTACCTATTTATTAGTAAATGAATTTCAGTATATATTATTTCATATTTAAAAGTGATAATTTATAAGAACCGGATATAAAATAGTGTATACGTCAGAAATGTAAAAAAAAAAGAAATACAAAATGGCCGATGATAATTGCCATTTGGCATTAGCGTAGATTCAAGTTATTGTTTGTTCGTGGCTTTTTCTATTTCCACAACTATATTATAAGTACAAATTTGTTCAGAAGAATAGTGAGATTTATTGAATTGTTAAGATCTGATCGTTATTGTAGTGCTAAAATTACTTTTAAACTGTTGGTAAAACCTAGCGAAAAGTTAAGATGTGAGTTAGCCGATTCCGCTCAATCCATAGTTAACGCAACCAGTTTATAGTTGTATTGTATTTATATGTTATGCGTTATTCAGGTATGACGACAGACGTGGTGGTCGTGGAGGAGGAAGAGGTGGCAGCCGGGGCGGACGCGGTGTTGGCGGTAGAGGTAGCTCTCGGGGCGGACGTGATGATAGATCCCAAGATAGAAGCGGGAGCCGTTTTGGTGGAGGCCGCGGAGGGCGAGATGGCGGCCGGGGAAGCCGTGATGGTGGCAGAGGATTCGGTGGCCGCGGAGGACGAGATGATTTTAGAAGTGGCAACTTTAAAAATGATCAGCCGGGCGGTAACCTCCGCAAGATCCGCTGGGACACAGTAACATTAACACCATTTCAGAAAAACTTTTATGTGCCTCATCCGAACGTCCAGATGAGAAATCAAGCTGAAATAGAGGCTTATCGCAGTCAACATCAGATCACAGTGAAAGGTCGAGAAGTACCTGCGCCTAGTATGTATTTTGAGGAAGGTGGCTTTCCAGATTACGCTATGAAGGAAATTTTGAAGCAAGGTTTCCCACACCCTACGCCTATTCAAGCCCAGGGTTGGCCTATAGCTCTTTCTGGTAGAGATTTAGTGGGTATTGCTCAAACAGGCTCTGGAAAAACCCTTGCTTATATCTTGCCTGCAATTGTCCATATAATAAACCAACCAAGGCTTCTGAGAGATGAAGGGCCTATAGTATTAGTTCTAGCCCCGACCAGGGAGTTAGCTCAACAAATCCAACAGGTAATTATGATTATTTCATTGGTAGTTTTATAATTTGCAGTATTAATTCCTGGAATTAGGCCGGCTATTTAAATTGACATAGATCTGCCTGATAAATGAAATTATGGGATTCAATCGTTAAAATTAATGAGTTTTTTACATGAATTGTGACAATAAAGTTGAGTTTATTTTCCATTGTGCTACTGCAGACCTTGATCCTCATGAATGGAATCGCTGCAGAGAAGTCGGACAATCCAAGCATGGACATAGTAAATTTATTAAAATTACATCTTAATATTGTAGAACTTAGCTTCTTGCAGGCAGGCTATGTTCGAAAACCTAAAGAAATTTTGAAAATAATGCTTTTTATACCAATAACTAGTAATAAGTTGCAAAATTTGATTTCTAGGTGAGGTTTCTGAACGTAACCTTTTGTTAGCAGAATTCTATATATTTATGCAATTTTTTAAATTCTATTAAGCAACCTACACACTAACAGGTTGCCTGCAGGCTGTCGTCGGATATCAGCCTGTCGGTTCTTCTTTTAAGTGCGTGGCTCCATCATTCATCAATGATTTTGTCAATGTCATGGTAATGTTCGATAGTTCCGGGCACAGAAGAACTAGTTATACAGTGGTGGACAATTATGAAACGGTGTTCGGTATTGCAAGTGGAAGTGGTTTATGTCGAGTGCCAGAAGAGGTAACCTATTAAGCCACCAAACATGCACTCAACAAAACCCTAACTCCCAACCTGCCAGTTAGATGATGAGGTTGAAGGTGGCTACAAAATTAAAGCCTGACAGGCTGATATCCAGTGACAGTCGGCAGGCAATCGTCTAGTGTATGGGTCCCTTTAGTTAGTGCTTATCATTGGTAACTCTCACTATCTGTAGCTTGGAATATTCAGTTCACATTTTAAGTATTTGCAATTATCTTTTTATTTTATAGAATTCCATCACAAAATTTCTAATGAAACATAAATGCACATGATTAGAACTAAAATATAGTTGTAGTTTAGTTTAGTTCAGTATCAGTTATATTTTGAATCCAATTTGCGAAGGAGATTGCCCACTTTTCAATGGACCGCCGTTTCGTAACAAATAATTTTGTATGACAGCGAAAATCAGATATTAAATTAGATTGATATCGTACTTTCATAGGAAATAAAAAATATTGTTATTTTTGGGATTTTCTCTCATTCTTCGTTGTGCCCATAAAATCAGAGGTTAGACTTAAGCAAATGTCATCAATCCGTCAAATAAATTTTGTCCAAAAAGTGCTAATTGTTACATGGATTTAATTCAAATAAGATAGAAGTAATAGTTCCAACACACTTATAAATAACCCTTAAAATGTAATACCTACCTAGATACCTACACATCAATGTTTATATTATAACTCTATTTAATGCATGGTCGCCATGGTAATTATAATGCCAAAAATCTTGGGCCATGACATCTCAGCATAACATTATCTATTCAATATTGTGGAACATAACATAATATACAAATTTACTCTTACACATACATTTCAAGTATGTTACAAGTACTGAATACAAAACTTAATTGAATCAGGTATAGGTACTAACCATTTCTGGATTAATCCAGGATCCTAAAAATTCGAAACATGACATCTGTTCCGACATAGTGCTTTTGAGTAAGAAGACAATTAAAAACGATTACACCAAGATTTATATCGAAGTTTAAACGCCACATACGATTTTGTTCGAGTGAATTAAAAGATTGTTAAAAAAATATTATATGATTTATCAATTTACTTAGGTAGCCATACACTTTTTATTTAAGTTTTTAAAAAAGAAACGATTACTGGGCATTCTCCTTTTGAGTGTAATTTTATGTTGGGAAAATCAAATAACATTCTTCCTTGTGATCTATAAAAACCTTATGTCTTACAGTTATAGTATTTTTTTCTATTCTCTATTCATTGTTGTAGTGTTCTCGATTTTATGGTTTTGCCTATTTTCTGTACAAGCCTTGGGAGAAGTGGCAAGTGCACTTTGTTTGTCTGGAATAGTCTGACATTAACATTTTGTATTTACACAAAATCACTAGATAAATTTGGGTGTGTGACGTTTTTGAAACATTTTACAGTATAAATTATAAAAACGAAATTAGACCAGACGTCAGTTGCCTTACAGGGATGACCTTACCACAGCTGCAAACCGAAGCAAATACATAGTGAGCTAGCTTGAGGGTCTTTAATAGTTGAACCTGGGGTCCGGGGTTTTACCATTAGAAACCAAACTGTTACATGTATGTAACAGTTTGGTTTCTACAATATGACTATCACAAAATCCTAATTTGTTATCATTTATCCCGCAGGTGGCCAATGATTTTGGTCAGAGTGTACAAGTACGAAACACTTGTATATTTGGCGGAGCCCCCAAGGGGCCTCAGGGCAGGTTCTTGGAGAGAGGTGTAGAAATTGTCATCGCTACACCCGGTAGACTTATCGACTTCTTGGAGAAAGGTAAAAATAAAACTGCACCTACATTTTACTAACTACACAAAACTCGTGACTATTATTACTAGTGGTCTCCCATTATGATAGAACATTAAAAACATTACTTTTACCCTCATTTCTTCCCAATCACAAAAGTTTTTGCCAAGTTTTGTAGAGATCGGATAAAAAAAAAAGGCCACTAGCCCGGAACACACATACTAACAGTAGGACAATATCCAAATGGTCTAGTCTAGAAATGTAGGCACTTCACTAACTTCCTTCTCCTGAAATACTAAGGGATCCAAATATGAAATGTCCAAGTCGTCATCACTTCTGTAACTTCTATCAAAATAATTTCAGTTATTTTTCTTCGAAATGCTATCATTGCTTGACGAAGTCTGGTTGACCATGAATGTAGTGTCGGCGTCCACATGTACATTGACCCAGAGCTGGCAGACATTTTAGGGAAGTTGTTTGAGGCAATCTGAAAATTTGTCAGATTTATCACTGTCAATTGTATACCAGCTCTCGTTCTAACTTTATATTAGTGTGCGTTACTTGCGGATTCCTCAGTCTCTGCCGTATATATAAGTTAAATACCATGTAATGTTTTTTTCCGACAATAGACACAACGAATCTCCGTCGCTGCACCTACTTGGTCCTGGATGAAGCAGACCGGATGCTCGACATGGGCTTCGAACCGCAGATACGCAAAATTATCGAACAGATTCGGCCGGACAGACAGGTACGGGATTTCGTTCCAATCTCTTTGCCAATGTTCTTGGTAGCACTTGCTCTGATCAACTGACGCTAGTTGAAATCCAGCCTTCGTTTCTACGAATAGCCTACTTGACACTTTTTTGGAATTGGTCTATAATGGAGTAAGAGTGTATATAACTGAAGAAAATTTATAAAAAAAAATTAACGGCTTGAAAATGGATGTCATCCATTTTGGACAGTAGACCTGTGCTGTGTTGAAAGTGATAGCATGACTTACGGTTACTTGTTTATTAGCAAAATGACGTCACCTTCACATAACATGGCGGACAGCATTTCAAGAATTTTTTGGTCATAGATTAAAAACTGTATTTTTCAAATTTGAATTTTATAGTCATCTTTTACTTTTACTGGCCTATAACTTTTGACCCCTTAGGGCTAGGTAAAATTTTCGATTTTTTGACTTGCCTCCAGATCGAGGGCTATCCATAGAGGGGTCAACCATCATTGGAGCATAAGCAGATCCCGACAGCTAAGGGGGGACAAAAATTACATTCTCCATTTCTATATATAGATGAATTATAACTAGTGGTTCTGTGAACAGTAGACCTCGCGTTATTTTCGCATTTTCCCCCCATTTCTCCCCCATTTTCCCCCTATTTCTCCCCCCTTTTCTCCCCCATTTTCCCCCCAATCGAAAAATCCCTTCGACAAAAGTTGTGCCTTGCAACAAAGAACACTTGTGCCAAATTTCATGAAAATCGGCTGAAAAATGCGGCCTCTAGACCGGAACTGACACACATACCAACAACGCCAAATTTGGCCAGACCTCGAGTTAAAACTGAGACGCTTCGCTCGCTCGGTCAATAAATTTATTGGGTTTTCATTGAACCAAATTACTACCCGTAATAAACTTCTACTTTTTACAATTTGCCATAAGTCATGAGACTATTTTTCCTAAATATTTACAGGTACTCATGTGGTCAGCGACCTGGCCTAAGGAAGTACAGAACTTGGCCGAAGAATTCCTCCATGACTACATCCAGATTAACATAGGGTCCCTATCTCTGTCTGCCAACCACAACATCCTGCAGATTGTGGATGTCTGCGAGGAATGGGAGAAGAATGAGAAGCTGGTGACTTTGCTCACTGAGATATCTTCCGAGGAAGAGACCAAGACAATTATATTTGCTGAAACTAAACGAAGGGTATGTATTTCTTCTAATATTATACGCGGAAATTTGCATGGAAGTTTGTTAAGGGTGCTGCATGGTGACAGCTATAAAGTGTACCAAACACTGCACTGGTGGTCTTCTGGTGGTTCAAGTAGGCACAACGCCAGCGAGAAATTCCATAAACTTAAGTGCCCTATTGAAAGAGTTTTGGCTCGCGAAATCGTTTGTGTACTCTTTCACGCGAAAATGTGAATACGAAGTCGCGATCAAAAGCTAAATAAGTTATAAGGTGGTACTTTCCTGGCCATCATCCGAACAGCCAGTCTGAAGCCCCAGTCTCAGGTATAATTGACAAATTTTCTTAGGTGGATGAAATACACAAAGAAATCAACCGAGCTGGCTGGCGAGCACTGGCTATACACGGTGACAAGAACCAACAGGACCGTGACTATGTACTGAATCAGTTCCGTATGTCAAACGGTGGCATTCTAGTTGCCACCGATGTTGCTGCTCGAGGACTCGGTGAGTATACTTGAATTGTGGGTACCTGGATGTTTACAAGTTAGGAACGATCTTGCCTGTACCAATGACAGATATGTTAGTTTGCTAGACAATATAGAGGGTTACTTGAAAAATTATTGATAACTTCTTTTGAGCTGATTCTGGGTAACAAACTGGAGTCTTCTTGATTTTTTGACTTTTTGCTTGATTTTTTTAAATATTGTTTTTAATTTTTAGTTAGCTTTTTATTTAGAACAGTTTTTAATCTTGAATGGCAATGAAATAGTTGATTTTACATTAAAAAAAATATAAATTTGACAATTTGATGCCCAGAAACGACCCACGAGATGTTATTCTTATTATTTTTGAAAGTAAAACTGTCTAATTGTCACTGTAACTTGCCCAGAAGTAACTATCTTATGTTTGTGCCACCGATTTTGTTTTTTTTTTTAAACTTATACATAAAATAAATGGTGGTGATATTTTTTCCCGCCAATTTGATACAGGCATCAAACAAAAGATTTTTTGACACAGTTGCGAGATGAAAAAATATTTTTCGGTGGTTTTCATCGCACTGTTTCTCCGGGGTGTTAAAAAGGTCTAAGAGATGTCAGGGGCGTAGAGGTACAATGCCATTGCTGGATTTTTACTAAAAAAAAAAACCAGTTGCTTGCATGCAACCGTTTACAAAACCCAGATTCCAATATTCACAGTTTTCATGCAAAATTATAATAAAGTTAGGAAAATTCTTGGGGACATCAGAATGGGCTATCATGTTCCATATTATGTGGTGTTGAAAAGTGAATAATGGAACGTGACCACCACAAAAAGCAATGGTACAATGATACCACATAAGTATATTCTCGGGCCATGATATTAATAATTGCTTGTGGTAGATATTTATTACCAAATACCTTATATTTTGACAAATGGCACATATTTTTTTTTATTAATTGTAATAAAAATGTACCACACAAAGTGGATCTTAGCCCGATAATAAATATAAATAATAAATTTCCATGACTGACTCGGCATTATTCTCTTATTGTTTTTGCTTTCAGAGGCGCATGCGTGCAGTATTAACGGCTAACATAGGTGTGCTGCTGACGCATATAGCCACAACGAACAGACACCATTACATATGTCAGCGCACACTGTTATATAAGAGCATGCTGCCTCTAACTTTGGGATATTCAAAAGTAAAGGATCGTAAGATCACTGGGATGGGGCTAGAAATGTCAAATTTTCGACGTTTTAACAGTTCTACAAACTAAATGCAAACGACGTTTTGTTTACTGGATGTCAAAGCGCGTTTTGTTATCTCAGTAATATTTTTTTTTCAATGTTTAAAAGCAATTAGCACGTTAGCCGTGTAAGGCTTGCAGTGATTGGAGCAATACATGCTTGGTTATATGTCATGAGAGATTTAAGAAACTACGCAACCTGACTGTTATAAGTGTAATGTGGTCTCGATAAGTCAGCACACCCACTCTTGGCCTAAACACTCCGGCACTGACGGGCTTAATACAGTTATTTCCAGCTGGTTACCGCTGACCTAGCAACATTACCCAGGTAAATATTATGCTAGATTTTTATTATATTCTAGGAGCCGTAGAACATTGACCTTCAACCCATCTGGTAACCTTATCAAATATTATTCGTCAACAAACATGTCTTTTTTTTATAATTCGGCCGGCCCAATGGAGGCGGTCGCTCTCACGTCCGTTTTCAAAACAAATCGTTTATTTGCGAGTATATGTCAGGTTTAGATAAAATGATAGATGTGCACAACCACATTCCACCTTACGGTATGCAAATACATTAGTAATATTGTAATTAGTGATTCTAAACAATATAATCAAAAAAGCATGTCAAATTTAAAATATTTGAATAATATACATATGAAACATCCAATAAAATTTAAACATTAAAATATTTAAATGAGAATCGTAAAATTTAATTAAAATCATGTCAAAATTTAAAACTATTTTTAAAATAATCATGTGAATGACAAAATTTAAAATAGTTGAATAATAATGATGTGACGCCGTTGCCGGGCGTCTCTGGTACGCACGCAGAAGGTAATTTTTGGAGGGAAACCTATACGATTAGTTTTATAATTAAATTATCTTTCTTACTACGAGGGTTACGAGGATTGAAAAGTAATCGGCCTAACCAAGAAAATAAATACATAATAAATGAAATATATTTTAATCTTTCAACGTAATCACCATCAAGTTCAATGCACTTTTGCCATCTTCCCTTCCAAGCATTTAGCCCGTTGAAAAAAAATGATTCTTCCTTAGAGTCAAAATATGCGTCTACTGCTGCTTTGACCTCGTCATTTGTCAAAAATCTTTGACCTCCCAAGTGCTTTTTTTAGGTTAGGGAACAGAAAAAACCTGACGGTGCCAGATCAGGTGAATAAGGTGGATGCGGTAACAGTTCAAAGCCACAGTTGTGAATTTCTGCCATTGATTGGACAGACGTATGAACACGAGCGTTATCTTGATGAAACAGGACTTTTCTTCTGACCATTCCCGGACGTTTTTCTTTTATTTCCTCTCGTAAACGACGTAGTAAGGTGCAGTAATAATCAAAGTTTATAGTCTGACCCCTTTCAAGATAGTCAACCATAATCACACCCTTCAAGTCCCAGAATACTGAAGCCTTACTTGCCGACAAAATCGACTTAGCCTTTTTGGGGGGTGGTGAACCAGGTCTTTTCCACTGTTTTGATTGTTGTTTTGTTTCCGGTGTACAGTAATGAACCCATGTTTCGTCCATAGTAACAAAACGATTCAAAAAATCACATTCATCAGCTTCAAATAACTCCAAACAGTCGCAAGCAATATTCAATCGCATCCTTTTTTGCTCAACTGAAAGCAGTCGCGGAACCCACCTCGCAGACACCTTGTGGAAACCCAACACGTTGACTATTATGTTTTGAGTACGTTCATAAGAGATGCCTATAATCTCGGCTATCTCTCTAATTTTCAATCTGCGGTCTCCCATAATTAAGTCGAGTATTTTTTTAACATTTTCGTCAGTAGTGAACGTCGAAGGCCTTCCAGAGAGGGGTTCGTCTCTCACACTCTCTCTACCACGCTTGAATTCTGCTATCCATTTTTTGACGGATGAATATGAAAAAGCGCAATCCCCTAATGTACTGACCATATCATCATTAGGGTTGAAAATTGCAAGTAAAATACATGTATTTTTCTGCCGGACTTAGTAGTTTTCAATAAAATACAGAAGCTTTTAATGAGCTCTTACGATGTATCTTTCGCAAGTTTCCGTTTTTTACATGTATTTTACATAGTATTTTTCAAGACTAATAATAATAAAATAACTTTATGGTTAAATCAGCATCCTCCTTTAGTTAGATATAATTAAAAATCAACAATGTCGTGTTTTATATTTTCACTGTGGTACTTCTGTTATTTTAACGAAAATTGCATTGCTGCACTTTTTTATTAGTGGGTAGTTGTAATTTATTTTCTTATGGATTCGAATAATATTTTATCTCATGTTGCAATAGTTAGTAACGGCGCCTGACTTACTAGTACCGACCGCATTGTGATAGTTGTTATCAATCATTAATTCATTGATTCCGGATAGTTTATTGTATTGCTTTTGAGCTACTGAAATAAACCTGGCGATAGATATGTGCATATTTGTTCTGACTCTGATATTGAACCGGTTTTTTCACGTGCCCAGAAATAATCGTGCGATATTCGCGGTGCTTATTTTTCTCCTATTGTATTTGGTATTGATAATAACTGTGTATCCCGGAGGCCAGTTGAGCGTCTGTAAAATAAATATAATATCTAACCTTGAGCCATATTATTCTAATAATTGTTACTATTCTATAAAATGCTGTAACAAATTTGTTGTAATTGTAAACTATATATTACATTGTATATATTTATATATCTATTATTTATATTTATATTTGTATATTATTTTATTACGATTACATTATAGTTGTATATGTATATATTTTTTATCATACAGACAACAGCAGTTAGTGTCTCCCCTGTGTATCTCACTGGTGACGGACATATTTTGTGTTGGATTTAGCGACGGTGTAACTGGTCTGGCTAACTGTACTGAATACGTTTATATAATTTACATTCCCTGCGATCGTGGATAAATTTTTGAAAATTGGTTTCCATAATGCGGGCTCTTTGGGAACGCATCACGATGATTTTATTGCTTTGTTTGATAGGTATCGGGTTGACTTGATGGCAGTTAATGAGACCTGGCTGCGTCCAGGCGAGGAAGGCCGTGCGCCTGTCGTCCCTGGCTATCGCTTGCGCCATATTCCGCGCTCCTCAGGCGTTAGCAACGGAAGAGGGGGAGGTGTCGGATACTACGTCCGACGTGGGTTCAATGTGCGTACGTGCAGCCACCCGGTGGATCCGAGATATAATACAGTCGAACAAATGTGGTTGACATGTACTATAAAAGGCAAAAAGCTCGCTATTGGTACTGCTTATCGGCCTCCTTGGCAGAACTTACAGTTGTTTCTTGATGCTGTCACTGACACTATTGCTTCTCTGGGCGAGTGCGACCACTGCATATTACTCGGTGATTTAAATTCTGATATGCTAGTGACCAGCGATAAATCAATAAGAGTGACCGAATTCTTAAACAGCCTCAGTCTTAAACAATTCGTCACTACAGCTACTCACTTCACGGACACTAGTGCGACTCTCATTGATTTGGTCTGTACCGATCTTCGGGCGAGGCATATGTATGTTGAGCCGTTTCGGGAAGTCAACGGTCACTCAGTTATTACATGTGAATTTAATATAAAAAAAGAGAAGTGTAAACCATTTTTTATCAAATTTAGACCTTTAAAAGATGTCTGCCAGGATAGTATCTCTTATGATCTGGCAACATTGGATTGGAGTGCTTTCATTGGTGCGAGCTCTGTCGACGCTATGGTCGACACCTTTAATATTAATTTATTAACTGTCTTTGACACATATGCCCCAGTTAGAACATGTCTTCTTAAGGAGCCATCGTACCCGTGGATCACGGATAACATAAAGTTGATGATGAAGTTGCGGGATGACGCGTTAGCAAAATACCACCGCACTAGGTCCGCGTCAGCACGGGAGTATTATAAGCAATTAAAATCTTTGGTCACCACCTCTCTGTACCACGAAAAAGCTGCCTATTATAAACACCACATTAATATGCATATTAACAACCCTAAATTGCTTTGGAGAAATTTAAAAAATACTGTCTGTCGATTTGAACAAAATAAAGAGCTTCCATCTCATTTTACTGACCCCACACTAATTAATAATATTTTTTTGGACTTACCTGGGAACCCTACGGCTAGTATATCGCGCATGACTTATTTTGAGTTTCATAGGTATACCGACGCCACGTTCGAGATTTCGCCAGTATCAGTGAGCGTTGTAGCGTCAACCATAGCCGAATTGAAGTCGAACGCGGAGGGCTGCGACGGGGTGTCCTTAAAAATGCTTACTTTAACACTGCCATACACACTACCTTACATTACTGGCATAATTAACTGTTCAATTGAAACTTCAAGATTTCCTGACCTTTGGAAGATTGCAACTGTTAGGCCCATACCAAAGATACCGACTCCCACTACGGTTAAGGATCTCCGGCCCATTAGTATCTTGCCCTGTCTCTCAAAGGTTATGGAGAAAATTGTGTGTAAACAGCTTACTGAGTATTTAGAGGAACACAGTATTCTTCCTGAGTTGCAGTCGGGTTTTAGAAAGAGACGTAGCACGGCCACCGCATTGATAGACGTAACCGACAATTTATTAGCTGCGCAGGACAAGGGGTTGTGCACGGTACTTGTTTTGTTGGATTTTTCTCGCGCGTTTGATGGGATCCATACAGGATTACTTTTATCTAAGCTGAGTTATTATGGTCTAGATAAAAAGTCAGTTTCCTGGTTCCACAGCTATCTAGATGGACGCAGGCAGATGGTTGCACTAAAAATGAGCGATGGAAATGATATTGCTTCACCCATCGTATCCATCAGAAGAGGCGTTCCCCAGGGCTCGATCCTTGGGCCTGTTTTGTTTAGTTTATACTGTGCGGACATAACTAGTTGCCTTAAGAACTGTCAATACCATATATATGCCGATGACGTACAGGTTTACTTGTCTTTTAACCCAAATGAACATCAGGCCGCCGTTGCAAAGTTAAATGACGATCTCAGCCGTTTGGCAGCGTGGGCGGAAAGTAATTGTTTAGTATTAAACCCTCACAAGACAAAATATATGCTGTTCGGTACCAAGAGTCAGATCAGTCGGGTTCCCGCCAGTCTGAACGTGAGCCTTAAGGGAGAACCAATAGATAGGGTTGCAGGGGCTCGCAACTTGGGGTTATATGTTGATCCTAGCTTAAGATTCGAGAAGCACATCGCGCAGTCTGTTCAGAATTGCTTTTATCGTCTAAAGGTACTGTACAAGGTGAGGCCGCATCTGTCGGAGGAACTCAGGGTTCGTGTGACTGAGTCCCTTGTGTTATCCAAGCTCAATTACGCTGACGTCGTTTACGGCCCGCGTCTGTTGGCTCGAACGGAGAGACTTATACAGCGCGTTCAGAATGCCTGTGCTCGATTCTGCTTCTCGATACCGGCCAGAAGTCATGTCACATCCTATCTTAGTAAAAATTGTTTATTAAAAATGAAAACCAGGCGAAAGATGCATGTGGCATGTCTTCTGTTCGGTGTTATCAAATACGGTGAGCCACGGTATTTGTTTGACAGGCTTGGTTGGGTTACGAGCGGAAGAAAGTGTGCCAGAAGACAGTGCTCCCAGCAGCTTTCAATACCACGGCATCGATCTGCGGCATTTAGGGGTAGTTTTCGTTATTCAGCCTCCAAAATATGGAACAATATTCCACCGCCGTTGCGGTCCATTAAAAGTATTTCCGCGTTTAGGAAACGTTTACGGTTGCTACTCATGGAAGCTCAAAGGAGGCTGGATGGCGTTAACGTCAATATTTCGCTGATTTGACTAAAACGTTGGTTATTGTGTATATATATCTCTTTTATTTATTGTGTGTATGTATGCATATATATGTATAAGTAAGTTAATATATGTATTTTTAATTATCTTTTTTTTTTTATATATATTTTCTATTTATTATTGTACCACTTCTACTGTCCTTCATTCACACAACACAAGTCATCGGGGGTTCGGCATCGGTGAGTCACTGACCAATTGGGTTCCAGTCGAAAACCAGCGCCAGGATTCTACCTGGCACATGCTGAACTGGACACCCATTTGGTACATTTGTGTGTCGCACTAATACTCGCGCGTCAGTTGTTGATTGTGGTTTGGAAGTATGTTTTACTCTTTATGAGTGAACATGCTTCCAATCTCCAATGTGATTTATGTGTAATATTGTTATGTTGTATTGTGTGGGCACTGTGTACCAAATAAATGTGTCTTTCTTTCTTTCTTTCTTTCTTTCTTTCTTTCTTACTGAGAGAAGCAAGAGAATATGCCGCGAAGAAAAAGCAGTATTTGGGAGCATTGTGAAGTGACGGACGGTAATAAAAGTGTCAAATGCAATTATTGCTTAAAACAATATGGTTACAGAAGTGCAACGCGTATGGAAGAACATATGGCGAACTGTGAAAAATGTCCAAGTGATTTGAGACAAAAATACAGCAAAATTTCAAGAGTGTCTCCGATGTCAGGATCGACAACTTCGCAATCAGTTAGTAATAGTACTGTTTCTATTGCTTGGCCGATGGATCAAGATCGTGGCAATGTAGTATCTACTACATCAGCAAGATTGGATGATTTGCAAAATAAAGATGTTGTAGACAAAATTAATGCAGCATTAGCTCGTGCAGTATATGCTACAAACTTACCATTATCATTATTTGAATCACCTTACTGGAAATCGGCAATAAAAGCGATAAATGAAGACTACATTCCACCCAATAAATATGCAATGAGCAATACATTATTAAATGCAGAATATGTACGAGTAAAAGAAGACACTGATCGAAAATTACAAAAACGTACTAACTTGGGACTTGTAACAGATGGATGGACTAATATATGTAGCCAAGGAGTGGTCAACTTTCTTGTTACAACGCCAAAACCTATTTTTATAAAATGCATTTACCCCGGTACTCAGAGGGAAACAGCCGATTTCATAAAAACAGAAGTATGCAAAGTTATAGAAGATATTGGTGCCGTAAAGTTTTCATGCATTGTAACTGACAATGCGAGTGCGATGAAGGCTGCGTGGAGACTTATAGAAGCTGAATATCCGTACATAGATTGTGTTGGTTGTGCGGCCCATGCTCTTGATTTATTGTGTAAAGATATTTTTTCTTTAGATTGCTTAAATACGTTATTTAAAAATTGCAAGAAGATAATTTTACAAATTAAAAAAACCCACACACTTTTGGCTTTATTCGAACAAAAACAAAACGAGCAGTACGGCGTTCAAGCTAGAACTTTAAAAATTCCATCCGCCACTAGATGGGCCGGAGCTTACTTAGCGTTTGAATCTCTGTTAGACAACCAGGAAGTGTTACAAGCTTTATCAATTTCCAGAGAGGCAAATATGAAACCAAATTTAAAAAGATACTTGATGAGTGAAGAAACTTGGATCCATATAGGAAATGCTAAGAAGTTACTTGCTCCCATTGCAAATTCTATTGCAAAAATAGAATCTGATGACTCAGTTTTATCTGACGTTTTAGAGGCTTTCATCACGATAAAAAACAGTATCAGCAGCCTTGAAGTCTCTGATTTTTTAACTACAGAAACAAAAGAAGAAATTTTAAACTATTGCGATAGTCGTCGATCATTCTGTCAGAAGCCAATCCATTTAGCGGCCTATTTACTTGATCCCACTTACCACCCTTTTGTGAACAATCAATGTGTAAACCTTAATGACGACGAATATTACTCTGCTACACATTTTATATCAAAAGTTGCGGATGTATTGTCTATTGACAATACTTTAGTATTTCAGAATTTAGCGGAATATAGGGCACGAAGTCAATTTTGGAGTAACGACCTGTTGTGGAGTCCTATTATGAATATGGAAAATAATTCATCTTCGTCACGTATCAAACTTCACCCACGTGACTGGTGGCTAGGACTGTGTCACTCAAAGCCATTGTCTGCTATGGCCATAAGAATTTTGAGTAATCCACCATCATCAGCTGCTAGTGAGAGAAATTGGTCTTTGTTTGGGCGGACACACACCAAAGATCGCAACCGTTTGACAGCTGATCGATTGAATAAATTATTTTTTGTTAACTGGAATCTGAAATTTGTCAATGCTAAAGGCGGTATCAATCATGTTACAATTGATGAACCAGACGAGGTTCAGGTTGACGATTGCAATAGTGATATTGAATTGTAAATAAAAAACTATTCTCTTATTATACTTAATAAAAAATAACGTAAATAATTATAAGAAACAGTGCCATTACCATTGTTTTATTTTTCATCTATTGTAATTTATGAAAAATACATTGATTAATACATGTATTATACATGTAAATTTGTATTTTTCAAATAGCCTTAAATTTGTATTATTCTAACGTTACATGTAATTTACTGGAAAGATTCAAAGTTGCGAAAAAAACAAATGAGTATCTTTCGCCATTTTCAACCCTAATCATCATGGATCACTTTTGATGACAGCCCCTTCTTATGGAGGTACTTAATGACGGCACGCTGCTCGATTTGCTCCATTTGCGGAAATGATGTCAGATTGCTTTGTTAATAAATTTATAAAATTAAAACTAATTATCGCACACGTTTTAAATTTCACACAATTAACAGGTCTGAACTGAACTAAATAATGTGGGTAGATTTGATTTTTAGAACTAAATGGATCAGTGTTAGGCCGACTACTCAATCCAACCTCGTATATCAATTTGGATTGGTTATCAGATTTGTGTAGTTACCTATTTTGACTTACCTGTCCGTCTACTTGCCAGGTAGCCATGGACAGAAATACCTTGGTCTACATGCATATTCTGTGTCCAAACTATCAGTTGGGATGAAATTCATTGATAAGCTAAAAGAAGTGAATGTGAAAAGATAATTGATTAAAAATAGCCATTAACACATATCGATAGGCATGTTTGTTAATGAATAATAATGGTTTCTCGCTAAAACTCGAGAACGGCTGGACTAATTTCGGTAATTTTGGTCTTAAATTTTTTGTACTAACTCAGTGAAGGCTGGGGACCCGATGGGTGAAGGTCGATGTTATATGTCTCCCCTACTATTCCCTCGTAGTTGTTGATGGGTTGATTAAAGCTTGAAGCACATACAAGCTAAGATAACTTCACGGCAACTGCCTCACTCCAACCCTGTGCCCTGTATTCAAATCTGAGCTTTATAACGTAATAAATAAATGTTTCAACGTTTTATACCAATGAATTTATAAAGTGTGATCTTGCTGCATAATTTTTATACCACTTATTAATAAATCATACTGTACAGTGTGGAGTCTTAGGGCTGTCCCGTTTTCACCCTAAGACTTTGCTGTTCAGCAGGCTGTATCTAAGTCTTACCTAGTTGGTATGGAAACCTAGAAAATATTCATCCAGGGCTTTATATATTACCAATCAATGCACTATACATATAAATATAAAGATTTTCAATAAATATTTTTCTAAGCAATTACATTTGCTATATTTTTGTACAATATGAAACGATAGTCTTAGTAGTTGGCAGAGCGTTCTTCCTCGAAAGGTAACAGTCACTGATAGATATGTATAATATAATAGTTTTTAAGCGACAATAAAAATGGATAATAGCTTCACAACGAGGAGGTTCTCAATTCGACTGTATTTTTGAGCGAAGCGAGCGGAGCTCCTTATCAGGTGACTCAAATGCAACTCGATGTGAAATTGTTTTTCGACAACTACCCAACCGATTTTCATGATATTTTCACTCAAAAATCAAGCATTCTCAGGAGCAGGTTTTGTTCGAGACCGAATTTTGATTTAGGACCCTCAAAAAAGACATATTTATGGTCAATAACTTCTGAAAACCTGCTCCTTATCCTACTAATATTATAAACGCGAAAGTTTGTGAGTATGTATGCATGTATGTATGGATGTTTGTTACTCTTTCACGTAAAAACTACTGAACGGATTTTAATGAAACTTTACAATAATATAGCTTATACATCAGAATAACACATAGGCTACAATTTATAAAGATATTGTGTGAATTGTTAAAAATATGACGCGGCGCGACGAACGGGAAAAAATCCAAATTACCACGCGGACGAAGTCGCGGGCGACCACTAGTAGATTGATAAATGTCTTAATAGAAATAGTCGCTTCGCTCAATTGCATGCTGCAGCGCAGTACCACAGTACCACAGTACCACAGTATCACAGTACCACAGTACCACAGTATCACAGTACCACAGTACCACAGTACCACGGCAGTGACCGCAGCGAGTAGTTTTATGTTTGTTACCTCATGACTGGGTGAATCGATTTTGATTTTTTTTTATTAAAAGCTGGTACCATTCCGGTAATTGGAAGTCTGATTCTGTGTCTGTAATGTTTGCCATAGTTTTTTTTTGCGATTAAAATTGTTAGGTTTCTGTGCCTGTGATGTTATAATGTAGTTATATAAAATATAATGTGTGGCTATACACTGTGCAGATGTGGAGGACGTGAAGTTTGTGATAAACTATGACTATCCGAACAACTCTGAGGACTACGTGCATCGCATCGGGCGCACCGGGCGCTCGCGCAACACCGGCACTGCCTACACACTCTTCACGCCCAACAACTCCGCCAAGGTATGTTTACCCGTCATTGTGTCATACATACTTCTCCTTTGTTAACCGGAAAATACGAGGGGCGTCCCAATTGTCTTATTATAGGACACGTGGGACTGTTTCATTTCACCTGGTCCTATTTGTCCCATTATATCAAATCATAGGACAACTAAGATGTTTCTTTTGGCATGTATCTCGCTTGTCTTATTATAGGACACGTGGGACTGTTTAATTTCACCTGGTCCTATTTGTCCCATTATATCAAATCATAGGACAACTAGGATGTTTCTTTTGGCATGTATCTCGCTTTTTTATTATAGGACACGTGAGACTGTTTCATTTGACCTGGTGCCAGTTGTCCCTTATATGAAATCATAGGACATCTAGGATGTTGCTTTGGGGGTGTATCCTATTTGTCTCATTATAGGACACATGGGACTGTTTCATTTGACCTGGACCCAGTTGACCCATTATAAGAAATGGGACAACTAAGATGTTTCTTAGGAGAATGTATCCCACTTGTCTTATTATAGGAGATGTGGGACTGTTTCATTTGACTTTGTCCCAGTTGTCCCATCTATATATAGAAATGTGGAATGTAATTTTGGTCCCCCCTTAGCTCTCGAGAACTGCTTATGCTCCAATTATGGTTGACCCCTCTATGGATAGCCCTCGATCAGGAGAAGCAAGCCCAAAAAAAAGAGAATTTGACCTAGCCCTAAGGGGTTAAAAGTTATAGGTCAAAACCTATGGCGTGGTGCGGTGCGCAAGACATCGTATTAGTTATATCAAATTATGGTACAACTAGGAGTATTCTACCTGTCACTTGTTACCTCTATATCAATCATTTCAAAACGAAACAGTCCCACTTTGTCCCATAATAGGACAAGTGACATACCCCCAAATCAACATCCCTGTAAAAGATCAACATCTCTGTGGGGCCAAGTCATCCTCATCAGCACGTAATGCAGCTGCTAATAAACGGACAAGGCGAGGGGAAACCACGTGGGGGCGAAATAACCGCTTGTGTCTGTCTGTCTGTTCTATCGTGCGTATATTCTAGAGATATTGTACTTTTATTTTGAGGGGCTCGTGGTCTAGTGGTAACCGATAATGTTAACACAGCAAAGGTTGAGCAACATCTAGTCAGGTCGGTTTTAGGATGGGTGACCATTTCTTAAGACGAGACCCCTCAGTGTCTCGGAGAGCACGTTAAGCCGTCGGCCCCGGTTGTCATACGAACATCTATGGCATCCGACCGGTCTAACTACAGAACTCGATATCGTCCATGAGTTGTGAAGGTCAGATGGCAGTCGCTTCACGGAAAATATCGAAGTTCAGTCGAATCGCAGTTAGACTGGAAAGCCGACCCCAACCGAGTTGGGAAAAGGTTCGGTGAATGATGATTGTATTTTTTTGTTAATTTTACATCCAAATCTCAATTATTACTCTGATAAATTGATTTAATGTGTACGTTTTGCAGGCAAAAGATCTGATGTCGGTGTTACAAGAGGCAAATCAAGTGATAAACCCCAAGCTGATGGAGCTGGCGCAGTGCGGTATGGGCTTCAAGGGGAAGTTCAGTAAGTTTAACCTCGCATTATTTAGACTTTTTAGGGTTCCGGACCCGAATTGTAAAACGTGAACCCTATTATTTAGACTTCGCTGTCCGTCTGTCTTGCGCTGTCTCATGAACCGTGATAGTTAGAAAGTTGAAATTTTCACAAATGATGTATTCAACAAATACTAAAGATCAGAATATAATAAATATTTAAGGGACTCCCGTACAACAAACTTTTTTATTTTTTGTCGTGTTAGTACGGAACCCTTTGTGCGCGAGTCCGATTCGCAAACCCGTCGGACCCAAAAAAAATATCACGAAAAAAACATTCTTTCAAGCAAAGAATACATGTGCGAGAATCCGTGGAGATCGAATAAAAAGCTAGCCCTTTCTAGCAAATATACGATTTGATTTGATTTGAATCAGCTAGTGTTTATAGACTGCTAAGCCTCTATATCTTGAGACGCAGGCCTGTGGTCCCACTCCAGCGTTTCCTTGTGCCATTGAAATAATAACGCAAGGGGCTCTCACTTCCACGAGGCGTAGTTTGAGCAGTGTTATTGTAATGTTAGTTTGACTTTTTGTAATGACGTCATTCACCGACATCCAAAAAATGATGTTTGTTACCTCATATCTTTGGACGGCGTGAACCGATTTGGAATTATTTTTTTAATTAAAATCTTCCCAAGCGATCCCATTTTATTCTATTTTTGGTCCCATTCCGACAATAATTTGATCCATTTTCAGTAATTTGAAGTCAGTCGTTGTGTCAATTTTTGACTTACTTTTTTGGAACAATAAGGCAAAGTGACATCTATTTATATATTTAATACGACAATTTGACAATTTGTCTGTCGGTCTGTCTGTCCGTTAGTCGCGTTTTTCAATTTACATACATTTGTATGAAATATTAAAATATTCTTTTTTATATTTTATATATTTTTTTGTTTTTTTTTTTATATATTTTTTTGAGGCGATACAAAGTTCGCTGGGTTAACTAGTATATTTAATACGGCAATTTGTCTGTCCGTCCGTCGCGTTTTTCAATTATAATTAATAATAACTACATACATTTGCATAAATATATAATTTTTTTTTTTTGGGCGATACAAAGTTAGCTTGGATAACTAGTTATAATAATACTGCTCCAAGAGGCGGTGGGAACCCTATAGGTCCCGTGGAGGGGTCTCGGCGAGGAGATATGCAGCCAGGGAGATCGTGCGGTACCCTCCTATTATCCAGACGGCCAGAGTTGCCTATTGTATGTCGTCTGGAGTAAATGTGTGGTGATGTGTTGCAGGTCGTAACCGTTACCGCGACAGGGACGAGAGCTCCGGGCCGGGCCGGTTCGGGGCCGGGCGGGGCCGGGGCCGGGACGGCGCGCGCGGGGCCCGCGGGAGCAGGTTCGGGGGAGACCGGGGTCAGTACCACACACTACACACTACACTCTACACACTTGTACAACCTAACTTCACTCATCATTCACCGAGCCTTTTCCCAACTAAAGTTGACCCCAGTCGGCTTTCCAGTCTAACTGCGATTCGGCTGAACTTCGATATTTTCCGTGAAGCGACTGCCATCTGACCTTCACAACCCATGGGCGATATCGAAGTTCTGTGGTTAGATCGGTCAGATTTTTGATTTAGGGCTCCAACTACCCCTAACGACTGCCATAGATGTTTGTATGACGGTTTTACGTGCTCTCCGAGACACGGAGGGGTCTCAGTGTCTTAAGAAATGGTCACCCATTCTAAAACCGGCCTGACTCGATGTTGCTTAACCTTTGCAATGTATTAACATTGTCAGTGCCCACTAGACCACGAGCCCCTCAAACATCCTAACTTCACTATCACTGCATATATAAAACGAAAGTCTTTCTGTTCCCTATGTATGCTTAGATCTTCAAAACTACGCAACGGATTTTAATGCGGGTTTTACCAATAGATAGAGTGGTACTCGAGGAAGGTTTTTGTGTAAACGATTTGTCAAGTGGGTGTCCGATAGTATATTATAAATCAGAAAGTGTATTTGTGTGTACTCTTCACGGTCAAACGATGGGATAGATTTGAATTAAAATTGACATAATTTTGGGAATGGAGCAGAAAATAGGATACTTTGTATGGTAGGATACTTGGATCTGGAATTTGAAACGGTTCTAAGTTCGCCGGGACAGCTAGTTATAGATAAATTACACTCTGTGAGCACAGATCATTGTGATGATGTTGGATACAGAAAGTTTGTCCCCCCGGGTAGTAGGTTCGAATCTCACCAAGATCTTAGAGACATCAACCAACCTCGCCTGAAGTGGTGCACCTGTTAATTTGACCTTCGATTGCTCTTTAGCGATAAGGCAGGCAATAGGTACAATAAGTACAATAGTACTTATTTTTTGAAGGCATGTGTCATTTATTATAATCTGTTTTTTTTTACAACAAAAAGTATTTATTTATTAACGAACTCTTTTATCTTTCGACGGATGAACCAATTTTGAATTTATATTAAGGATAGCTAGTGCTTCCCAAGCGGTTCCAATTCCGATAATTTGCACTCGGTTTTTAGAGTTTTCGACGAACATCTCTTATACAACAGTAATGTCCGTCCGTCCGTAAACAACTTTCAACCCGAGAACGGTAAGAGCTTGAGACTCAGTGTAAACGCCAATCGACTTAGCATAGTCGAAAACCCCACCCCCCCCAAGATGAATTTGACCTTGACCTCTGATCTCAAGGTCAAGTTCAAAACGAGGTCAAATCGAGAACGGTAATAGAGACTCGAGACCAGCTGGAATCAACTCAGCATGGTCAAAGACCTCTACAATGAACATGACCTTTGACCTCTGATCTCAAGGTCAAGGTCAAAACGAGGTCAAATCGAGAACGGGAATAGTTAGAGACTCAAGACCAGCTGCAATCAACTCAGCATGGTCAAATACCTCTACAATGAACATGACCTTTGACCTCTGATCTCAAGGTCAAGGTCAAAACGAGGTCAAATCGAGAACGTGAATAGTTAGAGACTCAAGACCAGCTGCAATCAACTCAGCATGGTCAAATACCTCTACAATGAACATGACCTTTGACCTCTGATCTCAAGGTCAAGGTCAAAACGAGGTCAAATCGAGAACGTGAATAGTTAGAGACTCAAGACCAGCTGCAATCAACTCAGCATGGTCAAATACCTCTACAATGAACATGACCTTTGACCTCTGATCTCAAGGTCAAGGTCAAAACGAGGTCAAATCGAGAACGTGAATAGTTAGAGACTCAAGACCAGCTGCAATCAACTCAGCATGGTCAAAGACCACTAAAATAATGTTGAATATATGAAATATATATGGAAAATAACGCGATTAGCCCATAACCTAAAGTTAAGCAATTAAACACGTCGGTTATTCAGTGCTAGTAACCATATATAGTACACATTCTTTCATGTAGGTGGCGCTTGTAGATATACTTTGATAAACTATACAATAACAGGTTTCACCCATACATTAACAGGTGGTTCAAGATGGGACGACTCTACCAACGAATATGACAACAACCAGTCTTCGTACAACACCCGCAGTGGTTTCGGCAACCGGGACAATAGTTCCAACCGGGAAGGGTCCGGGTTCAGACCCGACAACGGGTTCCGAGGCCGCGGAAGAGGCAGAGGGGGTAATAACTCTGACTCAGGGGGTTATAACAGCCAAAAACCCAGCTTTGGACAAACCCAGGGTTATAATAACCAAAATCAGGGTTACACCGGCCAACAGGGTTTTAACGCACCCCCACCAACTAGTTACTACAATATGTACACTCAACCTCCCCCTCCTAAATAATAACAACTTAATGTCCAATAAAGTGATGTGAAATGATGATTGTGATTATATGTGACTGGACTGATAATGATGAACATTGTAAAATGTGTAAACATGTTATAATAATATGCTTTCGATTTTCGGCACTTTGGTGGAACATGTAGTTAATACATAATGAAATTAACTCACTGCTACACATTATTTCACTTATTTTTATTGTGAACTTAGGTTTAGGTTAAAATAAAAATACAAGAATAAATGGAATATGTGTATCGGTGAGTTCATTATTTATATGTAAACATGTTGAAAAGTAATTAATATAAAATTTGATCCACAAGCACTTATAAGTTTAGCTAATCTACTAAAATGAGGTTCTAAGTAATTTTATATTAAAAAAAAGGCTAGGTGCGAGTCCGTCTCGCGCACAAAGGGTTTCGCACCAAAATTGCAAAAAAAAATGCGTTTGTTGTATGGATTATTTATTTATCGGACGGACAGCAAAGTCTGAGTAATATGGTCCCGTTTTAATATACAGAGTGTTACATAAAGGTTATATCAACCTGAAGACACCCCCATCAGCTGATCGCCCAGAACGCCTTTTGATATGTTTCGACCGCGAACAAGAAAAAAAAAGTTCATCTTAAAAAAAGTTATATGCGTTATTTCAAATCAAAACAAACGTGTCCCAACACTAGTGCTTGACGTACTTACTAATAGACAATGGTGGGAGGGGCGGGAGGCGGCGTCGCTCATGAACGGTGTCGGCGTCCTCGGCGACCATGATGCGAAACAGAGACAAAATATTCCAACCAGGAGTGAGAGAGAAGGTTTTTCACAGGCGCCCTTTATTTGTACTACTTATTTGATGTCGATGACCGTATCAGCTGATTTTAGCTAGTGTTGTTCAAACAAGGGTGTTTTATTCGGTAATAATGTTTTTTTTTCTGGATGTTTTTTTTTCTTGTTTGGCGGTGGACACATCGAAACGGGTTCTGGTCGACCAGCTGATGGGGATGTCTTCGGGTTGATATAACCCTTACGTAACACCCTGTATAAAAAGAAATAATATTAAAAAAAAATCTAATGCAAACATGCACACACATTTTTCGTCAAGTCGAGTAACAAACTTGTACCGAGCCAGATGTCATCTTATATTAGTCTGGCTATCAACAAACTAGATTGAACATAAATGGTTATTAGAATGTCCCAAAATATGCTAAAGTCACGCTCAATTTAAAATTTCTCCACAATTTCGTCATTTCAATCATGTTTAGTTGAAAATGTATTACTGCTACTACATTAGGTGTGTCAAACTTTGGGTATTATTTATATTTGTAAGTAAATTGTACGTTTGGCGTATTTTTACATTTTATTTTTCTCTTTTGGTCAAAAATTGGGTCAAAAGAAATTAGACAACAGTTAAAAAATTAAAAATACATTAATTAACTGCTTCGGTGGGTACGATTCCCCGGGTCGAATCAATTATTTTTGTGATCCACAAATGTTTGTTTAGGAGTTTGGGTGTTATCTATGTATATTATGTATGTATTTAGGAATATATAAGTATGTTTATCAGTTGTCTAGATCCCATAGCACAAGCTTATAGCTTAGTTTGGGCTAGATGACGCTGTGTGAAAATGTCCGAAATATAATTATTTTTATTTTTAGCTTTACTTTCATTGTAAACACATAGGTAAATTGTCATGTAATTTTTGAAAAGCATTATAATTGGAAATTACCATATTTCAAAACTGGACCACTATGACCAGTTTTCGTTTAGACCACGAAATGTCATTGTGACATTAAATTTTTTAAGGCTCATTTGGCGGATAATGAGATTTTTTTTTCCATATTTAGAATGTTACGTTAGTAAAATTGTATTAAAATGCTACATACTTTTCCAAAAAGTTAAAAAATATGTAGTAAACATATTTTTAAGCTTGAATAATTTTCACTTGTTATATTATAATTTTAACGGTACTTAATGATTAATCAAAGGTACGATAACTAAGGTTTTCGTTTTGATTGGATTACACTAATAGTTACCGTTTTACCGGGCGCCACTGGAAATACCTTCTGCGTGGGAGCCAGAGACGCCCGGCAACGGACGTGAGAGCGGCCGCAGCCATGAGCCGTGGATTTAAACAAAAAAATTTCCAAAAAATAAAGTGTTGAGAAGTACTAGTAAAAGACCTACACTAAATTTATTTTATATTGTTTGCTTGTAGAGTAACGAGGGGGAATGGCGTTCACTTAAGGAAAACATGATGTATCTTTCAAAATATTTATTAAAAATCAAAATTAAGGTAAATAACAAACTCTTTAACTATCGAGTAATCAACAATTTAACATTAAAAACATATATCTTTGACCAATTCGTAGAAAAAACACATAAAAAAAAACATGTTTAAGCGTCATTACCCCTGCCTTCGGGTAATGCCGCTCAGGGTCAGGGGTAATGACGATCTAACATGTTTTTATTGGAATATAACAATTAAGATACATTTGAATTAATCACAGATGTATGCGTTCGGCGAATCCGACCCTGAACATATAGCATGAGCCCACAGTCCGCAGATGGTGCAGCGATACCACAAATCGTTATTTTTTCCAAGTTTCTCGCAAATAATACATTTGTTTTAGCAGACAAAAGGTTTTCTTCGGTCCAAGCCGCTTTAGCGGTGGTCCTTTGACGAGTTCTTGGCATATCTACAACAATAAAAAAAATAAGTCACTACGGGGTAATGGTTTTCAGCTGAGCAGTATAACCCCAAACGGCCGTTTTGTAATTAACTCGAAATTAAAAAAAAATCGTGCACACTTGTTGAAAGTTGACTTCATTATCATAAAATTGAATACTTATTTGTCAGAAAAGTAATAGTAAAATCTAAATAACAACCAAAATTCTTAACTTACCTACAAAAAACATGTCACCAAAAATTAGATCAACGCGGCCGCAAACAAAGAAACGCACTTCACGGTCGTACGACGCGCGCTGACTGGCGGGTCGCATCGCTGTCTGTTAGAGGCCCCCTCCCCTCGCGTCTCATGTGGTGTTTCGTGTTGCTACGTTGAATTTTGACAGAGATACAGAGGTGAGCGCCATTACCCAGTGAGCGTCATTCCCCCTCGTTACCCTACCGAAGATGTTAAAGATTCCGCTATACACATTATGTGACCTGTATTATGTAATTGTATGTCATTTTTTTCATTTCATAACATAAATAATACCAATTTACTAGATTAAATGTTATTTAAAATTATATATCAAGTGCAGAACAGCTTCAATTAATTAGTTATTCAATATTTACACAACATTGATCTCAATAAAACAAAGTAACTTGATCAATATAACATGGCACTTGGCAAGTGGTACTTCTGTATGTACAGCAAAAATCTTATTGCCCCTCAATTTATAAGCATCAAATAAACTTTTTTTACAGCAATAATTTTTTCCTGCTTGCTCCAATTGTTTAACAATACTAGTACTAGAATTAATGCAAAAATACAGGATGTTACGTAAGGGTTATATCAACCCGAAGATACCCCCCATTAGCCCATTACTGCCCCCATTTTGATGAACTTTTTCTTTCTTGTTTGGCGGTCGACACATATCAAAAAGCGTTCTGGGTGATCAACTGATGGGGGTGGCTTCAGGTTGATATAACCCTTATGTAACATCCTGTATACAGAGTGTATAATATTTTTTCTTCAAATGCGTCAAAAAAGATATTTTACGTACATAAAATATGATTTGCATATCAAAATATACTGATTGCACAGGAAAACCTACTAAAGTCTTAGAGCAAACCGACTTGGATAGATTAGTTATAGTCTTTGTGATTATTTTTTTCGCTTATTTGCCACCATTCACCTGCTGAGATCACCTGGGTGGACCGTGGAAAGTTTTTTTTTATAGCGGACCACCTGGGTGTTACGTGGGAATATAAAATTTCCACCGTCCACCTCAAATGTACCAGGAATACATAACAACATAAGAGCCTTCAAGATTTTAAATTCAGTGAAAACGGATTGAATGTTTGAACTCATTATTCTGAAAAAGTACCAGGCGATCATAACAGAATAGGAGGTTCTTGTTGGGAAAATGGAAAAAATTTATTGTTTGATAACTGGTTATGAAACAATGAAAAAAAATCCATATTCATAACCAGAACCTCCTATGATCGCCTGGTACATTCGGAATAATGAGTACAAACATTCAATCGGTTTTCACAAAATTTAAAAGAATTTAAAATCTTGAAGGCTCTTATGTTGTTATGTATTCCTGGTACATTTGAGGTGGACGGTGGAAATTTTATATTTCCCACGTAACACCCAGGTGGTCACCGGTGGTAAATAAGCGATTTTTTTTAATACCTAGAAATAGTCTTAGATTAACCCAACTACCATTTCTAGGTATTTTAAGGTAATTTCTGGGTAGGTTAGATAAGAATTTTTAAATAAATAGCTATTCGTAAATTGCTGCTAACATTAATATATTTTGAGGTAAATGAAATGCTGCGCAATCAGTATTTTTGCTTCGGAAAGGGATTTTTTTTAGTACAAACGAAGGTTTTTTTGATTAGCAGTTTAGAACATCAAGTGACATGTTATTTTGTCTGGGGTGTAGTAGACAATAACTTGCCGTGTTAACTAATAATTGTAAATTCATTTTAACCGTGTTAATATAATATTCTATTATCCTCCTTAGCACAATATTATAATTGTTTTCTTTCAATATTTAAGCAACATTCCTATTTTGTTTATCATCTGAGAGCATGAAATGTGCAATCTACAGGTAATAAAATTTAATCGAAGTTTTGTTGTTTTTAAATATAATTTAGACATTACAGACTAACATCAGCACATCACTAGGGTCACTTACAGGGGTATGGCAGGGGTACCGTGGGTCTGAAATGCTATTTTCCAAGAATGTCCGCCAGGGACAGCACTGGTGAGGGGACCGATGTTGACCGGGGGGGGGTCATTAACCAAATCGGTCGAAAGTTAGTAAACTCTTAAACGACTGGACCGATTTTAATAAATTATTAAGAAAGATTTTAATATATTATTTAAAATTTTGTGTTCGTTCGAGTGGATTCGACAATAGTATATACAAATGGACCCGGTAGGAGGCGCTGCTGTCCCGTCGCATATGAGGCGCCATCTACCCGACATCAGTGTGTACATTCACCGATCACAGGCCATTGCAGACGACAATATTATGGGAGTACAGTTCACGAGGGATAAGCTGAGCTTTGCATTTGTGTGAGTGCAGTGTATGTGAACGTACATGTGACCACTTTAACACATAACTACAAAAAGAGTTTTTACTCTTCTCTCTGTGGTCCCTCACACAAATGCAAAGCTCAGCTTATCCCTCGCGAACTGTACATACAGGAAGGAGACATCACAAAGACAGTGGATACCTACAACTGCGGGCCTTATCGCTAAAAGTGTTCTCTTCTAGACAACGATTTGAGAGTTAAGAAATAATTTTATTCATATTATAAAAAATCTTTGTTCAGGCTTCACAAACTATAACAACTGGAGGGTTTAGCTCCGCTGTACCCATGGTTAATACCACCGGTGGTAGAACGGGTAAAATTGGTATGCTCCATGGTTTCCTTCAGGGGTACAGTAGAGCATATATGTTCACAAATGTTAAAAATGTATTCAAGTGTTCTACTGCAGGTATTATAATGCATGCACACGAGTGCCCACTTTCCGCTGTTTAGTGTGACCACACTATAAGTTTTGCGTAACTTAAAAAAACAACATATTAAAACCAAAATATTATGTTTATTGCTTTTCAAAATACTCTCCTTCACATTTTAAACATTTTTTCATGCGATCGAACCATTTTTAAAACAGGAGGACCACAGATCTGAAGGCATGTTTTCTACGTGCTGATTGAACGCTATCACTGCCTCTTCGGAGTTGGTAAAAGTGAAACCTCGCATCAAATCTTTGATTTTGGGGAAAATACAGAAATCACAGGGTGCTAGGTCGGGGCTATGCGCAGGATGGGGTGTCCCTTCGTCCAGCATACTCACCATGGAATCCTGATATTTCATGAATGCCAAAAAATTGTGCTGAAATAGTGCTAATTAGTGCCCAAAGGAAAAAAATAGCTGTAATTTCTTAAGTATAAGAGCACTATTTTTTTCCTTTGGGCACTAATTAGCACGATTTCAGCACAATTTTTTGGCATTCATGAAATATCAGGATTCCATGGTGAGTATGCTGGACGAAGGGATACAGGGTGGGTGACGAGTTGTACTTTTTCGGAAGCTAAAAATGACTTTGTTTTGTTGGCCGTGTGTGAAGAAGCGTTGTCATGATGTAGGGGAACGCGGCTTTTGGATCGTCTTTCGCCAACTTTTTCTAACACCCTGGGTAAACAAATGGTAGATACATCAACAACAAGGGGTACATCGGAGCAAAACCCCAACTGGACTGCTTTTGTAAAATTAAGATTTTTTTGTTTGACCGCCTCCTTTTTCCACGTAGGGTAGCGCTCGCACATTTGGCGTTTATCTACAGCAGGTGCTCCTCGAGCGGGTAAGGATGTTCTTGGACCCAGGACGTGTTTATAACCATAATAATTTGATTAAATTATCTATTATCTAGTCCTCTAATTCACGTGATCACGCGACACGCCTGTATATTCGAAGGGGTAGGCAGAGGTTTCTGTACACACCCACTCTGCCATTTTTGGTCCCACGTAATAGCATGTCAGCAGGGCAAGTCTATTACTGTTCAAACCAAATTCCAATAGCCAGGACAGGTGTTACATACACCACTAAATGGGAATCTCTGCAGTCCAGTCGACCCAGATGTTGATAGGGCCAATAATTGGATTAAATCAATCAGAAGACGCATCCCATGGAAATAAGAATAACTAACAAACTTGGTAGTAATATTTCACTTTATTCCTACATAAATAAACATGATTTGTAACTTCCTAACCTTACAAGTAATCTAATAAAAAAACATACATATTCTAAATTTGAAATCTTTTTTTTTAATAAAAGTACTTGTTTATGGTAAGGTTTCAACTGAATTGTTCTTAGTGAGCAGGTCGGTCTGGCTGATCAGGATCGACGTAGTCTAATTGCTCCTCAGGGGTGTGAGGCCAGAACGTTGGTTTGTTAAGCGGGTCAAGAGCATCTTCAGGGTGGGCGTCACGGTAGTCTTCCAGGGTCATTTGGCCATATGGTAGCAGAGCATTGATCTCAGCAATCTGCTTGTTGTACCTTAAATTATCATAGCATCGTATAAAACAAAGTATTTCTATTCCCTATGTATGCTTAGATCTTTAAAACCATGCAACAGATTTTAATGCGGTTTTCACCAATGGCTAGAGTGGTTCTCGAGGACGATTTTTAGACTAGTCAAGCTAGTTAAAATATTTTAAGAAAGTTTAAATAATAGTTTTTTGTTTGTTGAATTGATTGTGGTATGTCATTATAATATAAGAAATCCTTATTTCCCATGGTGTGGACCAATTTCGCAAATTCTTTTGAAAACTGTTCGTCACCTAGTACAGTATCCGGCGATAAATATTGCACATCGACCTTTGGAAAGAGACAATCGGCTAATTTCGGCTTCATAGAGCATTACCTATGTGATGTTTTGTCAGTCATAATGTGAACATGTTTTTTTATTTTACCCGAACTTAAAGCCAGACAGAATATTTGGTGTATTTTAGACTAGACAACTAGGTAAAGCTACGCTGCTGTAAACAGTGCGCGGCTTCGTATTGAACGAAGTGTTTTTTTTTTGTTTTTTTTTTAAATTGATTATTTGAGGTTCGTCACGACCTTCATTGAAATCAGCTATTTAATTTAGGTGAAAAAATTTTAATTATCGGTGAAGAGGTTGCTGAGAAACAAACATCCGAACATTTTACATATAACCTTATCCATTGGAAGATCCGCTCAGTTATTAAAAGAAGCAAATCCTAATTGTTTTAACAGCTCCTAATAGATACTGTTTGTATTTCGTGACAGAGATAACGCTCTTCGAAGCAGAAATTAGCCGATTATCTCTTTCCAAAGGTTGATGTGCAATATTTATTGCCGGGTACTTTAGGTAGATGTAAGTTTGTTAGGTATCCCTGGGTTGTCCTTTGAGTGTGTATCTGGGACATTCAACAATGAGTGAATTTTACAGTTAAAGGTTTAAATGAGAATTAGTACACGGATAGACAGTTTCGTGAATTGATACTATTTATAACAGTAAAATGATACCATGGGATTATTAATGAGTTCTTCTTATTTGAAAGGTTAGGAAATATTTTTCTACCCAAAACAGAAAGAAAGAAAGAAAGCAATTATAATCTAATTCTTATTGACTGTATACCTACACAGCTTTTGCATTAATAACTTACTTGGCAATATTCTGGTTGGAATCAACAAGAAAAGCTTCGATTGCCTTCTTAACCTCTCTCCACTGGGCTTCAACCTGTGCAGTTTGGGTGTCTGCTGGATAGGGAATCTTTAACGCCTCATATTGTTTCTGAAAATTGTCGACCATACCAGCCACAGGGACAGCATTTTTGTACAAAGACCAGTTGATCTTTGGAGCTTCAGGAGGGTTAGCCAAAACCCTGTAATATTGAATTTAATAACCAAAAATTCTTTGAAAATGAAATTATGTAACCAGCTAATGGGTGGAAACTAACCTTCGTAGATAAGAGTCAGACTTGACTTTGAATGCCGCAAAGTGCCCCTTTTGTTCGGCTGGGACTCTTTCAGCCAAAGAGGCCCAGTTAATGGAACTTTGTGAAATCCTTTTTGCCATTTTCGGCGACGTTTTCGTGAATAATTTTGTTTTAATTCTGTCTTCTGTCACTGCGGCAATCAGTCAGCAGAAGACTAACTAGCCAAAGACAATATAGAACTTTTTTTTAAATTTGATTGTGATTTGTGATCAAGTATTTATATCTTTTTACTCTATGAGTACCTAAATAGACGGAACTAAGCATAATAATATCCATGTATATTGTTAACAATTTTTACTGTGATGGTGGGTAGCTCCCCCTTAAATGTAACCTTTTTGCATGTTGTGTCTACCTATAAGTAACCGTTACATTAGACTTTCATTTATTCCAGTGTTATTGTATACTTGAATGAATGTAAACAGTTGTTGGCGGACCTAAATAAATAAATAAATAAATGTATACATAGGCATCAAATTGTTTGAATACTATTTTATTTATTAAAAAATCATTATTTGTTCTACCAACTTCAGTTTAGAGTATTTTTGTAACCAAACCCCGTAACTACGGCGACCTTCATTCGTTGCTGAAATTAAGAAAGATATTAAACACAGTATCTTAGAGATTGCATTGTATCCAAAACCAAATCATTTAATCTTTGCATAGCTGGGCACCGTTAATCAAATATGTAGTTAACTTTGTTAATCGCTAATCTGTTACTCAAAAAGTTAACTTCGTTAAACGCTAATGCGTTACTTTTTAGAAAATTTAACGCAAGTTAACACGTAATAAAAATTGCATCTTCTTACTGTTGGTTCTGGTAACAGGTTAAAAACAACAAAACCGTACTAAAAGTAGGTAAAAAAATACGTTTATTCTATGAGAGTCCCCTGAAATACTGATTTTATTCTGTTTTAGGGTTCCGTAGTTCAAGTCTCGGAACCCTTACAGTTTCGTCATGTCCGTTCGTCAATCTGTCTGTCCGTCCGTCCTCAGAATTCCTCCCAAACGGTTAACTTGAAATTTTGCATGATTTTGTGCATTTGAGTATGTGTATTTAAGGGGGAACCCTCACAATCGCGGCGGTGAGGCCGATCATGGACCAGTGGCTACAGAGGCAGTATCGTGCGGCGCAGATCATTACCAGAGACACTGCACTCCACACGTAGGTGGCGTGCTCAGCGTGGGCGAGTCAGCACCGGGTCCTCATAGTGGGTCTGGGCGTGAATAACCTCTCGCCGGAAACTATGCTTCAAGCCAAGGTCTCCAGCGCGAGTAATTGGAACGCGACAGTGTCCTTCTGCGAGCAAGACATGCTCGCGAAGGAGGCGGCCGAGAGGAGAGTACCCTCCCCGCTGAGTTCTGAAGTGTGCAGCGAGGGCGCCGCAGACTTAACTACGCCCAAGACCATTGACCCCCATGATCGGGGCCTGAGCCCACCGGGATAGCCACCCGCCTGTATTACAGAAGTAGGCTAGAAAGGTCGCGTGCTGAATTGCCGAGGCCCCGCAGCAGGCTCACCAACGCGGGATAAAACCTGACCAAATCACACTCGTGACCAAAGTCCACCGGGCGCCACTGGAAATTCTCTGCGTGTTAACCAGAGGCGCTCGGCAACGGACGTAGCAGCGGCTGCGGTCTCGCGGAATAAAAAAAAATGGTTATGTGTATTTACTACGCCGACAAGTGCTAGAATAAAATTATTAAACTCAGAGGTGTTTTATAGATAAGTACATGTCAACAACCTAACCTGCATTAATTGTGTAAACTGGAGGACGTTGTCTTAGACAGCTACCCATTTCTTTCATCTGTATAAATATAACGGTGTATAACATCTCAAGAGCCATCTGCTGCATTTCAAAATTCAAGACTATATAATAATCTGTGTATCTCTCTCTCTATAATTTAAGATATAGGCTATTCGCTACCTACCTATATTTCTTGTGAAACTAAATAATTAAATTAAGCATATATATATATAACTATTTTTAAGGTTACTACAAATATACTCTGTAAACCCTCTAAGTGTGCCTTATTGAAATTTCGTGACATCACACACACTGTTCATATATGAACTGGCGCCCTGAGGTAAGTATACAAGGTCTCATAAGCCTCTCCGACGATTCAGCTGGTGGGTGAGGCTGACTTACAGTGTTACAAGTGGCACGCGGTATGGTGTACGCACTTGACCGGTTTTTAGTATTTGTTGTAATAGCGGCAACAGAAATACATCATCTGTAACATTTCAACTTTTTATCTATCACGGTTCACATACACCCCTGGTGACAGACGGACGGACGGACAGACAGCGGAATCTTAGTAATAACATAACATAACATAGCATCATACCTTTTTCCCCGAAGGGGTAGGCAGAGGTGTGCCGACATCTCGCCAGCTATGTCAGGTCCCATGTAATAGGGGGCGAGCCTATTGCCATTTACCGGGCACAAGTTCCAGACTCTGGGATAATTATCTGGGTAAAATTCTAAAGAGAATTATACATTATCCACCAGACCCGGGAATCGAACCCGAGACCTCGAGCCTGGCAGTCAGTACATAGTACCATTGTTTCACCGAGGTAGTCATCTTAGTAATAGGGTATACTTATTAGAGTATGTATAATATAGGCATGTTGACAAACAATGCTTCTTCATTCATTTGGATGATTCAGTTGCATTCTGGACGAAACACAAATTAGTGGAACTTATTGTTTTTAGGCTTTGGCGGTTCCGTAGTCTTCGAGACACGCAAATATTGCGACGTTTCGTCGCAGTGTGACTGGACACAACGCGACCACGGAAACTGGATTAACGATTAACGGACTTGGGGAAATGTAACGGAAGTTAACGAGTCCGTTAACATATTTTCTAGTTAACTTAAAAGTTAATTCGTTACTCGAAATGTTAACTTCGTTAATTAACGATTAACGGATTGACGAGTTAATGCCCAGCTTTGCATTTATGAAATACGAGTACCTTTATCCTAAAGTGGGAACCAGTAGAACTATATACAGGCTCTCTAAACTCTGAATTAAAATTAAAATAATGAAGAATGAGATTTAATAATTAAACTAAGTAAGTACATATGCCATAGATTATAATAGTAGTGCTAGTTTTTTTTATAGCCGTGGCCCAAGGCCGCGGCCGCTCTCACGTCCGTTGCCGGGCCCATCTGGTTCACTCACACGCAGAAGGTACGAGTATTTCCAGTGGCGCCCGGCTAGTAGTACCTACTAGTAGAGTAAACTCACTCAATACCTAAGATAAAACAGAACAAGTTAGTTAAAGTCTGGTTAAACTCTATCAAAATACTTAATATTGGTAGGTATATTAATCAGTCCTTCATTTATCATATTAACCATAGAAATCTTAATTGCTACAGGAATGATAACTAGGGTAATTTTGTGACCTTCACTTTAATTCGGTGATAGCTTTACTTTAATTATGTTATAACGGAATTATATGAGTATTTTTATTTTTAGTCTCAGAATGAGCAACATTTAAATAAAGTAAAATTAAAAAGTTATCTAATTAACTCTTTTAAACTTTATTTACTTTTTCTTCGCTAGAATTATCAATGCTGCAACTATCACACTTAAAAACGGCCTGATAGTCATCTTTAATTGGACTCTGGCAATGAATGTTATAAGGATTAGCACAGAATGAGCATGTGATCCATTTGTCACCATTTTTTAACTCAACATCTTTTTAATACAGTCCATTGCAAAATCGGCAAACTCAATCGTCATCAGATATTGGGTGTCTTTTTTTTTTTTTTTTTTTTTTTTTTTTTTTTTTTTTTTTTTTTAATCGGCGGCTTGTGGCTGCGGCCGCACCTACGTCCATTGCCGAGTGCCTCCGGTAGATACTGAAAGAATTCCCAGTGGCACCCGGCGGACCTTGGTCACTTGAGTGGCCACTGCGTGGTGGTCGGGTGTTACCCCGCATCTCTAGGGTCGGGTTTTATCCCGCGTCGGTGAGTGAAGGCGTGCATGGGGTGAAGCCCCACATCACGCAGCCCTTCTAGCCTGCTTCTGTAGGGACGGTGGGTTGCTAATCCATCGTCCTCAGGCCCCGATCATGGAGGTCGATGGTCCTGGGCGTAGTCACGTATGCGGCGCCCTCGCCGCAGACTTCGGAACTCAGCGGGGAGGATACGCTCCCTCGCCCTTCCGGCCGTCTCCTTCACGAGCATAACCTGCTCGCAGAAGGAAACGGCCGCGTTCCACTGGCTCTCGCTAGAGACCATGGCTCGTAGCATGGTCTCCAGTGAGAGAGTATCCACGCCCAGGCCCACAACGAGGTCCCAGCGCTGACTTGCCCACGCTGAGCATTCCACCAACGTGTGGAATGCCGTGTCTTCGCCGGAAGCCTCGCAGTGTTGACACGCGGGTGTGACCTCACGATGCATGCGAAACAGATACCCACCAAAGTTTCCGTGCCCGGTGATGATCTGTGTCGCACGGTACGTGAGGCCACCGTGCTGCCTCTGCAGCCAGTCCTCCATGATCGGTCTCACCGCCGCGATGGTGGTGGTTCCCCACCTAGGTTGCTCAAGTCGCACCTTCCATGTCTCCATGAGATCCTGGCGGAGATGGGACCGCTGGGCCTCGATTTCTCGAGACGCAGGCCTGTGGTCCCGCTCCAGCGCCTCCTTGTGCCATTGAAATAATGACGCAAGGGCTCTCGCTTCCAGGTCCCGTGGAGGGGTCGCGGCTAAGAGACATGCAGCCTCTAGAGAGATCGTGCGGTACCCTCTTATTGTCCTGACGGCCAAGGTCCTCAACGATCTGTGCAATATAGCAGCGTTGTTGGCCGTCAGTCTCGCCGCCCATACGGGAGCCCCGTATACGGCCATACTCCGCACGATCCCCAGGTACAGTCTCCTGCAGGAAGCGTTGGGTCCCTTTAAGTTAGGCATCAGTCGCGAAAGCGCGGCTGCTGCCCCCGTCACTTTGGGGACCAAACTTCGGAAATGTGGTCCGAAGTTCCACCGGCCATCGAGTACGAGTCCCAGATACTTCATGGAGGGCTCGATGCCGATGCTAACGCTCCCTACATTTATGCTGGATCCTGGAGGTGGCCCGCGCCGAGGTCCGTGAAAACACAGAGCCTCGGACTTATTCAGTGCCACGTCCAGTCCCAGCCGCCGTATCCGACACACGACTACAGCAACCCCAGTCGTGACCTTGAGTGTTGCCTCCTGGTGCGTTGCTCCCCGCGCCGTGACGAGGGTATCGTCGGCGTAACAAGTTACGCTGACGCCCTCAGGCAACGCACCCCGCAACACCCAGTCGTATCCGATGTTCCACAGGAGAGGTCCTAGGACCGACCCCTGTGGAACACCGCACGAGACATCTCGCCGAGCTGGCCCGAGCCAGCTAGGGTAAGTTATAGCCCTCTCGGAAGATATTGGGTGTCTGAATATAACAAGCTCACTTAATTCCGTGATAAAAAATGAACAAAAAGATTTAAAACATGTTTAAAAACCGTTGTTACCTTTTTATCTAAAAGTTATATTATTTTTAATCATAAATTACGAAATAATTCATACCAGCAACAATTATTATTGCAAGAATCAATGAAACATTACAGTTACCTTGGTTAATTCGGTGACAAATCAAAAATTCTAATCTTAAAAATCGTTAACTTTCAACTTCAGTAAATAAGATATTATCCGAAAACTCACCACAATTAACACAAACAGATAAAAGAAGCAATACGTATACTTTAATAAGAAGTATAAGTATATTCAAATTTCAGAAGGTATCATCAATTAATTTATCCAGACACTCATCGGTTCCCCGCGGGAAGGACAAAAATGGCGGCCGGAGCGACTAATCTCGTAACTAACCTAACCTAACCTAACCTACACGTACCAAAATGATGATTCGATGATTTTTTGTTCCCCAAAAAAATGTTTTTCATAATTTTTCATTAGCACATAGTCGGCGTGGTAAATACACAAATCGGGTGGACGGACGGGTGGACATGACGAAACGGAACCCTTAAAAGAGGTACATTATTCATGCTATGCTCAGCTACAATTTTGGCAAATAAATAGTAGATGTGGTTGTTTTTGTAAATATCGTAAATTCTGCCGCATTGCCGTTAATACTCGTAGGTACTAAGTAGAGTAGTATTTAGTCATAGAGCTACACAAGGGCCGGTACCGCAGGTCCAAAATTCGTTGCTCTGTGTATCTTTTTAGACACCTACCTAATGATAATGATGTCCTCCCAGACGAGACGGCGACGGCGACACCCTGGAATTCCGTTCTCTAATATGAGCACGGATTTGACTAGCAAAACCGTTCCCGCGAACATTGTAAGTGTGGTGTATGTGGGCTTGGGGCGCGATTTCGGATTTGACGCTTGTCCTCCAGCACCGCCAGGCGTTCACTCTCGAAACCATCGATGGCTTCACGGATGGACATACGCCACTCCGCGCTCGCCGGGCCGCTTGATTTTCCCACTCATCGGTAGACTAGTAGCGAGCAAGTGGAGAGCTATTAATCTACGAGTATTATATCTATAGAGATAACTAACTTACCTACCTATAGGTACAAAAAACTCTTCGTAAATCTGAAAAACGATCTGTGCGTTTTATTTACATATTGGCGGACCGACTTTATCCCTAATGGGGGGTAGACAGGTGTTTATTACACCCACATTTCGTCTGCCGTTTTGTAGGTGGGTAGGTAGGTACTACCGTTGCCGGGCGATTTGGATATATTTGCCAGAACCTCTGAGCTTTCATGATCGAACTTTCAATGTTAGTAGCTTATCCTCAATACAGAAGAAAGTCCACAACAGTCAGTGCTGTAGGGTTTCCGCAATAAAACTCCGAATCCCAAAGATGTTGATCAGGATAGCTCTAAATCCCCTGCTTGATCCTCTATCGCATAGGTTGCCAAAGTCCTACGGGCGCTCTGAGATTATCCTTGCAAGAGCTGAACAGGATGCCCGGATTAAAAAAAGGCTCTGAGCCTCTTTGACTATCAGCAGGTATGCAAGCGAGGATAACTTGGATCTTAGTAATATTCATAGGGCACAATAGTATCTGTAGATACTTAGGTACCTATTACTCGTAATTTGAAAACAACAGTCTTGTGATATAAATATATTTATTTTAGCTTTGGTTCACTTATAATATACTTAACAAATTTCCTAAACTTATTTATACAATAAATAATAATTGTAACATATTATATATTAGGTGATATTCATTAATAGAAAAATGTAATTAAATGAATATAAATTGAAATTAACCGTTACCAGACATACGTCACTCGCCTAACAATCGCAAAAAATACGTGACGTCAGCTACAACTTGAAGTTGTAAGTCAGTAAGGGTTGTCTCTTGTTTGTGACACGGCATGGACCATAGAGTTGATATTGAGGCATTAACGTCATAATTATTGGTCAAATTATGTTGGTATATATTTTACTTTACTGGACAACCCTAACGTTCGAATTATGTTCTCTGTAACCAAAAGGATGTGCTTTAATTAACGTCGGAGTGCAAGTTCTGTATGTAAGTACTATTCTCTAGTCTGTGCCGTTACTATGGTATAAACTCTGTATTCTGAGGGTATATAATTATATTAAATTAATGTTAGTTCCCTTCGCTGTTATTTAGCCTAATTGACTTTTAAAAATCAGTCTTCACAAGAACACTGTTCTTCTACAGTATTTTAATTACAAAAATATATTTTGTTTGTCAAATTTAAATACAGATATTAAAGTATAATAATATGTGTGTCAATACCATAGAATATAATATATTAGGTAATATGCGTTGCAAAGATTATTATCAGTAGGACTATTTTAACTTTGGCGCTCGGGATGTCTCGGTTTTATTCGTTTTTTTCTCAACTAGAAGTGAAAATATACTAGAATGGACGAAATTTTCAATCATACCTCGGTGACGCAGTGGTATGAGTATGCGACCGCCCCGCCCCGTCTCTGAAGTCCCAAGTTCGATTCCGGGTTGAATAGAATTATTTTGTGTGATCCACAAATGTTTGTTTCGGAGTTTGGGTATTTTCTATGTATAATATATAAGTATGTTTATCAGTCGTCTAGATCCCATAGCACAAGCTTATATTAGCTTAATTTGGGCTAGATGACGACGTGTGAGAATGTCCAAAAATATTTTTAAATATTTTTATGCCATTAAATGCAAACACAAATTTTTAACCGAATAAGAGAAGCTGGATTTGTTATATGATAGATTTATTATCAATATCTCTAATTATGTTAAAGTGATTGAGACTGTAGGGTTTCATTATCAAATAAACAATTCATACTTATTATAAATAGCGCTTTTAAAGAGATAAATTTCCCTGCACGAATTTCATATTTAGTGAAAAAAACAAATCAAGCCATATCTAGATTATTCATAGGTTTGGAGGAAAAAAATACATTTTGGCAGGTGATTTTCATTACTGTTTAAGACTGTAATATCCTAGTCCTAGTAGGATGGTTTGAATACGAAGCAATGTATCTCGTGTAATTTCTGAGTAAGAAATCTATATATTATCTGATTCTGATTCTATTTTTTTCTAATTTTGTTAGAGTAGCTTTATTTTATGTGTAATGTTGCAATTTAAAACTTTAAATTTGCAAAATTTGTTATTTTTCTTTGATGTAGTTTTTTCTAAAATACAGAAAACTGTAATTCTACAATTATATGAGGGTTCTGTAAAATTGTTCTGAAATAAATAAATAAAATAATAATTTGTAGTTCCGATCATCCCCGATGTTGGCCGAGGATTGTCAAGCGCCAAAGTGGAAATAATTGTGTACATACCTAGTTACAAAATAAATTTGTAACTAACCTTTTTTTTGTTCTTAGATAAATCCTCATTTAAGATAAACCGCATCTCTCGTAGGATAGATAACTGCAGATCAAATAGTTTCTATTGCGTTTAAAAAAATATCTACTATAAAAAAACTACCTAAACGAAACTATTGTATCTATCAAAGAGTGATCAATGTGATTATATTTATCAGACGCGTCCATAGTCGGTTCCCACAAACTCTATAGTCGCGTTCAAAAGTCGCGTCGCGATAATCTCATTATTGGCAGATTCCGAAAATGAGTGTCCTCACTGATTATAGGTACGATCACGGCTTCAATGATTAAATAAATGATGATTAATAAACGCAAGATAGACCACAGGGAAAACCATGTACCTAGTTATAATATCTCTATGGGGAAATCTCCCGAGAAAGGGCGTTATCACATTGCACGATAACGACACACGATATCGTAAGTAGCAGCACCAACTTTAAGGTAAGATATCCTCTACCTATATATCGTGGCCACGATATCGTGTGTCGTTATCGTGCAATGTGAAAACGCCCAAACCTGAGGTGCCAGGCAATAAAATTGCTGCGGATTAAAAAGATAAAAATATATAAGATGGATCAATTATGTAATATTCGAAGTCCTTTCCGTATGTTTTTCTTAATAAGAATAAAATGAGTTTGCTTAAACTATTCTTAAAAATAATACAAAAAAAACTGATGTCATTGGCAGGACTGACCAATACCGATAACATCCAATCTTTGCTTCGGACTTGGGTTTCTGCGGAGCGCGTGGCTGGTTGCCTTTTAGGTTACCTCTGGCGCTGGGCAAAAATCCAGGCCCAAACGCTCAATTGCAATACCGAACAACGTTTCCTTGTCCCGCACCGCGAACTAGTTCAGAGTAACTAGTTCTTCTGTGCGGGAAAAATCAAGAATTACCTTGACATTGGCGAAATCATCGATGAACATCGATGGAGCCACGTTTTTAAAAAAAGAAGAATCTTTGCTTCATAGGTATTATATATCAAGTTCTAGATCGCGTTATCAAGGTTAGCGCTGGTTTCACCTGCCGAAATTCTGCCGAACTACAGAACGTCAGATGATTCCCCTACAAGGGAATGGCCGTGGGTTCGAGTGCTGCCGATGTCATCAGTTTCTGTGATTTATTTATAATATTATATCCTAATATTAAATAATTTGTTTTAAGTTATAAGCTGTGGGATTAATTTTAATTCATACTGGACATGTCTTAATTAAATAACTTAATAATTATTATATCAGAATTCTCTCTGGATCTAATTTAAAACCTAATTGTATGATAATTCACATTCATATCTTTAAAAACCAATATAAATCTAAAGGAATGGTAGTCTCATTTTTTTAATAATTATTACAAAATCATAAAGTAGGTACATATCTATGTATTAATTAACTAAACTAAAATAAAACTTACAAATATAAATATTTATCTATAAAAAGGTAATATTTTGCTTTGGTTACGTTTGAATGGTAAGCTGTATGAAATTAGTAAATTTAAATTATGTCATGATTCAGGCGTAAATAAAAAACAGTAAGTAAATACAATTATTCCTAAAAAAAACGACATAAAAAGGGGTCGACTTACGTCGTTCGGCATATCCAACCAATGATTAATTATAATAATATTTATAATCAGAGAGAGAGAGCAACTCCTCTGATATTCGTGGATTGTCGAGTAGATTTTAATGCACGAACAACCTCAATCATGTACAAACCAGTTACAATTATATTGAGGTATATACACACGCTATAAAAACAGCAAATAGTGAAATAATTCAAATCACGGAAAAATTTTGGTCCCAATTAACACATCTTTTTTTAAACTTTCTGCGTTATCTTATCATTGTGGCTATCGACTAAATTTGACGCTGGTCACCCGGGGCCTGCGGGGCGAGCATGGCGGTAGGAAGAGTTTGTTGAAAACCAATGATTTGGCAGGACATTAAACAAAAAACTATGTCGCAGCCATTAACATCCATAAACAAAATACCAATTAAATAGAGGCTGTGCAGTTATGAGCGGGCTCAGTAATAAGATTTGGTTACAGCAGACAAACTTGTTGATTGAACAAAATGTGTTGATTAGGTCTCGACATTTTCTATAAACCTCATTGGTTATCGACAAACTCTTCCGATGCCATGTTCATGCTGCTGGTGAGGCCAACTTGTACCGCGCATCGACACTTTATTATTTTATATTATTTTCTTTAATTTTTAACATTTTTTTATTTCTTTTATATTATGTTAGGTAGGTACTTGTGTTTTTGATAATAAAGTACATACCAAAGTACATTTTTGGTTCTTTCACCCTCAGTTTGGTGTGTTGCGTGTGGACCTTTGTGTGAATAAAATTGTATTTTTCCTTTCTCAAATAAAATAGGTAGGTACAGTTCGCGAGGGATAAGCTGAGCTTTGCATTTGTGTGAGTGCAGTGTACGTGAACGTATATGTGACCTCTTTTACACACACACGTGTTGTACTCACAGCTACACAATGAGTTTTTACTCTACTTTTCGTGGTCACTCACACAAACGCAAAGCTCAGCTTATCCCTCGCGATTACCACTTTCTTAGCCACAGTTTGGGTTGTTTAGTTGGTTTTATCTACTCTCATGTCCTAAAATTCGATTATTTCAAATGTTGATATTTTATGATACTTGCAGATTTTTTACGAGATTTTCTGCAAATCTGTGTTCTAAAGAAACTCGCCAGGGTTTGTATTCTAATATTCCTCTTTATGCAACAGTTTCTTAAACTACTATTATAGTTGACGAACCAATGAGTGGCAAATGATAATCTGTTAAAAACTAGAATAAAATTATGACAATGAGATTCGTAATGGTTTGAAAATACTTTCATTCAATAATAAGTAGGTATTTATATAAATATAATACAATTAAACTATGCAAACCAAAAATATCTCCTGTTTAACTCAATTCTGGTGTTCATGTCAGAAAATGAACACTTTCTTTTTTTAACAACTAATATTTTGTAAGCTGATTGATTATAAATACAGGAATAACGTACAAACACATTGTATAGGTATCCGACAGTATAAAGGCCTGCACGCACTCCTGAAGCTGTATGTACATAGCTATCAAAATTACAACATACTAGTTAGGTAGAAATATATAACTATTGACCAATTCAACTTTACTAGTTTGAAAATAATCAACATTATGTATTATCTAGTTTGAAAATCAATAATAATATTAATTTCACTCTTTCATAACACGTTCGCTCTAAGTTCGAGAAGGCCAGTTTAGTGACCGGTACCTATAGGCTGGTACGCATTTTTTTAATATTATCGCGTTGTGCCAAATAATCAATTTTTCAACACTCACCACACAGGTTTTTTTCAATTTAAAATCTCACAACTGTGAAAAAGAAAAAAAAAAAAAAAAATTTAATTCTATCATAAAATTGGTAGGTTATTTTCTATAAATAATTGGATATCGATTAGCGGTAAATGCTAGTTACAAAACAACAATTTCAAATTTAGAATATATAGCTGTCACAGACGCCATTTTGGAACGAGTTGCCAGCTATCCCCCTCTAGATGTCGTTGTTCATAAATTTGTAGGTTGGTCTTTTGCGTGATTTCTTTTCTCTACGTAGTGAGGTGAATTGGACGAATGACCAACGGTTCTACTGCCCCATGTATTTCTTTTATTGCCTGAACTATTTTTACAAAATTTAAAAAGATTAGCGTATGCTGCTCTATATTGTCTATTGGTAGCTGCGTATATTAAAGGGTTGATGACACTGGAAGCCCAGGCTAGGATAGAGGCTATTATGTGTAGCCAGGGGTAGGAGATTCCGTCGTCCGCGACGTTCATGATCATGAGAGGAAGGAAACAGGCTAGGAAACAGAGGAATATGGTCAACATAAGAGTTGTGAGGCGAGAGTCTTCTTCTTTCTCTTTGGCTGTTTGGCCGCTCAGTTTGCTGTGAAAATACAAATTCTATTAGAGAATTACTCGCAACCTCACACCCAATCTCACAAAGTTTGTCCCAACCAGGAATTGAATCTGGAGTTGTAAGTATGTGGACTACCGAACACAGTGCTCGTTCTTGCAAATCTCATTTTATAATTAAATTGAGTCCGCGCCTTCACCAGCCTGTTATAGTTTTATGGAACTGCTTCGGTAGCGTGATCGGTAGTGCATCGGCATTCGACTCCGGAGTCCCGGGTTCGATTCCCGGGTCGAATCAAATATTTGTGTGATCCACAAATGTTTGTTTCGGAATTTAGGTGTTTTCTATGTATATTATGTATGTTTTTAGAAATATATAAAGTATGTTTATCAGTTGTCCAGATCCCATAGCACAAGCTTATAGCTTAGTTTGGTAATATTTATTTATTGTTCCTAATTTATGTGGGTACATATTCCCGGGATAAAAACTAACCTAGATGGTACCTAGTCTTTATAACATCAGCTATCTGCCAGTGAATGTCTCGTTATCTCGTGAATGCGTTATCGTGGGATGTAGACAGTTATTCCACACGGGTGAAGTGAAGTCTATTATAATGTCTGTACCTATATTCTTATTCTAATGGACAGGAACCCACCACCACTATTAGTCACACAAATAGTGACATTATAATTCTCACCCACATACACACCTGCGGCCTTCCAGCTTCTTCTTACTCGCTCTCACTTTCCAGTAGATACAGGAGTAAGAGATGATGATGACCACGCAGGGAAGAGCAAACGCCAACACGAACAGATACTTCTTTGGTGATAGGCCATCTTTAGGGAGTATCGTGCAGGAAAATGTTTTGTGATCCAGTCCCAGTTGACCCCAGATTCCTAGAAGTGGGGGAACCTGAAATGAAACATCGAGGATTCGTTACTTCGTACCAGGGTGTTGCGAATATTTGCATCCGCATTTCCGCATAGATTTGGACAACTGCATCTTCATCTTCATGTGTATTGTTATGATGTATTGTATTGTGTGGCCACTGTGTACTAAATAAATGTTTCTTTATAATGGTACGTAAGATGTTAAAACTTTTCAAATTATAATAGCATTATTTTCGCAACATGAATATACGCAACATAATGCTATTATAATTTGAAAAGTTTTAACATCTTACTTACCATTACTTTGTCATGGATTTTCGCCAGGTAACGCCTGCTTCCATCCAATATTTAAATGTTTCTTTCTTTCTTCTTTCTTTCACCCGCAATAATTAATGCGGATTTTAATATTACAGAATTAATGACTAGGTAAAGCTACGCTGCTGTAAACAATGCGCGGCTTCGTATTGAACAAAGCGTTTTTTTTTTTTTTGTATTTAAATTGAATATTTGATCTTCGTCACGACCTTAATTGAAATCAGCTATTAATTTAGGTGAAAAAAAATTAATTATCGGTAAAGAGGTTGCTGAGAAACGAACATCCGAACATTTTACATTTAACCTGCTCCATGGGAGCTCCGCTCGCCTTCGGCTCGCTTCGCTCAATTAATTATTATTTGGCACACACGATCATTTACTGGTCCATTTTTAGGGTTCTGTAGTTCAATATGAGCTATTAGAACTTCTTATAGGGTATCTTCTTTACCCAGTTCCATAAAAGTACTTACAAAACTAAAACTACTACTCGTACATTAACTAAATGTACTCAGCATAAAGACGGATAATGTACGTTAAAATCAACGTACTCGTATCATTTTAAACATTTCAACCAGTAGTTCTGAATTTTCGACGATAATACCCTATTGATTGTGACATGCGATATATATAAAGATAACTAGTTAATATTTAAGGAAATAATCATTATGCTTATTTTTTTTCTAAACAAATGAATAGATTTTATGTCCCACAGATGTTAAATATTTGACTCAACCATAGCACCATAGACTCAGAGAGGATGTGTGTTAATTCAGGACAATTAACTGAGAATCATCATGAAAGTGCAATGAACTAACTCTATGGCTTCCCAGATAGTAACTATTAAACTCGGTTTGTTTTGTTTATCGCCGCGGTTTTATTACTGGACTAGTGAACGCCGAGCGGGAAATTGTTTTGATGTTACTGAAGGGAGTCAATTAACAGAATAAAAATTTGCTAAATTAGTTAGGCGTTTAATTTGACAACGTACCGAAGTACGGATCGGTAATTTTTACGTGGTTTCCGAACAATAATAAAAAAATAGCTTTATTGGACACCGATACAACAATCAAATAACTGTATATTTTTTGGACTTGGGTTTTTGCGGAGCGCGTGGCTGGTTGCTTTTTAGGTTCCCTCTGGCACTGCGCAAACTCCAGGCCCAAACGCTCAATTGCAATACCGAACAACGTTTCCTTGTCCCGCACCGCTAACTAGTTCAGAGTAACTAGTTCTTCTGTGCGGGAAAAATCAAGCATTACCTTGACATTGGCGAAAAAAGAAGAACTGTATTTTTCATGTGGAGAAGGAGAAGCGTATCCTCGTAAAGAGCAAATCGTTTGTGTAAACTTCTCAATGTGTATCGAATAAAAAATGGATAAAAATGGAACTCTCTTCGTCGATAGGTACGCATTTACGTCTTTCAAAACTGTTTTTAGGATAATTCTACAAAGTGTCATCCACCGAGCCTTTTCTTAATCCAGTTGGGGTCAGTATTCCGGTCAAACTGCTCGCGGCTAAACTTCAATATTTTACGTGAAGCGACTGCCATCTGACCTTAACAACCATGGGCGATATCGAAGCTCTGTAGTTGGACCAGTCGGATTTTTGATAAGGTTACATAGTAATTATAAAGTACATCCTACATAATACTTTCTGTGGAAGGAAATGACCTTATCAATACTTTGAATAACGACATTGTCGCATATCTAATACTAAAAAGTAACAACTCGACAGTTAATTTGGTTGAACGCGCTAATCTCAGAGACAAATGCTTCGAATTGAAAAATCTTTATTGAGTTAAATCATGTTTAATAGTCCGTTTGTCGAGTAAGGCTAATAAAGTACGCTATTATAACACCACGTTACAACATATAATAAGCGGATACAATCATAAAGAAAACACCCAATCACCGAAACAAACATTTGTGGGTAACACAAATATTTGATCGAACCCGAGACTCTGGGAGTCGAAAGTCGATGCACTACCGACCACGCCACCGAAGCAGTCTATGATAATACTTTTAGACTTATGAATACTTACTACGGAAAAAAACATAGACTACTTAACATTATTTATTTTTTATGAAAGTATTTATTCGTTAAGATCGCACCGATCAACGATCATTATCGGTAATAATGTAGTGTTGGCATACAGTTTTTGTATGATTTACAGGCATTAGTGTGCGTGCGTATGGATGTTGCAAGTGCTTCTTCACTTTCGGATTTCGAACGTTCGGTACAACGGATATTTTATCAGCAAGTGGTGTTTATATGACGCAAATATTATAGGGCAACACACTTGTCGATGACTCCCGGCACTATTCTAAGCAGACGTTCGGTTGTTTCATATGAAACTATCTCTATCTATACAGATTGTAAAAATACTACAACCGAAAAATTGAGGCACGGTCAAATTCATCCTTCACATGCGACGTACACCACGCATTATGACAGCTGAACAGGATATGGCCTATACAATTAATATGGTAACGAACACACTGGTCATTCACCACGCAGTCTTCGCGTCACCGCGCCAGATTCGCGTGGTCCCATGCTATCCCACACGTACGACGACGCTGTCACACGTTTAAAGTATCATAGCGAGTAGATAACGTAAACGTCAGACATCGTAAGACTTAGGACCAGTGTGCTGCTGTCTCCCAAGTCGCATGGCATACGTCGTATGTGAAGGACCAGTGTGTTTCAAGCTCTAAGAGGTGCATTCACAGACCACGATACTGGACATATTTCTGGAAAAAAAAACGCGAAAAACGAATACGGATTTTTTTTTCATGTCGTACTGCAACATAGACATAGTCATAAAATATCTACATTATCCCGGGACTCCCAATGGAAAATTAACACAATTTGATTTTATATTTACTAAACCTTTACTTTTTTTTTTAAATGCTCTAATTATCTCCAACATAACCGGAGACTGTGTTCTTCTTTTCTCATTTTGTTCCAGCTTTTGCGCTTATTGGAAGGTGGACTTCCAAGTTACATGGTGCTCTATTCCATTCGTTAAGCTTCCATCCAATATATTACATTATTTATTACCTATATGCTTTGTCCATTATAATGTATATTTACTGTGTTTTTCTAATTTTTATAACCTATATTATGCCCTATGCTATGTGTTAATATACATATATATTAGTATAGCATGACCTTACTTTCTACACCTTTACAAATTCTATCTACTAGTATGTAAGTACTAGTCCGTATTCTATGCTACTAGGTAGGTATAAGGAGGAAAGATTTGATTTTTTAAATAGTTTTTAATATATGTATGCATACGCTTCTCATGATTTAGACTGGTAGAATCGGTTAGAATGATTTCAGCTTTTAGTTCAATTATGTAACAGTTACAAAAATATTCAAGATCTTTGCACATCGCACGCTATTGATTGATATTTAACATTACTTGAATCATTCTTGTTGTGTTATTACTTTATTTATAACTGAGTCTTTAGTGAGTCTCGGAGAGTACGTTAGTTCCCGGGCGGCGAGCCGTCGTCGGTCTCGGTTGTCATATATATGGCAGTCGCTAGGGATCGGCAACGGAAGTTAGAGCGGCCGATGACTTGGCCGCGGAATTTAAGAAAAAAAAGTCGTTAGGGATAGTTGGAGCCCTAAAAACAAAAATCCTTGTGGTCTAACTACAGAACTTCGATATCGCGCATGGGCAGGGGTCGAAACAGGTTCAGTGTTCAAAAATACTGATTTTACTGACCAGAAATCTAAAAAAACTGACTTTTACTGACCATCTGAACTTTTTTTTTTTTTTAATTCCGCGGCCTAAGGCCGCGGCCGCTCTAACGTCCGTTGCCGGGCGTCTCTGGTTACTAGAAGAGGGTATGTCCAGTGGCGCTCGACGGACTTTGACCACCTCTGTGGTCTCTGCGGGTGTTGGGTCGGGACGAGAATCCCGCGTCGTTGGGGTAGGGTTTTATCCCGCGTCAGTGAGTGAATCTGGTTGTGTGCTATGGGGCAAAGGCCCCGCAGCATTCAACCCTTCTAGCCTGCTTCTGTAAGGACGGCGGGTGGCGATCCCGCCGTCCTCAGGCCCCGACCATGGAGGTCGATAGTCTTGGGCGTATTCGCGGAGTCTGGGGCGGCCTGGCCGCCGACTACGGAACTCGGCGGGGAGGGTACGCTCCCTCTCCCTCCCGGCCGCCTCCTTCGCGAGCATGACTTGCTCGCAGAAGGACACGGCCGCGTTCCACCTACTCCCGCTGGAGACCATGGCTTGAAGCATGGTCTCCAGCGAGAGGGTATCCACGCCCAGACCCACTACGAGGTCCCGGCGCTGACTCGCCCACGCTGAGCACTCCACCAACGTGTGGAGTGCGGTGTCGTCGTCGGAAATCTCGCAGTTTTGACACAGGGGTGTGACCTCACGAGACCATCTGAACTAACTTAAAATAAAAGTTTCTCCTTCAATGCTTTTTTTTGTATCTTCATACTTTCTTTTCAATTCCTTTTTTTTATTGTCTTCTTCTTGACGTGTTCTCTCGTCCAACTTCTTGTTTAGTTCCAATTATTTTATTTTATTTTTTTATCTTATATACGCTGTTCGAGCTAAATTCATTAATTCTTTAGTCAGAGGCACAAGATCTACTCTATTATTATACATATTTGGTAGAGCTAACTTTACTGTCAAATGTGCGTCTAGAGTTCTTTGAGACATTGCAGATCTTTCTGGTGTAAGGATATGTCCGGAACGTGAAAATCCTCTTTCTACGTCTGCGTTGCCATGAGAAAGAGATAACGCGGCTCTGACTAATATCTCCAAATTTGGGTACATTGGTTGTCCAGTCTCAAATGTTGATTTAAAAATCTTAACCCAATACGTTTCAATACGTATTTTATCAACGTTGTCTTCGTAGGGAAATCGAACCAGGAGACGACATTCATTTATTAATTCGGACTCTTGTATTTCAATGGGAAGGGCTTTTGCAATTTTTTATAAATTCCTTATAACAATCAGCGGCTCTGTGAGCATTGGATCTCAAAATGTGCAGGTACTTCGCCAATGCATTATCTACAGATACTTCTTTAATATGTACTTGCATGCAGCAACATAGTGATTCCTCACTTTCATCAGGAACGTCAATCTGTTGCGTTCTTGGATTTGCGCTAAAGATTCTCTAATGGATTCTTCCAGAACAATGTCCGATAATTCTAAATAATACTTTTCCCGAAACGCGTCAATGGTTCTTGGTGCATTACTTTTGCAAACTCTGTTTATTATTTTATTGACGAGATGTTTTAATTCATCGTAGATCAAGTGAACAAGGGGTTCTTCCAGCTGAAAGAATCCTGTAAATTTTACAAAAATTTGTGCAACGAACATGACCTCAATTTTCGCCGTCTTTTGAGTTAAGAAATTGTGTATATTTTTGAAGTTAACAGATGTAGTCTTCTCTTTGTTTTTCTTAGGTAAGTGCTTCGTACAATATTCAATTATTGCAGGCCACTGTTCTAAAATCCTTTCAGCGGCAGTGCCTAAAGTCAGCCATCGGTAGGAGACATGTTTTAAAAATTTGTGACCAGGTAATTTTAACTTTGCTTGGATATCTTCATACTCCTCCCAGTGAGATGGCCAGCCATCAAAAAAGTTATGAATTTGATATATCTATATTTATATCTGCTAGTTTTGGTCTGTCCAATAATACCAAAACCTCGTTCATTAATCTTGTGACGCCTTTATTCACATTGGGACCATCAGATCCTAGCATAAGAAGTCTTTTTCTGGAAAGCTCAGCATTGTCTAAAGCATCGTTCACTTTGTTGAAAATATCTTGAGAGGTTGCTTTACCGATGAAAAAGGTTTCCAGGTGACTCGTAACTATCATCTCCTTTATTGCAGACCAGTATTTGATAGCGACTTGAAGTTCTTTTCTCGATGCAGCATTACACGTTTCGTCGTAACAAAGAGTGAAATAAGATTTTTTACAGTCGTTTAGCATCTCTTTTTTTAAATATGGCGCTATCGCATCGCAAATTAGATATCGTGACTTCGTTGTAGACATAGAAAAATCTTCTGGTAGCGAATTCGGGAACATTGCCATGAAAAGCTCTTTTATTGAACTGCAGGATGGCTCTATAGAATAATCAGATGCTACCATCTTCATAGCCCATAAAATCTCAGCTCTGGTAGCCCCATCTTTAACACTATATAGTAGAACGGGTGCTCTACCGGGTGAACCAATCGTCAGGTCTTCAACGGGCCGAACACTTGCTAGATGTAATTGAGTTGCAGCCAGCTTCACCTTTGACTGTTCAATATGTTTTGTTGATGATGCATGTTGCCTCAAATCCCCAAGCCACAGAAAACATTTTCATGCACACACAACAAAAAACCTCATTTTCACCATCCCTTTTTCCCCCATTCAGATATAAAGTGTCCATTTTTATCTTTTTTATTAAGCCAGTCATTAAATTTACATTTCCCCATATTAGTTAGTTGGTTAGTAACCACAAACAAATCACACAGCAGTCAAATTAAATCACATACAATGCAGGTTAAAAAGCTGAAGCTGTAACAAATATGCAAAGTTAAACACACAATAATAAAATATGTATTTATTTCGAGAAAAAAAGTAGGATTGGACTTTTTTCCTCGAAATAATGATGCTACAATATTAAGTTGCCACAAGACATCATAATAGAGCATCAGCTGTTAGTTGCCGTCAAACCATCACTGGGCCCGGCTAAGAAAATTAGAAATGACTAGAAATTTGTTTTTTGTTGACACAATCTAAATGTATATTTAAAATGCTAATGTTAGTACGGGAAGACAGGGTTTTCTCTATGACCACCAACTCCAATCATCTCCCCTTTGGTCTCCTGGTGAAAGTAAGGAAGTTTGGTCGCGGTTGTGGGTGGCGAAAATGTGAAAAAGTGTTGCAACTGATGAAATGAATGGACTTGAAAGGTGGAACCCGAGCAACGCCTGAAAAAACTGGAATCACTGACCATTTTCTCAAAAAACTGACTTTTACTGATTTTACTGACTAGTTTCGACCCCTGCCCATGGGTTGTAGAGGGCAGATGGCAGTCGCTTCACGGAAAATATCGAAGTTCAGCCGCGAGCAGTTAGACTGGAAAGCCGACCACGACACCAATTGAGTTAGGGAATGATGATGAATGTATGATGAAACTGAGCGTTTGGCGGTTCGTATTTTCTTTATTTTTATCTTCAAGTCAACCTCAATTGCAAGTGGTGCACCTGCCGGGTTTATCTTATTGTTATACTCGTACCTACATTGTTATTTAGGTTCGAGACGCCCAGGACATTAATTGGTTGTGCCATAGCGGCTGGCACGTAAGATTTTGTTGCCTTTCTTCAACATTTTGCCATTTCTGACATAACCTATTAGAAATGTGCCCAGTTACGGCATTAGGCTTGCCCCCAGTTTCGTGGGACTAAAAATACTGGCAAATTGTGGGTGTGTAATGCACCTCTGCCTACCCTTTCGGGGATATTGGCGTGCGTGCGTGCGTGCGTGTGTGTGTGTAATTACTTACCTATTAGTATCTATGTTTAAAAAAAGTTATCACAATCATCACTACATATTATATATTATAACACAAAGTCACTTCCGTGCGTACGTATGCTTAGATCTTTAAAACTACGCAACAGATTTTGATTCGGTTTTCACCAATGGATAGAGTGGTTCTCGAGGAAGGTTTTTGGTATAAAAATTGTCAAGCGGACGAAGCCGCGGGCGTCCGCTAGTTGCTTATAAAATATATTAAGCTACGATATAACCAAGTATCTCACCATGAGTCCGAAAGAGACCAGCCACACCAACAGCAGCTGTATCCAAATCTTTGTGTTCGTGTAGATTTGGAAGTATTTGTCGTAGTATGCGATCAATGTGTACCTGGAATTAAACAGTCTTGTTCAGATCATCTTAGGTTCTATTCCCGTGCTGGGACGAATATAAAAATTGGACATTCTTACACAACGTCATCTAGCCCAAACTAAGCTATAAGCTTGTGCTATGGGATCTAGACAATTGATAAACATACTTATGTATTTCTAAATATACATAGGAAACCGAAAGCCGATTAACTACCGACCACGCCACCGAAGCAGTTAAAGTTGCCCGTATGGTTTAGTTTCTCGTGCCCGATTCCCAAAGAAACCTTGTCGAAACGTCAGGCAATAAAAAGTATATGGATATATACGTATTTACGTCAAATTTTGTGGTTATGGCATTTAGTAACCAAATTCTTCCTAAATGTATCTGGGTTGCCAGCTATGTATAATCAGTTCGCGTAAATTACAGAATCCAACATCCCTTTCCTCTACCTACTTGGTAGAGGAAGGAAAGAGATCATCATCCACAAAACCTTAGCAAACGTTAAGCAAACCTTAGCTACCTATTATATTATAATGTAGTATACCTTTATGTAAGTTTATTATAGCACAGTATGTATTTATACATGTATATATGCCCCCCTTAGTTTATGTATGTTTATTTACTTGCACTGCACACGCGTCACCCTCTCACCCCTACATCTCCGTTCAGGCCTGCTGTAAGAGATTCCTCTAGGAATAAGCAGTGCCCTTGTACTATGCTCACTGTATTGTTTGTACTACTGTTTTTGTGTTCTTGTTTCTATGTGTGTTGTACATAAATAATAAATAAAAAAAATAAAAAAAAATAAACCTTTTCCTAACCCAGTTTGTGTGTGTGGGGTTGGCTTTCCAGTCTAGGCAGCGGTTGAACTTCGATATTTGAGGTAAAGCGACTGGCGACTGCCACATGACCTCTGACCCATTGGCAATATCGAAGTTCTGTAGTGACCACCAGCCGGTTTTTTTAGTGGCGTACCGGCGAAGGAATGGTAAAGATGTACACTATGGAATAATTTTCCCGCTCCCGGTTTTCATGGTTCCACTTAGGTTACGTCAGATAAAAACAACGCTGACCTTGAAGCTGCGCAGTAGGCGATTTATCGATCTATATGGTGGTCACAGTGAGTAAAAGTGAGAGTAGCGACGCGCAACACACCCCTCCACTCCCGCCTAGCGTTCTTCTTACGTGCCTCGGACTATACCAAGTATACCTACGTGTTTACTTCAAAAAAATTATATGTGTCAACTGAGGAATTGGTCTATACACTTATTGTCATCTAAATTTGTCCTACAGTTAACCCATGATTATGGCATCCTTGGAGTTCGATTTTTGCTGAGCGCGTAGCTGGTGGCTTTTTAAGTTACCTCTGGCCCTCCGCAAAAATCTGGTTCCAGACGCTCAATTGCAACACCGAAATAGTTCTTCTGTGCAAGAAATATCAAGCATTACCTTGACATTGGCGAAATCATCGATGAAAATCGATGGAGCCACGTCTTTAGAAAAAGAAGAAGAGAAAAAGAAGGACATCCTTCCTGAAACGAAACTCATTTACCTAAACACACTGTTCCATTCTGTCCCATATTTTGTAGATAAACCCCCTAATTCATAATGAAAAGCTATTATTAAAAATTACTAGTAAAAAACCTTTTTAGTTAAAAATGCTCTGTTTTGATCCAGAAGAATACAAGACAGTCTTCTGTCTTTGTCAGGTGTACAAGAGAATGTTTAGAATTAGGTTAAATAACTCTTTCACTTTCATTATAATTTTCATACGACGATTTTAGGGATGAAAAACAGATATGTTATGGGTTTTCTACATTGCCAGGTAACGGCAATGTAGTCAGGTAGAGACAAACAAAACTACTGGCAAACTGTAGGTGTGTAATGCATCTCTGCCTACCCCTTTGGGATATAGGCGTGATGTATATCTGTCTATTATTTTCGGGATTCAATTTGCCAGAAGGAGGCTCAATTTTCTAGTTTGATGGATTTATATGAGTAAATATTTTTAATAACTTAATTACATAAGGATAATTAATAAGGATAACTAACTAATACGTAGATCACACTATAAGTTTTGCGTAACTTACAAAAACAACATGTTAAAACCAAAATATTATGTTTATTGCTTTTCAAAATACTCTCCTTTACATTTTAAACATTTTTGCGATGCGATCGAACCATTTTTTAAAACAGGAGGACCACAGATCTGAAGGCATATTGTTTTCTACGTGCTGATTGAACGCTACCACTGCCTCTTCGGAGTTGGTAAAAGTGAAACCTCTCATCAAATCTTTGATTTTGGGGAAAATACAGAAATCACAGGGTGCTAGGTCGGGGTTATGCGCAGGATGGGTGACGAGTTGTAATATATAAATACATTTCAATTAATTATTTTAGCTGTAGGCATCTACCCTATTAAAAAAAAACAAATAAAACCTTTTTTTACTATGTAAACACATCCCTAATCGGTCATGTTGCATCTGGCACAACATCTGTTTGGAATAGCTCGTGCAAAGGGCTCCGTAATAAAAACCAACGCATTGATCCGAAAGGGTCAGTACCCGTCGTACAAAGGGCCCAGTGTTAAAGGTTGGAGTGTTCATCTGTTTGTGGAACTGCTACGAGATACTCGAAATCTGATCTCCTGCATGTATCATTTTGTCTATAACAAGATCATATTATTATCTCCGAACGGGGAGACGGGAGACATTAAACCAACATTTCGCCAATCACTTAGCCGGGCACTTTTGTACAGAGTTTCAGCTTGATAACAACAGAGTGCAAAACCCGATTTGTAAACTCTAAAAAACCGACTTCAAATAACAGAATGGGACCAAATAATTGTCGGATTGGAACCACACGGGAAACACTAGTGTACAATAAAGAAAACATTTAAAATCGGTTTTCCCAGTCGCTAGTTATATGAGGTAACGAACATGAAAAAAAAAACATTAGTACCAGTTGAGTGGTGAAATTCCTTCTTCTTTTGAAGTTGTTAAAAATTGCACACAAACAACGATTTAGGCGTTTGTTATTAGGAGACACTATGTTCCGTTTTGATTAGAAAGAAAGAAAGAACCTTTTATTTAGTGCACTGTGTGAACACTTTATTGTACGTCAAAGCAAATATATCTCGGTAACTTATTATTAACAACATGTACAAAGGCGTGCTTAAGTCAATAATAACTTCTCTTCTAGCAGACCTAGAGTAGTAGAGGAAAAAGATTACACATAAGAGAGAAGAGTAAACACCGCGTCACACAAGTCGAATCATAACTTAGAGGGGAGATAATCATATAAATACGTCACATACAATATAAATACATACATACACACTTGGGAAGTAGTTTTCTTCATCATACATACAATACACATATATCATATACAAAACGTTGAAAGAAAAGATACTTAAGAGATTACTGAGATAGGAAATGTTCCCTAACTAGTTTATTCTACGATTTGCTTTAGGTATTCATACCAGTGTCTCATCTGCCTCTCAGTAGGTACACCGCGTGCAGCTCCCTTATCATAGCGCACGGAAGAGTTTGTCAAAAACCAATGACATCGCAGGAAATTCAAAAAAATGTGGATAAGATCACGTGACTGACATTTTCCTTGATATGATTGGTTATCGACAAACTCTTCGGATGCCATGCTCATACGGCGGCACACAAAAATCCATGATGGATCTTTTTTATGGATTTAGCTGGACAAAGGGAGGATGACTGGGTTCCTGGAGATGTTGATATCAAGAATATTGCTTAATTAACCTAACATAAAGCCAAGTTAATATCTATCTAATCGCGTCAGTTTGCGTTCCCACACTCGTCTGATAAGCGGAGTGTTAAGTGCTTCATTATATTATGAAAGAGAAAGCAAATGTTATCTAAAGTGGGAGAGCTTTAGACGAATATGTGGTTTAGACTGATTTATGGCTGAACGAAGTTGTAAGTGCTTTGGTTCATTTGTTGTTGGATAGTTGTCTGAAACTATTATAAAAAACTATTTATTATAAACGTTCGTTTCTCTGCCGAACGATAGTGGCCTGGAACGCCCTGCCTGTCAGCCTGTGCACGTGTTTCCTCCCACATATAACCCTGGGTTCTTTAAGCGGAGCGTGAAGAGGCACATCAGTAGGTCGTCAAGTTGAGGGCCACTCTCTATAGTATTGTATGCTGTGAGAGTGGCCCACAATCGCTAGACGTCGTCACGACTTACCACCAGGCGGGCGGCGTCAATTTGGCGAACCAAATATAAAAACAAAAAAAAAACCTTCACTTCCTAAACTTCAAATTCCCGAAATAATTGTCGGAATGGGCCAAAATTAAAATGGGATCACGCGAGATGCAGAAGTTTTCTTCTTTTTCTTCGTCTTCGAGTTCGGCTAACAATCTTTCTCTTCTGCTACATTTTCCCAGCCCAATAATTGACCGGGTTGTCCGTTGCTTCACATAAGTACTCGACAGTGCAGGTGGAAGGGCACAGTGGGCAGGACACTCGCGACTGGTCGATATAGACCCACTTTGCCATGTTTCCCTTACAGCGGCCAACATGTGTCCGCAGGCGATTCAATGACTTCCAAGTTGGCAACTGGAAATGATGTCCAGGCGGCAGGTTTTTTTTTCAGTGTGATAAAACCTGCCGGAACTGGATGTGTGAAGCTTTCCAAAAATTCAAAATCGGTTCACTCAGTCGAAAGATATGAGGTAACAAACATATAAAAACATACAGTCGAATTGAGAACCTTCTCTATTTTTAAGTCGGTTAAGAATTGGCCAAGTGCGAGTCGAACTCGCGCACAAAGGGTTCCGTACCGTTGTATGGGAACCCCCTTAAACATTTAATTTATTCTGTTTTTTAGCAACATAAATACATCATCTGTGAAAATTTCAACTTTCTAACTATTGCGGTTCATGAGATACAGCTCAAAACAGACGGACGGATGGACAGCGTAGTCTCAGTAATAGGGTTTTGCCCTTTGGGTACGGAACTCTAAAAAGGCTAGCGGCCAAGTTAAAATTACTCGTTATCGAAGAGAGCATGCATGAATACATAACCAAAGTACGTGATTAACAAACATACTTGGCTATTCCACTGATGAAATTTGAGGAAAGAATTATATCAAGATGTGGAAATCCGTGCTCTCAGCCTACCCCAGTGGAAAACAGGCATTAATTTTATTCATGTTTACGTGTACTTAAAGCTGTTTGGAGTCTCGACTGGCTATTAGATAAGAGTAACTGTAAGTTTTTATTGCCAGATTCTTATCTCAACAGTTTTACCTATTGCCTTTACGAATCTGGCAGCAAAAGTAAATGTAACGACGGTGACGTTCAAATGTTACTTTGTAATGAATAATTTTATTTTTGAACTTTTTATATTCATTTGCCATCACGTCTTTATCTCAGAAGGGATTCTATGCCTTCTGAGATACGAGTACGAAACGCTCTGTCTACAGAGCGTTAAATTCGCCCACATATCGCCAGACACTTTGTTGGTTCACGTAATAGGGGGGAACTAGTCATTCATTTAATAACTTTGTTCTGTTTAATGATCATCAAGTAACAACGATGACTATTACCTACAATAAAAGGGTATTAAGTGAGTACCCGTATAATGAACGCATCTACACTAAAGAGGAAAGATTTGTATTTTTGTGTGTATGTTTGTAATGAATAAACTCAAAAACTACTGTGCCAATTTAAAAAATTCTTGGAAACCATTGGAAAGCTACATTCACCCTGAGTAACATAGGCTACTTTTTATCCCGGTAATGTGTTCACACGGGAATCGGGAACGAGTAAACTAAATCGAGCGGGCGGAGCTGCGGCGATCAGCTAGCAGATAATAAGTTGAAATCATTTGTGATGATTTTTTGTATTAATATATTTAATTGTTGTAATCTTTAGGGTTCGTACCCAAAGAGTAAAACGGGAACCCTATTACTGAGACTTCGCTGTTCGTCCGTCTGTCTTGAGCTGTATCTCATGAACCGTGATAGTTAGAGATTTGAAATATTCACAGATGATGTATTTCTGTTGCCTCTTTAAAAACAAATACTAAAAAAACTGAATATTCTAAATAATAAGCTGTTCTCTCTGAGACAGTCTTGATAATGCCTCGTTTAGAGGCGAAACAATTGTCGACGTTTTGTTGTCCTTTTGATTCTGCGAAAAATTAATGCTATTAATTAATGCTAAAAAGTTTTTTCTTAAAAAATTTTTTTACTTACCATTGTATTCTAAATATTTAAGGGGGCTTCCATTCAACGAACGAACGTGATTTTTTTCTTTTTGGTACGGAACCCTTTTTTGCGCGAGTCCGACTCGCACTTGGCGGATTTTTATAACTAGTTAAAGTTCGCGACTTCGTTTAACAGTTTTCTTTAGCCTTATTCGCACGACAACCATCTGGGTAAAACTATTCCTATGTGCTTCAATTTCCTCTTAATCATTTAATTAAAAAATAAATAAAAAGGAAAAAAGTCAAAATTTATCATCATTCCACAAGCACTACTTTCTACACATGAATCTACCGCCACATCTGTGGATATCTATAGGGCAAGAGCAACAACACACAATGAAATATTCATGACTTTACAGAAGGGGTATACAAAAGTATTCATTGCATCCAGATTTAGCAGGTGGCTCGAGTCTCGTTTATGCCTCGTTCGTCTGTCAACTGCACACACTGTGTGCAGGTAAACTTGAGTCCTGGAGATGTTGATAACCGCTTAGGAAGCATAACAAAACTAAAGAAAATATAGTAAATATCTACCTAACATTGGGCGTTTTCACATTGCACGATAACGACACACGATGTCGTGCGTGTCTATATCGTAAGTTGCAGCACTATAACTTTAAGGTAAGAATGTGAATTATCGTGACATATCGTGCAATGTGAAAACGCCCAGTAAATCTTAATAGCGTTTCAAGTACATATAAGGCTCTGTGTACACATAACCTAAGACCAGAAAGAAAAAAATAAGATGTCAAATTCAGTTGCGTGCGAGTGAACACGATATGCTGCTTTCAACTGAAAGTTATCTACCTAGAGTATTTTTGTGAAAGTTTTGCTATCGCGATTCAGTTTGCAGCTGATAAGCTAATGAGCTTCAGAGTTATCATTCACAAACAGGGTAAACATACAGCTATTGATTAACGGCGACTTATCTTGAGATTGGTGACAGTTTGACAGACATGGCTCTCATCACACTTTAAACAGAGGGAAGTTTAGGACATCGATATTTTTTAGGGACCCGTACCAAGAGGGTAAAAGGGAACCCTGTTAATAAGGTTCCACTGTCCGTCATGTCTTGTCATCTAATGAACCGAAATAGTTAGACAGTTTTACACAAAAAGATTTCAGAGAGGGTCCCCATACAATAAACGTGATTATTTTGCCAATTGTATAGATAACTAGCTGTTGCCCGCGGCTCCGCCCGCGTGGATGTCGGTTATCGCGACCAAACATACCATCATAAATGTCCTCTCTTAAGATCTAATCTATCCTTGTACCAAATTTAATCAATATCAGCCAAATTTCATAAATACCTAACAATAATAAGCTATAAAAATTGACCAATAATAATAAAAAGTGACATCTATATATCTCCGTTAAATTCAGTTTATTATATTTTTGGTCACATCTCCGGTTCTAATCAACCGATTGCGATGAAACAAACGTAAGATTTTAAGTCTGACCAAGCCCTGTATAACAAAAACCGCATCAAAATCCGTTCAGTAGTTTCTGCGTCCATCGCGAACAAACAGACAAACAGACAGGAAATTAAAAAAATATATTTTCGTGTTCAGTATCGTTAACATAACATAACACAAGTATTTCTTTTCAAATATCTCCAATGTACAGACACGACCACTTTACAATTATATAATAGTATAGATGGTACGGAATGGTAAGTACTGCTAGCATTTGGACGGTTTCTTTTTTTATTACATTACCATGGACATAGGTCTCAGTGACGGCGCATTTACAATGGTCGGCAGCCCCCGTATGCGGGGTGCTGAAGATTTCTGTAACGCATGCCATAGGGCCCGCATACAGGTAACCATTAGCGCCCGCACAGGTTGTTTATTTATTCATTTATTTTATTTATTAATTTATATACACACAAGAAGGAAGAGCGAGATAAGAACAGTAGGATTGAGTTTTAGTACAAAGGCACCGTCCACTTATTTCTAAGAAATCTCTTCCAGTGTGGCCCACCAGTGTCGTCCGGTTTTCAATTGATAGTAAAATATATCCGACCTTCAAGATGATTTACACCATGTGGGCTATCCCACCAAGTTATGGACTACATGAAATAGTAGTTACCCCGCAAGGGGGTATTGGCAAATTAAAAATATAACTCTTTGAGGTCCTGGGCCGAAATAGGCTACATACTCGTATTATGATAATATTACTCAAAAGTGTCATACCAAACCACACTGTGTTGTGACAGTTATGACTATAGACACGAGACACACTTACGTCAATTTTACGTCTGTGACCGTCGTGACCACAGATAAGTTTTATTTTTCTTTGTGTAACGTCGAGTGTCAAGTTGTGATGCAACAATAAAAAAAAATCTATCCTCTTTCTTTTCTTTCTTTCCATATAGGTAAAAGGTTCTCGTTGGAACCAGAAACTAGGAATCGATAGAAAAAAGGCTCAGCATATCGATTGTTTATTAAAAAAGCAAAAGCAAGAAAAATATAGTCGTATGAAATTTCAGATATCAAAATATGAATTCATGAATATACATGAGTATACAAGGAACAGGAAAATAAAATTAAGAAAAACTACAAACTATACTACCGAAAACTAAAAACTAAAATAAGTATGTAGGTAAAGCAGAGTCTTAGGCAGAGTGCCCATAACACAGGCAGCATTCCCGCGCTGAATTGCCAATGAGAGTCTTTGCGCGAGAAAGCTGCCTGCCTGAGGATCACCTGTCTCTTCCCTCAGACGCTTGCTTCCGTGAAGAGCTGATGCGTACCGTGGCCCCATGGTCCTAGTGTCTCGACACCAAATGCGACGAACTCATATTGAGTGCCGAGACTACTATATTTGCTTGCCTCGAATTGAGATTGAAAATGGGAAGTGGCAGTAGCGAAATCACAGAAACAATTATATACATAATCATTACTTGTCAGCAATAAATAACATCCTTTAAATAACAAAGAATAGAGCTAAACATTTATGTTACCATAGACTATAAAACTTTTACAACGTGTAACGAAAAAGTAATAAAACTAATCTTTGGTTATTGGAGGTGCGCGTACGCATAAAGAGACAGTTTAAATTGGTTACAACGCATTAATATTAATGCATCGGGGTTTATGGTAATGGTATAATCTGTGGGGGTTCAATGACTTCGTGATGGTGGCGACAATAGGGACTTGGGATTGGGGAACTGTAATTTGATGCATTGTTTGGTGTATGTGGACGAGACCTTTCATTTATATGGAAATTGTTATGATCAAATTGCTGTGTCGCTGTATGTCATGCCGATTTCTTGACTAACAGAATATGACACTTGTACTCGAAGGGGTAGGCAGAACAGAGTACGCCTCTGTTCTGCCTATATACCCCTACTTTTAACCATCGACCAACTTTGTTAGTCCAAGTCCAACCAAATGTAATAATGGGTGAACTTATTGGCACTAGCTATATTTGACAGTTGATTGGCAGGTGCACCACTTACAGAGGTGGTCTTGGATCTCTAAGGCTTTATAACCATACCCTTATGGACCCTTAAGACCTGGACTAAACACACCAAAAGAGATACTTTTATATACTCGTAGCTAAAAAAAGAGTAAATACTTTTTTAACTAGGCCTGCACTGCACAGAAGAAGGACTTTTTTCCATTGGTAAAGATCTTTTATAAAGTGTACCGACTAACGCATACGAAGAGCTAAAAGTACACACACACAGACATAAATCGCCTATTGCCGTCACCGGGCCCATTTATAATGGGTTATGTCCAAACTGGCCGAATGAATTTAATAAAAAGTAGCAGCTATATTGTAATATCCGTAATTTTATAGAGATCTAACAAAAAATATGCGGGCAAAAGTCTCTCGTATGCGCAGGTCATAAAGTTGTTGGCAAAGTGATATTATTGAGCGAAGCGAGCGGAGCTCCGTATCAGGTGACTCAAATGCAACTCGATCTCGATGTGAAATTGTTTCTCGACAACTACCCAACCGATTTTCATGATTTTTTTACTCAAAAATCAAGCATTCTCAGGAGCAGGTTTTGTTCGAGACCGAATTTTGATTTAGGTCCCTCAAAAAAGTTATTGACCAAAAATATGACAATAGTCGCTTCGCTTAATTGCATGGTGCAGCGCAGTACCACGGCAGCGACCGCAGCTCCTAGTTATAGGACTTTTGACGAGCGCGTGGCTGGTAGCCTTTTAGGTTACCAGTGGGCCTCCAGGCAAAAACGCTCAATTGCAATACCGAACAACGTTTCCTTGTCCTATCGCGAACTATATCAGAGTACTAGTACGTCTGTGCAGGAATAAACAAGCAATAACTTTGACATTGGCCAAATCACCGATGCACGATGGAGCCACGTTTTTAAAAAAGAAGGAGTAAGATAGATAATATTATAAGTTTATTTTTTAGTGTAAACTACGATGTACCCATTATAATCTTTAAATATATATTCTACAACCAACAGTTGCCACCCACTCTCCGCATAAATTCGAAATCTAGTAAACACGTGGCAAACGATATGCGAGATTTCTTCAATGAAATAAATCTTGTGTAATGACTAATGAGTTTGAATACCTCTTTCATCACGTATAGTAAACGATAATAATTCGACATAAATACAGTCTTTAGAATGAGATTTAGGAAGTATGTTGCCTACTGAATTATGATGAAAATTAGCACATAATAATACATTTTTTCCCGGGAATTTGTTAATAGAGTTGGGAACCAAAAAACTACAAGGTTAGGTTAGATACGACTGGGTGCTGCGGGGTGCGTTGCCTAGGGGTGTCGGCGTAACGTGCTACGCCGACGATACCCTCGTCACGGCGCGGGGTGCAACGTACCAGGAGGCAGCACTCAAGGTCACGACGGGTGTTGCTCGAGTCGTGGGTCGGATACGGCAGCTGGGACTGGAGGTGGCCTTGCACAAGTCCGAGGTTCTGTGTTTTCACAGACCTCGGAACGGTCCACCAGAAGGTTCCAGTATAAATGTGGGAGGCATTAGCATCGGCATCAAGCCCTCGATGAAGTACCTAGGGATCGTACTTGATAGCCGATGGAACTTCGGACCACATTTCCGAAGTTTGGTCCCCAAGGTGACGCAGGCATCGGTCGCGCTTTCGCGACTGATGCCCAACCTAAAGGGACCCAACGCCTCCTGCAGGAGACTGTACCTGGGGATCGTGCGGAGTATGGCCCTATACGGGGCTCCCGTATGGGCGGATAGGTTGGCGGTCAAGGGGAACGTGACTCTGTTAAACAGACCACTTAGAACCTTGGCCGTCAGAACCGTACGGGGGTACCGCACGATCTCCGGAGAGGCTGCATGTCTCCTAGCCGGGACCCCTCCATGGGACCTGGAAGCGAGAGCCCTTGCGTCATTGTTCCAATGGCGCAAGGAGGCGCTGGAGCGGGACCACAGGCCTGCGTCTCGAGAAATCGAGGACCAGCGGTCCCAACTCCGCCAGGATCTCATGGAGTCATGGAGGGTGCGACTTGAGCAACCCAAGGGGGGTGCCATCTTCATCGCGGCGGTGAGACCGATCATGGACGATTGGCTGCAGAGGCAGCATGGTGACCTCACGTACCGTGCGACGCAGATGGTTGCCGGGCATGGATGCTTCGGTAGCTATCTGTTTCGCATGAATCGTGAGGTCACACCCCGGTGTCAACACTGCGAGGTTTCCGACGACGACACCGCACTCCACACGTTGGTGGAGTGCTCAGCGTGGGCGAGTCAGCGCCGGGACCTCGTAGTGGGTCTGGGCGTGGATACCCTCTCGCTGGGGACCATGCTTCAAGCCATGGTATCCAGCGGGAGTAGGTGGAACGCGGCCGTGTCCTTCTGCGAGCAAGTCATGCTCGCGAAGGAGGCGGCCGGGAGGGAGAGGGAGCGTACCCTCCCCGCCGAGTTCCGTAGTCGGCGGCCAGGCCGCCCCAGACTACGCGACTACGCCCAAGACTATCGTCCTCCATGATCGGGGCCTGAGGACGGCGGGATCGCCACCCACCGTCCTTACAGAAGCAGGCTAGAAGGGTTGCGTGCTGCGGGGCCTTTGCCCCATAGCACGCAACCAGATTCACTCACTGACGCGGGATAAAACCCGACCCCAATGACGCGGGATTCTCGTCCCGACCAAACACCCGCAGAGACCACAGGGGTGGTCAAAGTCCGGCAACGGACGTTAGAGCGGCCGCGGCCTTGGGCCGCGGAATTAAAAAAAAAAAAAAAAAAAGGTTAGGTTAGATATCAGTTATCAGAAAATGATTTAAATAACTACCTACTTACTGAAATCAATCATTTATACATAACTAGCGAACGACCGCGGATTCACCCACTTGACAAGTTATATAAACAAATACCTACCTTAATAGTAAATTATATAAAAAACTGGCCAATTGCGATTCGGACTCGCACACAAAGGTATCCTTTAGTCGCGTTTGCTCCAATACGCGTTTGGTCCAATTATCAAAAACAGGAAAAATTAGCGAATTGGACAAATCACGAATTGGACCAATCGCGAATTGGACTAACCGCGAATTGGACTAACCGCGAATTAGACTAACCGCGAATTAGGTGGATTGGACCAAACGCGAATAAAGGAAAGGTATTCGGAACAAAAAGAAAAAAATCACGTTTGTTGTATGGGAGCCCTCTTAAATGTTGATTGTATTCTGTTAAGTATGTTGTTATAGAGGCAACAGAAATACATCATCTGTGAACATTTCAACTTTCTAACTATCACGGTTCATGAGATACAGCGCAAGACAGACGGACGGACGGACGGACAGCGAAGTCTCAGTGATAGGGTTCCCGTTTTACCCTTTAGGGGCGGAACACTAAAAATAGCCGGGCTCAAAAAAGTTTGGAAATACATAGTTTTTATGCGCCTATTTTTTTTTCTATTTGGCGTCAGGAATATTTGGTTTACAACTTCTCTGAGTGCTGGCTCGTGATAAATAACATTTCCGACGTTTTAATCTGTTTTACGCTACCACTGATGTACTCGTATTTTATACTTACGCATTAAAATACAGAAGAGAGTACAAACGTAAAGCCGTACTTATACCCGGACGTCTGTCACCACTGTCTGAATGAATCGTAACAACCATAGACCAACGCGGTCGTCGTATACGCTGTCGCCGTACAACAGTTGAAATTTTCACAAATGATGTATTTCTATCAAAAGCAGAATAAAATAAACTAGTTATCCCGGTGAACTTTGTATCATCTCAAATATATATATAAAAAAAACCGTCCCTAAACTTCTACGAATATTTTAATATTTCATGCAAATGTATGTATATTTAATAATTACCTATAATTGAAAAAAGGGGCCGAAGGACAGACAGACAGACAAATTGTCGTATTAAATATATAGATATTTGGGGGCTCCCAATCTTTCAATACAACAAACACGATTTATACATTATGGTACGGAACCTTTCGTGCGCGAGTACGACTCGCCGTTGACCAGTTTTTACTTATTATATTATGAGTCTGAGACGCCCAGGACTTTAATTGGCTGTACCACAGCAGGTGGCACGTAAGATGTTGTTGCCTTTCATCAACATTTCATCGCAAGGCAACGGGTTTTAAATATAGCTTTCAAAAAGCTGCTTATTTAATTAAATTAATTCAGGTATTTTGGACATAACCCACTTTCTAAAGTGCCCGATGACGACAATAGGCTTACCCCCTATTACGTGGGACTTAAAATACTGGCAAATTGTGGGTGTGTAGTGCCTCTGCCTAACCCTTCGGGGATATAGGCGTGATATGTGTGTGTAAAATTTCGGTCACTATTTGTAGGGTGTATCGGATTGCAGATATTCTATAGAGGATGTTACATAAGGGTTATATCAACCTGAAGACACCCCAATGAACTTTTTTTTCTTGTTTGGCGGTCGACACATATCGAAAGGCGTTCAGACGACCAGCTGATGGGGGGTGTCTTCAGGTTGATATAACCCATATGTAACATCTGACCATAAAACTTACCTATTAATTGTGATAGCAACCATAGACAGTAAGCTAACAGCTTCATTCCCGTAGAATATGAACGCGAACATTTGACACAGGCTGTCGCCGAGGCCCCAATGTTGTTGGATGTACCGGCTGGCGGTGAGCGGCAGGTTTATTGAGCAGAACAGCAGGTCGGACACGCAGAGGGAGAGTACGAACATGGTGGTCACGTGACCGCGGAGCTTTGGGTGTATGAGGAGAGCCACCGTCGTGATCAAGTTGCCTGCAACGTGGAGAAAGAAAGAGTTAACAGGAGTTTGCTCGATCCCAATTACCAACAACATATTCTCGGGATTAAAGCTCGAGTTATCTATACTCATTATTAACTTTCTTAGGCGACTCGTGTATATCGTTCTTGATCGAACTCCTCCTAAACGACTCGACCGATCTTTTTGAAATGTGGCACGGTCATAGTGACCATCACCATGAGTGCATATATAGGTATCTGAATTCATAAAGATCGGTCCAGTCGTTTAGGAGTTCGACCCGGATCGACAAACTCAGCTCATTTATTGCAACAGCATATTAATGCATTGCATACCTAGTATTATAAAGCAGAAGTTTGTTTGTTTGTTTGTTTGAACGCGCTAATCTCAGGAAGTACTGGTAAGATTTCAATTTTTTATTTTATTTATTTATTATTACATTGTAAACCTACATAGGTTTGTGTTGAATAAACCGTTATCTTCTCGTTCTCTTTTCCACATAGGTAGGTAGTTAATACTTAAATACTTACCTACATACAAATTAACCATTGTGTAACAGTGTAGTGTTGAATTTACGAATAAACAGTTTATAGGCAAGCGGCGAACCCACTGAAAAACTAAAATGACTGACCAATCAGTGAAAATGTGATTTCCCCAATACAAATTTGTACTTTTTGTAAACGTTGGACCAAAAGGCGTCGATTGGTATGAAAACAAAATTAGTGCGGTTGGGCTAAACAAATTAATTTATTAACTGATAAAAAGTTGGTTTTTATATTGGAAAATGATTTCTAAGGGTAAAACGGGCAAAATAGAACACTTTTTACTTTGTGATATTTTCGAAAAAATGCGTTTTAAAGAAGTTACAACCATTTTAAAGCGCAAAAATGGTAACATTCAACATTTTTTATCTCGCCGAGTTATGATCGAATTCAAAAAAATCCTGCGGCAGAATACATATCAGATCCTAAGCTTCAACTGACTATTTTTCAAAATGAGAATATATACATTTTTCCCATGGTTAATAAACATTTATTGAGAAGTGCATTTATCGAGAAAGGCTATAGGCTATACATATAACATCACGCTACGCTCAATAGGAGCGGAGCAGCAGTGAAATATATTTAAAAAACGGGGAAAGATTATTTCTTTAATGGTGTGTTAAAATGGTGTACTAAAGAACTAAAGAATTGTTTCTCTTTAAAAGACCTAAAAATAATCCGCGGTAGCATATATCTATCTTTTAAGGTTAACTCACTATAACATATTTTATGGAAATTAAATTCGTTAAAATAATTATTTGCGAAGCTAGATGTTATTACGGGTGACGCGACGGGAACAATAATTACAGGCTACGGGAATGGGAAATATTCCAAATTACCTACCACGCGGATATATGCTAGTTCCTTATAATATCAGCTTTTTGCCAGTGGAAGTTCCGTTAAAATCGGTACCCGTTGGTGTGTTTGTTTCTTCATGTATATGGCCACAAAACCACTAAATTGGTAGGCGAAACGGACATCAGCTAACATGTAGTGTATGTACCTGTAAACGTTTTAGTACGTAGGTAGGTAGGCACCTAACGTAATAAACAAAAGATCTTAAAAATAATGCGTAGTCGTCAATTAAATGCAGTCTATTCAAATAATTTTCTATGCCATAAATTCTAGTTTCACTAGTTTTGTTTTTATTCGGTACTTTCAAACTTTCGCGAATTATGCATGGTCGGTGATTCTTGTTAATGAATAACTCATGGCGTGTTATATTCAAATTAATGTACCTACTAAAAACTTTTATTTACAGTATTATTACAGTAATTACTTATGCATTTTATGTATTACAATATTTACAAAAGAACGTGTAAAAAATCTGCGTTTTTGTCGACTGGGAATAAATAAGTTTACATTCTGGGAACCTTCCCGTTACCAGAATGTAAACTTGGAGGTTTCCATGACAACGAAATTTGATAAATTTATTGTCGGACACTTTTCCTTCATGCGTGTTGTCACCGCGTGTGGGTCCGTCCGGTCCGCATATCTGCGTACAATTAAATAGGCTGGTTTACACGAACAGATCAAACCGCGCATCTGCAGGATCAGCATGGCATCGGAAAAGTTTGTCGATAACCAATAATATCGCAGAAAATGTCGCTACTTAACACATTTTATGTAATTTTCTCCGATATCATTAGTTTCAATCGTAGATCAAAAATACTATAGATATTGGATTCAGTACAAATACGTAGGTCACACTATAAGTTTTGCGTAACTTAAAAAAACAACATCAAACCAAAATATTATGTTTATTGCTTTTCAAAATACTCTCCTTTACATTTTAAACATTTTTTCATGCGATCGAACCATTTTTTAACACAGGAGGACCACAGATCTGAAGGCAAGTTTTCTATTCTGATTGAACGTTATCACTGTCTCTTCGGAGTTGGTAGAAGTGAAACCAACCTCTCATCAAATCTTTTATTTTGGGGAACATACAGAAATCACAGGGTGCTAGGTCGGGGCTATGCGCAGGATGGGTAACGAGTTGTACTTTTTCGGAAGCTAAAAATGACTTTGTTTCGTTGGCTGTGTTTGAAGAAGCGTTGTCATGATGTAGGAGAACGCGGCTTTTGGGTCGTCTTTCGCGAACTTTTTCTAACACCCTGGGTAAACAAATGGTAGAATACCACTCGGCATTAACACTCCTTTGATCTTCAAGTGGAATTGTACAGATGGGACCCGTAGCTGAAAAAAAAAACGTGATCATTTTTTTACCAACGTTTCTCGCCTGCCTCACTTTTGTTGGATTGTTCTCATTTTCAAGCACCCATTCACAAGATTGCTGTTTTTTTTTCGGGTTCAAAACAATAAATCCACGTTTCGTCTCCTGTGACAATGTCATAAACAGCATTAGAATGTCCGTGGTAGTACTTCAGTAGCATCTGTGAGCACCATTCCACGCGAACCCGCTTCTGCTCCGCTGTCAGTTCATGAGGGATCCAACGACAACAAAGTTTCCGAACTTTCAATTCTTCGTGTAAAATTTTCTGGATTTGACTCATACCAATCCCCAATAGTCCTCGAATTGGTAATCCGCGTGTTTTCTTCAATTAACCGCTTAACAGTAGCCACATTATTTTCGTTGACGGCAGTTGAAGGCCGCCCTTCACGAAATTCGTCATATAAAGAAACTCGACCTCTTTCAAATTCAGCAAACCATCGCTTCACGGTGCTCAAACAAGGTGCTTCTCTCCCAAAAGCATTTTGAAGACGAGCGCCACAGTCTTGCGGAGAGAGAGAACTTTTAAAATCATAAAAATCTTTTCGACTTAATTCCATTTTCGTTGCATAAGTAGAACTTTGATGTGTGATAAAAAACAATTGACAAATGATTTCCCGCCAATTGTTTTTTTTTATTACTAAGAAGGTTGCAACGTTTAAAAAAATATAACATTCGAAATTCAAATAGTTCCGATTAGCTAGAAGTGCAAAACTTTTAGTGTGTCCCCATGTACAACGCGGAATCTTGGCACTCGAATACTATATAGGTAATTATTACAAATACCATCTATAAAATAAACAAGATTGTACATTGATGGTTGACATAGAAATAATTCGTAATAATGAATACAGGCGCATCAATGTACAGCCACAGATTACTAAATAGTTACTAGTACAGCGCCGTTGTCGCATCCCTCGAGAGTAGGCAAGCGGAATAGGAACTTAGTACGCGCGGTTGAAGCGAGCAGGTGTGCAATGACCGAGTTAAAGTGGTGCCGTTTTTAACGCACTGATCGGTAATCTAGGTATTTTTGATCTAAGGTTTCAATAGGTAATTTTTTTTTAAATTCCGCGGTCTAAGGCCGCGGTCGCTCTAACGTCCGTTGCCGGACGTCTCTGGTTACAAGCAGAACGTATTTCTAGTGGCGCCCGGCGGACTTTGACCACCTCTGTGGTCTCTACGGGGGTTTGGTCGGAATGAGAATCCCGCGTCGTTGGGGTAGGGTTTTAGCCCGCGTCAGTGAGTGAATCTGGTTGCGTGCTTTGTGGCAAAGGCCCCGCACCACGCAACCTTTCTAGCCTGCTCCTGTAGGGACGGCAGGTGGAGATCCCGCCGTCCTCAGGCCCTGATTATGGAGGTCGATGGTCTTGGGCGTAGATGAGTCTGCGGCGCCCTCACCGCTGACTACGGAACTCGGCGGGGAGGGTACGCTCCCTCTCCCTCTCAGCCGCCTCCTTCGCGAGCATGACTTGCTCGCAGGAGTTTCTATAGGTGGATCGACAATAATGTCAACACTGCTATGCTCGTGCTGCTGGACTGCGGTTCTGTTCGTTTGGAGTTTTGGACAGCGGATCAAATCTGTGGTGATTGATTTTGCAACAAATTATGAACACACAGTTTTGGACCTCGGGCAGATCTTTCGTTCTAAAGTTCTCGCATACAGTCCGAACTGTGTGTGTAAATGTAAACGGAACCGCTAGGGAAATCTGTGGAGTGATGCGATGCGAAGAAACGACGGATCGATCTCTGTCTGTTGGATATGTCGTTTACACGTTCGTTCCGATCCGACAGTACCTACCTACCTACCTCAGATCAACCATCTATAGATAGATGGCGAGTCTCACCCATTTTCTTCGTGGCGACTATTAAGCGACTCTGATATATGTTTTTTTTTTATATTGGGTTTGCCAAATTGACGCCGCCCACCTGGTGGTAAGTCGTGACGACGTCTAGCGATTGTGGGCCACTCTCACAGCACACAATACTACAGAGTGGCCCTCAACTTGACGACCTACTAATGTGCCTCTTCACGCTCCGTTTAAAGAACCCAGGATTATATGTGAGAGGAAACACGTGCACAGGCAGGGCGTTCCAGGCCACTATCGTTCGGCAGAGAAACGAACGTTTAAAATTTTCGTGCGTTCGGTTCTCGTGAACATGCTATCCACTGTGTGGGAGTGACATCTCTGCCACGTTGTTCGGGATCGGATGGGTGTTGCCCAGTATATGTTTACGTTCCACTAGGGCGCCACATTACGTCGAAATACTTAAAAATAAAATCTCGGAACAATAACTACAAACAATAATTAGTTTCATTTCCGGCCACACGACAACTTAAACTGGGAAGCTGTGGTGACGTTATGTCATCCTCGACTGTGTGACTGTTCTGGTTATCAGCGCTCTATATTCTATACGTAGTATAGAGATAGTTGCCCTGAGCTACCTACCTATGGAATGGCTCGTGGTAAATCCGTCGTTCCGATCTGTACTACGCGATAATGACATGCGTGTCAGCATTCCTGTAGAGCGCTTTTCTTGTCAAGCGTTTTTTCGCCGTTGTGCGGATCTCGTCCGCAGTGTGTGTGGATGTCAATGTCAAATTTCATACAATAATGAAATGTGGTGAGTCAGTCGAGAGTTCTAATTTTGCTGAGCGCGTGGCTGGTGGCGTTTTAGGTTACCTCTGGCGCTCCGCAAAAATCGGGTTCCCAGACACTCTCATACCGAACAACATTTCTTGTCCTGCACCTGGAGCTAGTTAGGAATAACTAGTTCTTCTGTGCGGGACTATCAACTAAACAAGCATTACCTTGACATTGGGGAAATCATCGATGAACACCGATGGAGCCACGTTTTTAAAAAAAGAATAAGAAGAAATGTGGTTCATGTCGCGCGGGTCGCCCGCAGTCCGGTTGCTATGGTAACGCACTGCGGACAAGATTCGCACGCTGCCTGGTGAAAATACGCATGACATTTTTCATTGCAAACAAACAAGTCGTTCCTCTTATTTATTACTAGCTGATCGCCGCAGCTCGGCCCGCGTGTTTTTCCTGTTCCTTTGGGAACACAATACCGGGATAAAAAGTAGCCTATGTTACTCAGGGTGAATGTAGCTTTCTAATGGTGAAAGAATTTTTGAAATCGGTACAGTAGTTTTTTGAGTTTATTCATTACAAACAAAAATACAAATCTTTCCTCTTTATAATAATGGTAGTATAGATAGATTCAAGGCCATACATACGTCACAAAGCTAATACTAGTAAGAGTTCCACAGAAGTAATGGATTAAAGGTTTGATGTGCGAATAGAACAGTTAATAGGCAAACAAAATAACTTAATGGATTAATATGTTGTTAATGACCGACAATAGCCATGGACTAGTACAGTATTATTTTATTTTTGTATGTTACGATCAGTGGGAATGTTAATGTTATTGCTACAATCATCTAGGTAAATTTCTAATTGACTAACTTCAACATGAACATGAAACATGATACTGTGTCTTTACTACTTCGACAAAGTACCAAAAGAAAATTATAAAAAAAAATTTTTTTGGAGTACCTACCTTTTCTTGCGTCAACCCCGGAGTATGGGGTATCATTAGATACCTAGGTCTTTTAAAAACATTAAGAGGTTGCTAAGACAGTTTTTTGATTTAGGTATTCGTTTGCGAGATATTCAACTTTAAAGGGCATTTTTTTGTAAAAAACAGGACGTGTCCCCCCTCTAAAATCGAAACGGCTAGCTTGAAGAATCTGAAAAAATTATGATTGTAGTCCATATGATGAACAAGCAAATCTATAACGGATGAATTAACTATGTGGGTACAATTAAAAGACACTCACTTGCCCGGTTTTTTAATTGTAGTTAAAATGTGTATATACTGTATTTACCTAACTATGTATATAACTGCTACGGTGGCGGGGTCGGTGGTGCATCGGCTTTCGACTCCGGAGTCCCGGATCGAATCAAATATTTGTGTGATCCACAATGGTTTGTATCGGAGTTTGGGTGTTTTTTTTAAATCATAAAAAATCATCGCTCTAAAATCTTTTCGACTAAGGCTTGGGCAAACCAAAAGCAGTTGCAGTGCGGTAGCAGTGCGTCTAGTTTAGTAAATAATGTAGTTATATAACTACATTATTTACTAACATAGACGCACTGCTGCCGCACTGCTACCGCACTGCAACTGCTTTTGGTTTGCCCAAGCCTTTAATTCCATTCTCGTTGCATACGTAGAACTTTGATGTGTGATAAAAAACCATTGACAAATGATTTCCCGCCAATTGTTTTTTTTTATTACTAAGAAGGTTGCAACGTTTAAAAAAATATAACATTCGAAATTCAAATAGTTCCGATTAGCTAGAAGTGCAAAACTTTTAGTGTGCCCCATGTATTATGTATGTATTTAGAAATACATAATATACGTATGTGTATCAGTTGTCTAGATACCATAGCACAAGCTTATAGCTTAGTTTGGACTAGATGACGTTGTGTGAGAATGTCCAAAAAATATTTATTTATTATTTATGTATGAAAATAAGACATCGGACAGTCGCTAACTACAACATAATAGTCAGTTCTGTTATTCTAAACACACCCCTGTCTGAAAACACAAATAAAATTACGTGTATCAATAAAATCGTTAACAGTCGCACGCCATCGCACATGTTTTACTTTACTAAGGAACCTAAAATGGTCCCTGGGGTCATCACTTCATCAGTCAGTGACAGATTAATTGAACCACCCATAAAATATTAGTAAATCGTAGGTAAATATTTGGCTTACGGTAACTCTAGGATTACCTATGATTAGACGTGTTAGCACGCAGAGACGTCTGGCAACGGGCGGGGCCTGGGAGCGACAGTGGAATTTAAAAAAACATCGTGATCATCACTTCACTATCACTATCATCACTATCACTACATATTATAAAACAAAGTCGCTTTCGTCCGTATGTATGTTTAGATCTTTATAACTACGCAACGGATTTTGATGCGGGTTCACCAATAGATGGTGTTCCTCGAGAAAGATTTTTGTGTATATAATTTCTCAAGCGGGCGAAGCCGCAGGCGTCCGCTATATATTACTAATTAGTTCGTTCTAGGTCTATGAGTATGTTAGGTTACAATACGAGATTTTTTTTTTAATTGTCCGAATTTAATGATGAAAAAACTTTCGTAGCCAAATCAACCGCCTTTTTAGCAGCGTGTAGTATATTATAATGAATTGACGAATATTTTTATAAGTGTTAATTGTAAAATTTTCAATTCTATTTCTGCACACACTTTGGCAAAATTAAGTTTCATTCTTGTTTCATTCTAATTGAACTGTACGGTGTCTTGCGCGGTGCTTCGCGACGCACCACGCCATAGGTTTTGGCCTATAACTTTTGACCCCTTAGGGCTAGGTCAAATTTTTGATTTTTTGACTTGCCTCCAGATCGAGGGCTATCCATAGAGGGGTCAACCATTATTGGAGCAAAAGCAGTTCTCGAGAGATAAGGGGGGTAGATTCCTCATTTCTATATATAGATTTGTGGAGTTCCATTTTAAAAATTAGACAATTGTTATCGATTAGCGCGAAAAGTAAACATAACACTGGCCATAGACAATTTATTGCTTTCTATTTAATGTGACATGGACTGTCGTTGTGTACATTAAGGGTGACTTATGTCGATGCCCCCTAGTGCGACTAATTGCCATCGTTAATGGAGCATGTGATAATATTACTATACAACAATAAAATGTATCTATGTGGACATTCACAAGTTTCACTTTCCAGTAAAGGACCATAAACTTTTCCATGAAAGGATAAGTGACTGTGTAAATGAAAGGAAAATGAATGAACACAGATGCAAAGATCGTCAGGTTTAATCTCGGGTAAGTATGTAATAAATATTTTTTTTAATATTCTCACACAACGCATCTAGCCCAAACTAAACTACTCGTATAATCTATAGGATCTAAACAACTGATAAACATATTTAAGTATATATTTTTTAAATACATACATAATTACATAGAAAACACCCAAACTCCGAAACAAACATTTGTGCATCGCACGAATATTATTTGATTTGACTCGGGAATCGAACCCGAGATTCCGGAGTCGAAAGCCGGCGCACGCACTACCAACCACGGCACCGAAGCAGTTTACTCTGTCATATTCACAATCGTCGGAAACTACCGTTTTCGAATCCGAGCGAAATGTTTTTGTAATCCTATTAAAAATTCCGGAATTACCATACAATCGAATTCGGATACTGCTGGAGAACTCCCAAGTTTGTGAACAGCATTTTTGAATCCGTTGGATTGGGGAATCGACAATAGAATGATCTGTCCTGTTATATTTGTGACGGAAACTTTTCGAGAGGTTTAGAGTAAGGCAGCTGGTATTCTTTTTTTGGGGCTTCGAGCACTAGATAGGGAACTGATATTTCTACATCGCGTTTTTACGGTATAATGGTTACATTTGTTTTTTAAAGCAATGAGTATTTTAAAATAGAAATTGGCTGGATATGAACGCAGCGTCCCTAACTGGGGACCCGTACGCAACTGTCCAACTGAGCTAGCAAGATTATATCCGAAGACCTTCGAAACCGCTGAGTTGGGGTGACGTGGAAGTCATCTACCACGAAGTATAAACCGCGCACTATGACAGTGGGATCGAACTTTACGTATTACGTATGTGAAACAGTCTCATCCTACTGTCATCGTGTGTGGTTTATAAATACTTAATGTCTTATAGAAAACAAAACACCCAAATATCATTACGATCCGAGGATCAATCCTGATTCTCAGACGCATACGCTTCGCTACTCAAGCATTCAGATAATTAGTATTTATTTAATTTCATTAATCCCAGACTGGCAATGGCAACAAAAACTCGCTGCCGCATGACATTCGTGCGAGCCCGTCATTGGCAATTTTTAAGAAAGGAGTGAAGGAGCATTTCCTCGCCCAATAGTTCCTTGATTGTATTTTGTATGTATTAAACTTTTTAGATTTGTCTTTATTCTTATTTATCTGATGTTATGTTGCTTGATACTGTAATTGTATGTATTTATTTACTTATCTATTACTTTATTAATAATATATTTATTTCTTACTTGTTAAACACACTGCTTCTCTCTACAATAATCATCTTTATCCTCTAAACCTCTAAGGTCTGTTGGCAGAAAAGTCATCTTTTTGACTTAAGCACGCCTTTGTGCATATTGTTTTTAATAATTGCCAACTTGGGTTTATATTTTTAATGTACAATTAAGAATTAAAAAAAAAAGATACCGGCCAAGTACGAGTCAGACTAGCGCACAAAAGGTTCCGTACCAAAACGGCAAAAAAATAATGTTTGTTGTATGGGAGCCCTCTTAAATATTTAAATGTTTATATTGTTTTTTTTTGTTGAGGGGCTCGTGGTCTAGTGGTAACCGACAATGTTAACACATTGCAAAGGTTAAGCAACATCGACTCAGGCCGGTCTTAGGATGGGTGTACATTTGTTAAGACACTGACACCTCTCCGTGCCTCGGAGAGCACGTTAAGCCGTCGGTACCGGTTGTCATACTAACATCTATGGCGGTCGTTAGGGGTAGTTGAAGCCCTAAATGAAAAATCTAACCTAGAGTCTACCTACAGAACTTCGATATCACCCATGAGTTGTGAAGGTCAGATGGCAGTCGCTTTACGGAAAATATGGAAGTTCAGCCAAATCGTGAGAGTGAGTGTGAGTGAAACTGAGTTGGGAATAGGGACGGTGAATGATGATTCTGTTTTTTTTTTTTTTTTGTGACATCTGATTCTGTAAAAAAAATTAAGCTTTTTTAACTATCACGGTTTCACGAGATACAGCCTGGTGACAGACAGGCGGACATCGTCTTAGTAATAGGGCTCCCGTTTTACCATTTGGGTACTGAACCCTAAGAACTAAAGTGTAAAATGTTCAAAAGATTTCCGCTTCGATTCATACGAATTATTTGACAAATGTCTTCACGGCCGAAACGGAACGCTTAACTTGGTATTAATTAATTCCAGCTAAGTCTGATGGTACGTAAAGGAAGAGCTTAGTCACGTCCGCCGTCAAAGCTCCATTCATAAAACTAAACAGCCCTTAACATATTTAATTACTGTTTTACGTCATGTGTCAGAGTAAATTCAAGTTAAAGCAATAGATATAATTTTCTCTATATATATAAATGAATCCCTAATTCCCTTGGTCACGACATCACGCGTGAACGGCTGGACCGATTTGGCCAATTTGGGTCTTAAAATATTCGTGGAGGTTCAGGGAAGGTTCATAAGCAAAATTTCAGACGGTACAAAGTTCGCCGGGACCACTAGTAAGAAATAAATTCTTATTCTATTGGTGAGTGTTGTATCTTGAACCGTTTACAAAGCGCACGCAACGTAAGCTTCAAAGATTTTATTTTCTGCATCATTGCTCTGTATCGTGATGGTAGCAGCATGATCAGCAGGGCCTGAGGTTACCGCGTTCAAATAAACATAGTACACGGGCCGTAGAACATTGGAAAATATTGATTAACAGCAAGCTCATTTTTCGTAAGTAGCTTTATTTTACCGATTCTCCCACATTTATCTCAAAAAGAAATCTCAAATTAGGTAGCTAACAGAGTTATCCAGTTAAAATATTCGGAACAAAATTGTAAGGTTGCATTAATTTGTATAGAGCTGTAAAGTGGTGCAGGTATTAAGTACATCATTATAAATCAAATATCAAAAGTTCCCATCGATCCGACTTGTGCTAAAAAAGTTATTCAAGGTTGAAAAGATAAAAAGTTGAAAATTTTCGGTTTTTAGGATTTTTCTTGTAAACAGTGAATAATATCATAAATTGGTTTTGTACACAATTGTAGATAATAAAATAACCTACAAATAAGTAATCACAACTGTTTTCCTAGAAATTACAATTTCTGAGAGATTGCGGTTATTAACGTCCAACAAGCTATAGTCTACACGCAATGCTAGTCCGCTCCTATTAACTCTGTCGTGATGTTATATAGCCTATGTTACTCGCTAAAAATGTAGCTTTAAATTAACGAAAGAAATTTTAAAATCGGTGCAGTAGTTTCTGAGGTGTCACGTTGTCCCGTACAAACATTGTCCCCCCCTTTTTCACCCTTTTAAGAGTAGAATTTTGGAAAATCCTTTCTTATCGCAAGTATGAAGTATGAGCGGACTAGCATTGCGTGTAGACTATAGCTTGTTGGACGTTAATAACCGCAATCTCTCAGAAATTGTAATTCCTAGGAAAACAGTTGTGATGACTTATTTGTAGGTTATTTTATTATCTACAATTTTGTACAAAACCAATTTTTTTTTTATTCACTGTTTACGAGAAAAATCCAAAAAACCGAAAGTTTTCAACTTTTTAACTTTTCAACCTTGAATAACTTTTTTAGCACAAATCGGATCGATGGGAACGTTTGATATTTGATTTATAATGATGTACTTAAGACCTGCACCACTTTGCAGCTCTATACGAATTAATGCAACCTTACAATTTTGTTCCGAATATTTTAACTGGATAACTCTGTTAGCTACCTGATTTGAGATTTCTTTTTGAGATATATGTGGGAGACTCGGTAAAATAAAGCTACTTACGAAAAATGAGCTTGCTGTTAATCAATATTTTTCAATGTTCTACGGCCCGTGTACTAACAAGTTAACCCTCCATTTTCGCAATATACCTATGTGGGTACCTACATCATAATCATAACATAGTATAAAACTAGTGGTTCTGTGAACCGTAGACTTCGGGAGCGGCTTTGTTTAGAAAATTTCTTCTTCAATTTTCTTTATTACTCTTTCATTTGTCATCGAATCCAAAAAATATCATTCAAATGTTATTCATTGTAAGCAAGGAGTGTGTGTGTAAAGTTTCATGCAAATCTGTTGATAAATACGGCCTCAAACATGATCTGACAGAACACAGAACCCGTAGGTAGATGTAGAGACGAAAGAAATTCTCCCCAGTCTGCAAGTTGAATCGGAGCCTTCGCGAGCTTCGCTCCCTCAGTCAACAAAGTCGCTTTCGCTGTCTGTCCGCCCCTATGTATGCTTAGATCTTTAAAACTACGCAACGGATTTTGATGCGTTTCACCAATGGATAGAGTGGTTCTCGATCAAGGTTTTTTGTTTATAATTTGTCAAGCGGGCGAAGTCGTAGGCGTCCGCTAGTCAGTGATATAGTGATGTGCACACTAGACCAGCTACAAGACAGTAGTTCCATATAATAATTGTCTGTGGTAGTTTCCTTGTTTGTTTACATAGCTCGTGTCGCGACCGAGACCGGTCGTTCACGTGTTGGTATCAAGTCGTGTAACTTAAATCGTTTGATGTCCGATTACGATCGGCACTTAACGTTTTATTTTACGTTCGTGTTAAGTGATCGATTCTTGAACGTTTTCTAGTGATACAGTAACAACAAGAAACTGATGCCTTATAAAAAGGTTTATTAGGTAAAAATTTAAAAATACTATAAACGTCCCAGGGTACCTTACCCTGGGACGTTTATAGTATTTTTAAATTTTTTAGATTATCTGGACCGGTAATTAGTAAAGTAATAGTACTTATTTATTTTCTTTAAAAAATAAAACAAACTAGTAACTTACCGACGACTCCAACTATACTAAAAATTATAGCGCACGTTGCCGCCAGTATCGTGGCTTCTTGAGGATAAAACGTTCCATTCTGTGCCAGTTCCATATTAGAAATGTTTCGGAACGAATCAATTGTTTCCATTTTAGCACAACACTAACACATCACTAACTTTGCGTTTTGAACATTTAAATTTAGATCTTATCATTTTATATCACCCCCAAAATAACTGTCACACTGTTCTTGCGGCCATTTTGTTTGTTTCTAAGATGATTTAACCTGCAACAAAATTAGAGACAAGTTTAGCATTCAGTAGAAATATAGTTAAATATCCAATCACGGATCCCCAATAATTAGCTATTGGGGATCCATGTCAACCCAGCCAGTGGTTTACTTTTCCCATAACTATTGCCCACAGTAACATACTAGGTACTTAACTACCTACACCTAGGTACTCCTACACTCCTTCTTCTTTTTCTTTTTTTAAAAACGTGGTCCCATCGATAATTATCGATGATTTCGCCAATGTCAAGGTAATGCTTGATTTTTCCCGCACAGAACAACTAGTTACTCTGAACTAGTTCGCGGTGCGGGACAAGGAAACGTTGTTCGGTTTTGCAATTGAGCGTTTGGGCCTGGATTTTTGCCCAGCGCCATAGGTAACCAGCCACACGCTCCGCAAAAACCCAAGTCCCTCCTACACTTCGATCCAATAAAACTATTTTTATTTGATCGAAGTTCCTACATTCTACAATATAAAATACATACTTATTTATGATAATTAACGTAGGGATGAAAGGTACGAGTATTACAGGCCAGTTCTAGTAGCAAGTATGTAGTAGGTACGGAATTCAAATGCGTACAAAGTTTTGGTGCCAAACTAACCTACAAGTGTTGCAAGCTGCCAATCAACAGACGTTCTGCCAAGTTAAGCGGCAATTGGATGTCCTCTATAAACGGGCACCGTACGGTTTAATACAGAGATTTAAAATCGTCTACGGTTGTTTTAAACCAAATACCCGTACGACTTTCTATTGAACACTATTAAATTTCTATTAAAACGCGCTATGAACGTAAACGTAGCTATGAGCTAAGCGCTCGGTTTGCAATAGTGTTTAATGCTTTAAAATCCCCCCCGTTTGGTGTGTGGGGGGGGGGGGGGGGGGGGGGGGGGGGGGGGAGTATGTCCAGCAGTGGGCGTCAAATGAGCTGTTACTGCAGAAAATTGGGCAAATATCATGCGTCAGCCTACCTCTTCGCGTATGCTTTGGGCCAAAAGGCGTGAATATATGTATGCCATGTAGAAAGTTTTGAAGCTTTTTGTAAATAATTCCAATGCCAACAGATTCTAAATTTAGTAGTTCGATTTGGATTAGAGGCACTTACGCGCGGCCTGATAAAAGCATGTCGGATATAAACATACAGACAGTGCATATCAAATAAACTGATCAAAGTAGGTACATTATTGAGGTACAGAGGCCATGATTGCAGTCTGTTGAAAAGCTAATAAAGTTTTTTTTGTAGTTCAAACTCAAACTCAAATATTATTTATTATACGAGTAATATAGGTTATAAAATAACACTTATTAACATCGGCATTTAAAGCCAGATTTGCAAAGCAACGGGTGGAGCCAAAGAGAAGAGAACTTGGCAATAAAAACTCCACTCTTTCAATCATCAGTAACTAGATTCATACACAACGTATTCTGTAAGATGCTGCAACTTATACACCACATGTTGTGCATGTAATATGAGAAATTTAGAAAATTCAGTTATGCCCCCCCCCCCCCCCCCCCCCCCGATGTAGTTAGGAGCATCAACCCAAAAAAAGATAACACGTGGGTTCTATGTAGATATTCTGAAAATATATACAATACATCTCGCCTATATCCCCGAAGGGGTAGCACAGGTGCATTATACACCCACACTTTGCCAGTAATTCTGTTAGTCCCACGTAATAGGGGGGCAAGCATATTGCCGTTACCAGGCACAATAGAAAATCCTTCCCCACTCTAAATAAGTAAGTACGAGTATAATAGGAAAAGAAGTTGCCTACAAAATTATTTACTAGTGGTTATTTTCGCATTTTCCCCCCAATCGAAAAATCCGTTCGACAAAAGTTGCGCCTTGCAACAAAGAACACATGTGCCAAATTTCATGAAAATCGGCTGAAAAATGCATTTTCCCCCCAATCGAAAAATCCCTTCGACAAAAGTTGCGCTTTGCAACAAAGAACACTTGTGGCAAATTTCATGAAAATCGGTTGAAAAATGCGGCCTGTAGACCGGAACTGACACACACACCAACAACGCCAAATCGGCCAGTCCTCGAGTTAAAACTGAGACGCTTCGCTCGCTCGGTCAATAAGTACCTTGATAATAAACCAAATTCCATAAGAATAAGTATCGCCATCCAACGTGGCAACACAGTCAGCATTCTGGGAACCTTCCCAGTCGGCAATAACGCGGAAGATTTTTTAAACTATATTTTGAAATGTAAATATTTTTAGTATATAATTATGAATATTGTAATTTTTCTTGTAAGAATACATATTTATTTACAATAAGAATAACATATTTATTTATTAAATATTAACACGACAAAATATCGTTTAAAAAATCGTCCGCGTCATTGCCGACTGGGAAGGTTCCTAGAATGCTGGTTGTGTTGCCACGTTTGGGTGGCGATACTTATACTTTGGGCCAGAAAATAGCCAGCCTTCTGGTCCTGAGAAGCATTGATTAAGCGTTTAGCATTGTACCTATAAAGGCGGCGAGCGCTCGAACCCCATGACCCCAGTGTTATTGTAATTGATTCCATTTATTATTAATCTATTATAGTTACTCCGACCAAAGAGTAAACCTATTTGTTTATTTAAGCTACAGTTTGATTTACAATATAGTAAGAATAACAAGTGGCGTACGTACACAGATCTCATTAAACTTTTTGACCTGTGTGAACATAGAGTACTAGCCGTAGCTGAAAACTGGAAATCTTAAAAAAAAAAAATTTAATATGTTAGGACAATTCACACAACGCCATCTAGTCTCAAACTAAGCAGAGCTTGTGATATGAGTACTAGATAAACTGATATAAATACTTATATACATTTTTTTGTAAATATATACATATTATACATAGGAATCACCCAGACTTCGGTACAAACGTTTGAGTCATCACACAAAGTTTGTCTCGACCGGGAATTGAATCCGAGACTCCGGCGTCAAAAGCGGATGTACCACCGACCACGCCACCGAAGCAGTCAATCTAAACTAATATTATAAAGCTGCAGTATGGTGGAACCACTGGGCAACCGAACCAGTAACTGACATAAGTGCGTTCCGCCCACGGATTTTTTGCTCTGTGGTTCCACCACACCAGAACAAACGCTGGATGGAATGGAACGCACTAATGTCAAAAAATACTGGTTTCAATAAAAACAATATTTTGTATTCACATACTATGTAACTGGCTGGCTATTTTCTGGCCCAAAGTATAAGTATCGCCACCCAAACGTGGCAACACAGTCAGCATTCTGGGAACCTTCCCAGTCGGCAATGACGCGGAAGATTTTTTAAACTATATTTTGAAATGTAAATATTTTTAGTATATAATTATGAATATTGTAATTTTTCTTGTAAGAATACATATTTATTTACAATAAGAATAACATATTTATTTATTAAATATTAACACGACAAAATATCGTTTAAAAAATCGTCCGCGTCATTGCCGACTGGGAAGGTTCCTAGAATGCTGGTTGTGTTGCCACGTTTGGGTGGCGATACTTATACTTTGGGCCAGAAAATAGCCAGCCTTCTGGTCCTGAGAAGCATTGATTAAGCGTTTAGCATTGTACCTATAAAGGCGGCGAGCGCTCGAACCCCATGACCCCAGTGTTATTGTAATTAATTCCATTTATTATTAATCTATTATAGTTACTCCGACCAAAGAGTAAACCTATTTGTTTATTTAAGCTACAGTTTGATTTACAATATAGTAAGAATAACAAGTGGCGTACGTACACAGATCTCATTAAACTTTTTGACCTGTGTGAACATAGAGTACTAGCCGTAGCTGAAAACTGGAAATCTTAAAAAAAAAAAATTTAATATGTTAGGACAATTCACACAACGCCATCTAGTCTCAAACTAAGCAGAGCTTGTGATATGAGTACTAGATAAACTGATATAAATACTTATATACATTTTTTTGTAAATATATACATATTATACATAGGAATCACCCAGACTTCGGTACAAACGTTTGAGTCATCACACAAAGTTTGTCTCGACCGGGAATTGAATCCGAGACTCCGGCGTCAAAAGCGGATGTACCACCGACCACGCCACCGAAGCAGTCAATCTAAACTAATATTATAAAGCTGCAGTATGGTGGAACCACTGGGCAACCGAACCAGTAACTGACATAAGTGCGTTCCGCCCACGGATTTTTTGCTCTGTGGTTCCACCACACCAGAACAAACGCTGGATGGAATGGAACGCACTAATGTCAAAAAATACTGGTTTCAATAAAAACAATATTTTGTATTCACATACTATGTAACATCACACACACTACGACTAATAGGAGCGGAGTAGCAATGAAATATTATCTCTCGCTTCAACTTCAGAAAGGTCATAAACTTTGGTGAGATACTTATGTACTGAACATATTTATTCCTACCCCACAGATGTTTTCATACTTCGATATATTATATCACGCCTATTTCCCCGAAGGGGTAGGCAGAGGTGCATTACACACACAATTTGCCAGTATTTTTAGTCCCACGTAATAGGGAGCAAGCCTATTGCCGACATTGCCGTCACCGGGCACATATATAAAGGGTTATGTCCAAAATGGCCGAATGAAATATAAAAATAATATAAAGTAGCAGCTATATTGTAATTTTGAAATAAAACATATTAAAACCGTTACCTTGCGATGAAATGTTGATGAAAGGCAACAAAATCTTACGTGTCAGCTATGGCACAGCCAATTACAGTACGGGCGTCTCGGACTATCGATATATATATTCGATATTTATACGTGATTATATTTAATGTTTTGCTAATAAAATATTCTTTGTGGGAGGTCCAATATGGTATATCTAAGAGTTTACGAGCTAAAATGTAAACAATGTCTACTATCATTGTTATGAAACAATCTATTTTTGTATGATTGTTCCCTGGCCAAGATATCATTGTAAATCTGAAAAAATTGTATTCTACAATAACTGATGTCTGCGGCACAGGTTTTTTTTTTTATCCCAATTCCCATGGGAACACATTGGGTAGGTGATTTATACTTCTATACTAATTATTATAAATCAGAAAACTTTGTTTGTTTGAACGTGATAAACTCAGGAGATACTGGTTCGATTTAAAAAAAATATTATTTGTTGAGAAGTGCATTTATCGAGGAAGGCAGGAAGGCTAACATCACGCTATATATACATATATATATACTAGTTATCACGGCGAACTTTGTATCGCCTCAAATATTAAAAAACAAAAAAAAAAAATATTTGAAAGATATTTTAATATTTCATGCAAATGTATGTATTATTAATTATAATTGAAAAACGCGACGGACGGACAGACAAAGTGTCGTATTAAATATATAGATATATTTAATAATATTTTTAATGTTTGTCACGTCATATCTTTGTATTGGGTGAACTTTATTTTTTAATTGAAAACTTCTACTTTCTAAATGGTCCCATTTCGGTAACTTGTAATCGGTTGGCTGGCTGTGAATGTTAAAGTACCATTTTTTTCAAGTTTAAAGTACCATTAATGACGCTTCAACCTGCTGACTTAACGCTAACTCGTTTGTTGGGAACAACGACATTTTTGATTGCTTTTACAGAAAAAAAAAACATTTTCGAAAATTAAATTTGGAATAGAATTTTTTTTTCATGCAAACGGTATCTCCCTGTACTTCCAATGGACGTTTTCACATTGCACGATATCGTCACGATAATATGGACGATCGTATCGGTCTGTCGTTATCGTGCAATGTGAAAACGCCTAATATGTTGCGTATCGTTCCAAGGACTCTTTTGTTTACTGTTAAGTACATTGGTCACTTGTCCTAATCCCTCCCATGTGCCCATGTTGAATACAAACAGCTATTAATTAAGTCAATAATGAGCGGTGCCATGTTAAGTGTCGATCATCAACCGATGATTGATGATTGACCAGTAAGTACTCATCCTTGTTACATACAATATTCTGAGAACGTATCGTCTCTGATAATTTTCGTTATGTGGGTAGGTATTTAATGTACATCTGCTGACCCCTTTGAGGATGTAAGCATCATTGGTAAACATATTTGGAATGATCTAAATTTCTATGATAAAATAAGAAAAAATACCGGCTAAACGGTTCCGTACCAAAACGGCAAAAAAAGAAACACGTTTGTTGTACGGGAGCCCCCCCCCCTTAAATATCTATTTATATAATACGCCAGTGAAGCCGCTTCTTCTCCTAAACTAAGAGTCGCACAGTCAAGTGTGGCACACCGTTGGAAAGGTCGTGGTCTCAAGTGGTGCGATAAGATAAGAAATTTGACAAAAAGTAAAAAAAAAAAATTATTACTTGCGCAGTTTGCGCTAAGGGTTGCTAGTTTATTATATTTTGATTTTTAGTATTTGTTGTTATAGAGGCAAAATAAAAAAGTACCTACATCATCTGTGAAAATTATAACTTTCTAACTATCACGGTTCATGAGATTCAGCCCAGACGGACGGACAGTGAAGTCTCAGTAATATGATTCCCGTTTTGCCCTTTGAGTACGGAACCCTAAAACTAACTTGACTGCCTCGGTGGCGCAGTGGTATGAGTATGCGACTGTCGTCCCAAAGGTCCCAGGTTCGATTCCGGGTCGAATCAAATTACTTGTGTGATGCACAAATGTTTGTTTCGTAGTTTGGGTATTTTCTATGTATAATATGTATGTATTTAGAAATAAGGCTGGCTATTTTCTGGCCCAAAGAATAATCCAACGTGGCAACACAGCCAGCATTCTGAGAACCTTCCCAGTCGGCAATGACGCGGAGGATTTTTTAAACGATATTTTGTATAATAATTATGTATATTGTAATTCTCTAGTTAGTTGTCACTTTGTTCAATATTGAATAAAAATTTAGAAATATATAAGTATGTTTATCAGTCGTCTAGATCCCATCACAAGCTTATATTAGCTTCATTTGAGCTTCTAGATGACATTGTGGGAGAATGAAATATAAACTGAAACGTATGAAAACAAGCAATTTGAAAGATTATCAACTACTTATAAGGGAATTGTCTATAAATGTATATGTTACGGCTAATACCCGAAGTGCGGCTGCACCTTGTTTTAGCCGGTTAGAACTAGGTGTAGCCACTTACTCTTACTGGTTAAACCTAGTATGGGTAGGTTAGGTTAAAACTGTGACCACCTACGCACGAGCCGAGCGAGCGAAGCGAGCGGTGCCGCGGCAGCGGCCGGCGAGTGCCAGCGACTTGCATTAATAAAAAAAAGAGATTTCTCCCAGGTGAAAGTGACAACTGGACCTAGTTGTAGCCGGCATGATGAAGGCTAGACCTAGTTTTACCCGAAAACAATCGGCTCGTACTAGGTTTAACCAAGAGTAAGTGGCTACACCTAGTTCTAACCGGCTAAAACTAGGGTATTAGCCGTAACATATATAATACCTGCGTCAGCAGTTCCAGCACCACAATTATCACATTTTAGTATAGGTACAGATGATATCGTTTTAACATAACAATTATTTTTATTTAAAACCCACAATTGCGCAGTCTAATTTCTCTCGTGCATATCGAAACTTATTTAAATTTCATATTCACAGTTTTAATTGGCAGCTTGTGATGCACTAGACCAAGCAATTAGCAACACAATGTAAAGAAAGTAAGTAATTCATTCACTTGATTTATTATGTAGGTGCATTTCTGAATTCTGATTTTGCTCAGTGGAGATTATCCACTGGAAATACCTTCTGCGTGCGTATCAGAGACCGGCAACGGACGTGAGAGCGACCGCGGCCTTGGGACGAGGAATTCCAAAAAATACCGCCTAGATTATCCCTCCCACAAAACTGATTTTACGAAGTACACTTTTATTAGCTTCACTTGTATGCTTGCTTGTATGTTTGTAACCGACTCTTTTAGGTTCGATTTGGCCCTACTTTGAAAGATCAGATTTAAATCAAACTTTGCACACCTGTCAAAGACCGATGACAATGCAATAATTCGATTGAAAATTTAAAATAAAATGAAAATAAAAACTAAAAAATGAAAAATAAATAATAGTTTAAAAAAACACGCTTTTATAGAGAATCCAACTAAAAAGTAGAAAATAAATTTCAATAAGTTTGAATTAAGAAGAGTGTAAATAAGAAATAAATGTATATTATTGTAAAAAAGCGTGAGGTGCATAGTGTCAATACTTAATTATAAATATTTTATTGACAGATATGAGTAGCAGAATTATCATTTTGATAATATCTTAAAATGCACCTCACGCTTTTTTACAATAATATACATTTATTTCTTACTAGTGGTCGCCTGCGACTTCGTCCGCGTAATTTGGATTTTTTCCCGTTCCCGTCGCGCCGCGTCATATTTTGAACAATTCACACAATATCTTTATAAATTGTAGCCTATGTGTTATTCTGATGTATAAGCTATATTATTGTAAAGTTTCATTAAAATCCATTCAGTAGTTTTTACGTGAAAGAGTAACAAACATCCATCCATCCATACATACATCGCGTTTATAATATTAGTAGGATTTACACTATTCTTAATTCAAACTCGTATTAAAATTTATTTTCTACTTTTTAGTTGGATTCTCTATAAAAGCGTGTTTTTTTAGTTTTTTTTAACTATTATTTTTTATTCCAATTCCTTTTCCGTTCATGCGGTCAGGCTGTGGAACTCTCTCCCCCGGACATACAAAGCTGTAGAACTCTTACTATATTTAAAAAGAAAGTGAAAGCACACTACCTCGACTCTTTATCTTAGTTATATATATTGGGTCTTAATATTATTGTAGTCTCTTATATATTTAAGTATATTATAGTACAGTATGTATTTATTTATGTATATTATTATGCACCCCTTTAGTTTATGTACTTAAGTTTATTTTTATTGCACTGCACACACGTTGCTTTGTCACCTATACATCTCCTCTGGCCTTTTTTTTTTTTTTTGAATCCGCTGCCCGAGGGCGCGGCCGTACCTACGTCCATTGCCGAGCGCCTCCGGTAGAGACTGAGAGAATTCCCGGTGGCGCCCGGCGGACTTTGGCCATCCGCGTGGCCACTGCGTGGTGGTCGGGTGTTACCCCGCATCTTTGGGGTCGGGTTTTATCCCGCGTCAGTGAGTGAAGGCGTGCGTGGGGTGAAGCCCCACATCACGCAGCCCTTCTATCCTGCTTCTGTAAGGACGGTGGGTTGCTAATCCATCGTCCTCAGGCCCCGATCATGGAGGTCGATGGTCCTGGGCGTAGTCACGTCTGCGGCGTCCTCTCTGGCCTGCTGGAAGAGATTCCTTTAGGAATAAGTAGCGCCCTTGTACTAACTGCTCCTGTTCTGTTTGTATTCTCCTTATTGTTTTTTTTTTATCTGTGTGTTGTACAGAGATAAATAAATATAAATAAATAAATAAAAATACGCACCTACCTACCGTTTTTATTACTATTTATGTTGCCGCTATAACAACAAATACTAAAAAAACAAAATAAAATAAATGTTTAAGTCATGAATTTTTATCGATTTTGGTCCCAAAATACCCCCTTAGAGTACCCTCAACGTTTTTATACATAATGGCACGGTTCGGCCGGTTTTTGATATCATTTTAATTTAAAATTTATTTACAATAGGGACACGAGAAAGAAAATTAACAGTAGATGAAAATACTATTTACACTTCCTAAAAACTATAGTTACACCAAAATCTACACTATATACAGGCGTCAAAGTACTCCGCTTCGTCGCCGACTGGCAATATTCCCAGAAGGCTGGCAGCATTGCCACGTTGTATGGCAATGCTTATTCTTTGAGCTAAAAAGTAACCAGCCTTCTGGTCTTGAGAAGAGTCGATTTAAAATTAATACTCACAGGAGTATTTGAGTCGTTTAGCAGAAAGTTTTTAAGAAACGAGTGAAGGAGCATTTCCTCGCCCAATAGTTCCTTGATTGTATTTTGTATGTATTAAACTTTTTAGATTTGTCTTTATTCTTATTTATCTGATGTTATGTTGCTTGATACTGTAATTGTATGTATTTATATATATATTTATATATATATAAATACATATATATATATATATAGTTATCTATTACTTTATTATTAATATATTTATTTCTTACTTGTTAAACACACTGCTTCTCTCTACAATAATCATCCTTATCCTCTAAACCTCTAAGGTCTGTTGGCAGAAAAGTCATCTTTTTGACTTAAGCACGCCTTTGTGCATATTGTTTTTAATAATTACCAACTTATGTATATATTTTAATGTACAATAAAGAATACCAAACAAACAAATAATCATAAAGTGCTATATTTTTATATTTTTTTAATAATACAACATTTGATTATATATATGATATAATTCGTACTACATGCGATTCTAAGTTAAAAAATATTTTTAGGGTTCCGTACCCTAGACTTTGCTGTCCGTCCTTCTGTCTTTCTCAAGGCTGTATATCTCATGAACCTTGATAGTTACAAAGTTGTAATTTTCACTGATAATGTATTTCTGTTGCCGCTATAACAACCAATACTAAAAAACGGCTGCAAAAAGGTACGGAATCCATTGTGCGCGAATCCGACACGCACTTGCACTTTTATTTTTTTTTTAAATAAATCCTATTTAATTATGGTTCGCTCTATTTCACAGAAACATAAGTAACTCATATTGTGCATGCAGTTTTCTTCTCATTATGCGTTCCAAGCGCTCATTAGTTTGACGGATGTTGCATGTTACTAAACTGTTGTACAGCTAAATAGTGCTTCTAATTAGTTGATGAGTTAAAATAGCAACCATAATTGCTTAGGTCCATATATATATAACGTGATGTTCATAGCCACACTAGATGGCGTTGTTTGATTTATGTGCAGGCTATTAAAGATGTTCTCATGTTTCATTAACCGTGCTGTTGTGTCCAGTTAAAGAATATACTCGTAATTTTATAATTCACCGAGCCTTTTCAAAACTCAGTTGAGGTCGGCTGAACTTCGATATTTTACGTGAAGCGACTACCATCTGACCTCCACAACCCATGGGCGATATTATCGAAGTTCTGTAGTTAGACCGGTCGGATTTTTGATTAAGGGCTCCAACTACCCCTAACGACTGCCATAGAAGTTCGTATGACAATCGGGATCGACGGCGTAACATGCTCTCCGAGGCACGGAGGGGTCTCAGTGTCTTAAGTAATGGTCACCCATCCTAAGACCGGCCTGACTCGATGTTGCTTAACCTTTGCAATGTGTTAACATTGTCGGTTACCACTAGACCACGAGCCCCTCAAAGAAAGAATATACTCGTAATACACCGTAAGTAAATGAATTGAGTCGTTTTACTATGTAAACCCTTCAATTATAAGCCGCGCACGATGAGAATGGGATAGAACCTTGTCCCTTGTCACAATAACCGCTCAGTGACGTGATGACGTCATCAATCGCTAAAAAGTACGGATAACAATACAGTATTGTAGGTCAATCTACGTCACTATGACGTCACTAACAGGGCCGCCATCCCATTGTCATCTTGTTCGGCTTATAGTTTACTAGCTGATCGCCGCAGCTCCGCCCGCATGATTTAGTTTACTCGTTCCCGGTTCCCGTGGGAACACATTACCGGGATAAAAAGTAGCCTATGTTACTCAGGGTGAATGTAGCTTTTGAGTTTATTCATTACAAACATACTCGTACAAATCTTTCCTCTTTATAATAGTAGAATAGATATAGATATACGTAGGTCACACTATAAGTTTTTCGTAACTTAAAAAAACAACATGTTAAAACCAAAATATTATGATTATTGCTTTTCAAAATACTCTCCTTTATATTTTAAATATTTTTTCATGTGATCGAACCATTTTTTAAAACAGGAGGACCACAGATCTGAAGGCATGTTTTCTACATGCTGATTGAACGCTATCACTGCCTCTTCGGAGTTGGTAAAAGTGAAACCTCTCATCAAATCTTTGATTTTGGGGAAAATACAGAAATTACAGGGTGCTAGGTCGGGGCTATGCGCAGGATGGGTGACGAGTTGTACTTTTTCGGAAGCTAAAAATGACTGTTTTGTTGGCCGTGTGTGAAGAAGCGTTGTCATGAGGTAGGAGAACGCGGCTTTTGGGTCGTCTTTCGCGAACTTTTTCTAACACCCTGGGTAAACAAATGGTAGAATACCACTCGGCATTAACACTCTTTTGATCTTCAAGTGGAATTGTACAGATGGGACCCGTAGCAGAGAAAAAAAACACGATCATTTTTTTACCAACGTTTCTCGCCTGCCTCACTTTTGTTGGCTTGTTCTCATTTTCAAACACCCATTCACACGATTGCTGTTTTTTTTCGGGTTCAAAACAATAAGTCCCCATTTCGTCTCCTGTGACAATGTCATAAACAGCATTAGAATGTCCGTGGTCGTACTTCAGTAGCATCTGTGAGAACCATTCCACGCGAGGCCGCTTCTGCTCCGCTGTCAGTACATGAGGGATCCGACGACAACAAAGTTTCCGGACTTTCAATTCTTCGTGTAAAATTTTCTGGATTTGACTCATACCAATCCCCAATAGTCCTTGAATTGTCTCATAGGTAATCCGCGGGTTTTCTTAAATTAACCGCTTAACAGTAGCCACATCATTTTCGTTGACGGCATTTGAAGGCCGCCCTTCACGAAATTCGTCATGTAAAGAAACTCGACCTCTCTAAAATTCAGCAAAACATCGCCTCACGGTGCTCAAACAAGGTGCTTCTCTCCCAAAAGCATTTTGAAGACGAGCGGCAGTCTTGCGGAGAGAGAGAACTTTTAAAATCATAAAAAATCGTCGCTCTAAAATCTTTTCGACTTAATTCCATTTTCGTTGCATACACAGAACTTTGATGTGTGATAAAAAACAATTGACAAATGATTTCCCGCCAATTGTATTTTTTTATTACTAAGAAGGTTGCAACGTTTAAAAAAATATAACATTCGAAATTCAAATAATTCCGATTAGCTAGAAGTGCAAATCTTTAAGTGTGCCCCATGTAGGGAAGGTGGTATGAGATGATCCCTCTAAGGGAGAATGCTTGTAAACCCGAGAACGTACGATCTAATCTTAATGTTAAAGTCATATTAATGTATAATCATAAACCGAAAGAAAATGTGTGGGTACCGCCTGCTATAAAGCTTGTTTGGACCTTTTCAGTAGCATCGAATTTGTTATTATTTAATCATTTATTTTATTTTACTTTTTAGTTATGATATGACATATAAATCTGTGGAATTTGGTATACTTATGATAACTCCAAAATCGGCTGTTTTTAGTTAAGTATACAATTTGACCTCATTTTTTCTATATTTTCGTTTGATCCAATCGAAATAACTCCACTATTCTTACACGTGCTATAAATCTTTGATCAAATAATGATAACTTTCAAAAAATAAATAATTATTTGATAATTTTCTGTTATTTCAACATATCATCTCTTTGTTAGAGCAATTAACTAATTTTTTTATGATCCATTTCAGATAAGTGTATTTATCATTTTTAGATCTAACATTTTATTGAAACACCTTGACTTCAAATATGATAAGTCCCACTTATCATATTTATACCAGACATATTTATTTTCTTTTTTTCGATAATTTGCTTCGTTTTATATAAAATGCAGTTATCACATTGGTATCAATCTTAATGTTATCGATACAGTGGACTTGCACTGGACATATCAGAATTTTGTCCCGGTCCGTTTGAATTAAACTAAAACGCTGCAAAAGGTGGGTACCTAGCGTTTTAGTTTTAGCTAAGCGTTGTCAGTTATAATTTTGTATTCTTGTTGTTATGTTTTAATCATAATGAGTGCTGCGAAATCAAGGATTGTAAACATTATTGAAATGGTCCATCAAAATGATGCAGAGAAGACAAGATCTAGTCATGTAAGTACTTCTTCGTGTTTATTCTTTTATTTGTATATTATGCTGTGTAGGTATGTACCTGTAGGTAAGTTCGAATTTTTCATAAGAACCTATCTGCTTACAGTGTAACAAAATGGTAACAAAATTGACAATTTGTCTGTAAAAGGATGTAGGTATATGTAACCTCAAAGTTATTAGGTACGTAAGTAGATGCGTGTTTTTATTCCCAAATTTAAAAGAAGGAGGTAAGTAGTTACTGCGTTCCACTGTTAGACTGTATTTTTTTAATGTATGGTCACCGATTTCTCGGCCAATTTGTAGACCGATTTCCGAAATTCTTTTTTTATTAGACTCCCGCGGTTCTCCTATTTTCTTCAAGTCAGGGAACCCTTAATTTTTATAGGTACTTAGAGTATTCACATTTTTTAACACGCTGTTCTGATATTTGATCCTCAGTCATTATCTCATGTTGCTGAGCTGATGATGGAAAGCAGCTGGAAGGAAGTGGAACCTTGTAATAAACTGGCAACTACTAGGGGTTTATATTTCAATTGCCTGAACTAGACTTTTTATGTCATCATAGGTTTTGGACTTTCCATTCAGCACGTACTTAAGCTAGCTTAAAACAGCAATTTTACAGTTTCATAGTGTTATTGAGTAGATACCCAAGTCCTTATTTACCAAATTATATAAGTGTGATAATGATAGCAAATGTAGATATTGTAGTAATTTTTGGAGCAATCTGTAATACATTAAATTAATATTTCAGATCATTACTGAGGAACTTGGAACTAAAGAAGCCCCAGAATTTTGTCTAAATGTAGTAGCGGAAGTAGAAAATTATTTAAGTGAAACTGTTTGTACTGGTTCAGAGCTCTCAAACCTAACTGCCGTACATGATGATGCTGTTGCTGTAAGTATTAAAAAATATAACTTTTATAGATAAACTTCAGTAATGATCGGAGCACGAGTCAGACTTCCTGTTAATCGATGATTTTTTATATTTGCAGCCTGATAATATTGAAGACACGACAAAAATAAATAATGAACATTTATCGCCATCATTACTCCATAATTTTGTGTGATGTTTGACAACCACCCACAATGACACAACCCAAGAGCAAGATAGCTCAGATTCTGAAACTGGTTTAGTTGACGAACCACTAACATACACAATTGAAGGAAGTGCAGAATGTGGTGATGTTTAACAAATACGAAATATCGTCAATAAAAGAAAGAAAGGACATGGCCCTATGCAAAGAAAGTTACGCAAGATTCGTTCAGAGTCTCGTAGGCGGGGTGAAGAATTTGTAACGGCTAAAGGAAAAATAATTTCAGCAAATAGGCCATCCCGTATATCTGTAAATTGTCGAGAAAAATGTCACTTTGAAACTGAAAAAGTTAATTTACTTAATATTTTTGAGGATTACAGGAACTTACCAAGTAGGGATTCACAAAAACGTTATTTGGCAGGATTAATTACCACCAAACCTAAAGAAAGGACACGACGTAGTACAAATTTAAAAAATAGAGAAATAACAGTAACTTATAACATTGATGGAGCAGATGGCAATATTTGCAAAAATTGTTTTACTAAAGTATTTGCGGAATCACGCGGATTTATTGATGGCATAGTTAAAAAGAAAAAGAGACTCCAACATTTATCATACCTAATACAGATATGAGAAATGCTCGATTGCAACCAGGACATAAACGTTCTGAAACTGACGTAAGTTTTGCTAGAAATTTTATAAATAGCTTGCCTGCCTACGAAAGCCATTATTCTAGAAGTCATACTTCTAAACGCTACTTAGAACATAATTTGAGCCTCCAGGTTTTATACAATCTTTATAAAGAAAAATTTGAGAGTACCAGGGCCGATCCTTCCACTAAACCACTTAGCCTAAATGTATTTAGAAATGTTTTTAAATCTTTAAATTTAAAGTTTAAGAAGCCCAGTAATGACACTTGCAAAACGTGTGATTCCATGTCACTAAAACTTAAATCATGTGTAGCTGATGAAGAAAAACAGAGACTTGAAACAGAAAGAACAGCTCATCAAAATAAAGCGACGTATCATTACGAAACAAAGAGATTTGATAAAGAAAGAAGCATTACTAGTGGAGGGAAAGTAGTAGTGGCCGCCTTAGATTTACAAAAATGTTTAGCGACACCGAATTTAACTGCTTCTGTTTGCTTTTATAAAAGAAAATTATGGACATTCAACTTGACCATCCGAAATATTACCACGAAGCGTACTTGCTGTTATGTTTGGCACGAAGGAATTGCTCAAAGAGGAGCTGATGAAATAGCATCGTGCTTGTGGCATTTCATTAACAATTTATCGGATGACGTGGAAGAACTTATTTTTTATTCTGACACGTGCCCTGGCCAAAATAGAAACAATATTTTACCAATTATGTTCAAGCTGGTTCTAAAACGTAAGATGTCTCTCAAAGTGATTGATCACAAATTTCTTATACCAGGGCACACGCATTTAGAATGTGATACAGATCATGCTGCAATCGAAAGATTTGTTAAAAAGAGAAATAGCACTATCTCCATTCCTCAGGATTGGGTCTCTGTTATAAAAATGACAAGTAGTCGCTATAATGTGAAATTAATGAGCCAATCAGATTTTTTTGGATTTTCTAAATTATTAACTACTCATTTCATAAAAAGAAATATAGCAAATGATAAAAAGTCATTTGCATGGAATAGTATTTCTTGGCTAAATTATCAAAGATCTCAAGATGTGGGTTTCAAATACACACTCAGCCCAGAAGAACCTTTTAGATTCTATTCCATTCACAGAAGAGGTAGATCAGTACCCTTAGCTGATATAGAAATACCATTGGCATACAATGAAGCTATTCCTATTGATGTTTTAAAGTTTAATGATATTCAAGATCTCCTAGACTTTATAGACCCCATATATCACGATTTTTATAACACATTAAAACACAGCCAGTCCAGGAATACTCGTCAAAATATGAGTGATAGTGAGGAGAATTATGATGAATAATGTTTGATTCATTAAAAACTTAATTGTAGTGTATGATTGATTACGAAAAAAAATACGATCTCAACTTATAATAACTAAGATAAACGTGATAAGTACAAATTATTATTTTTTTAATTTGGTACAATGTTGTTAAGTGCCATTAATTAACAAATAAAATAACTAATTAATTAGATTTTTATGTCAGTGAAAATCTGATACTAATAAATACAATAATTTCATTGATTTGTTTCATTAATCCATTATTCCGATTTAAGAAAATAATTTAAAGCTTAAAATGCTTGTACTGTAAACTCATTGTTTAAGAGTTATCATATGTATACCAAATGCCACAGAAATATATATATATATATATATATACATATAACATACATACGAGCTGCATACGAGTACATACATACATACATACATACGTGCGAATATATTACCCTCGCTGGCGCAGTCGGGCAAAAAGACATTGGAGTGAGATGATCCACGGATCATCTTGTACAGAAGCAGACGAATCATCTTGCCCCAGAGCTCACTTTTTATTTGAAATTCTCTAACCTTACCTATAAATATTCTATAGTCACCGCAATACGTTTTTATTACAAATTTAGAAGCTACTAATATAATAGTTATTGCATAAAATCGATTACACGAAAAGTAAAGTAGTTACCAAATTCAGGCTTACCTTAGATTAAAACTGTACAATTAAAAAAAATCACAAAACACAGCGATCGTCCTTCACGCAGCCATGACGGTTTGACTGCAGTCAGACTGCAGTCAAAGTCTGCTTTTCTCGAAAAAAAACAACTAGATGGCGTTCATAGTATCGTCACCATCGAAAAGGATCGTCTTACCTCGGAGGATCATCTTGTACACCTTTCCCTAGATGATATAAATTTAGCAAACTTGAATTTGGTCCCATTTCGGTAATTTGAAGTCGGTTGTTATGTCAATTTTGACGTGTTTTTGTTGTTATTGAAAGTTATAAGTTATCAACAGTATTTTAAGTGCCTACCCATCCCACATGTTGAGGACTTTGTTAAGAGTAATATCATGAAATACGAGTATGTATGAGAGCGACGACAGACTGGCAGAGAATGTCGATGGTTTGTTCGTCAGGTTTTAGTTAAAGTAAATCAACGTACACGATGAATGACACAGTGACGATTGATTATTGAAATGGCTAGTTGGAGTCCGGTTTTTCTTGAGCGCGTGTCTGGTGGCTTTTTAGGTTACCTCTGGCGCTCCGCAAAAACCGGGATCCAGACGCTCACTTGCACAATATCGAACGTTTCTAATCTTGTCCCTTAGGAAGAGTGTGTCGATAACCCATTATATCACTGTTCGACTATACGACCCTACCACTAGGTTCGTATAGACCTAAACATTAGGGCTTTTTGCCCCCTATTTCTCCCAATAAAAATAAGGTTATAATAAAAAAAAAATAATCAAGGAATAAGTAGGTACGTACTTGTGCCAAGTTTCGCGGAGATAAGAAACCGGCCAAGTGCAAGTCGGACTCGCGCAGAAAGGATTCCGTACCAAAACTGCAAAAAAAAAACGCGTTTGTTGTATGGGGCTCCCTAGATATTGATTTTATTCTGTTTTAAGTTTTTATTTGTTGTTATAGCGGCAACATAAATATCTAGATCATCTGTGAAAATTTCAACTTTCTAACTATCACGGTTCATGAGATACAGCTCAAGACAGAAGGACGGACGGACAGCGAAGTCTCAATAAAATGGTTTACGTTTTATCCTTTGGGTACGGAACCCTAAAAATAGTGCCATTAGCTCGGAACACACGTACACAGCCAAAGTCAAATAGTAAGTACAGCATTTTCTTCAAATGAAGATAGACCAGGTATCTGATATTTTTCTTATATATTGACACTTTGCTCGCTCGTTGCATATATTCTCTCCTATATATTTTAACCCCCGACGGAAACCCGAAGGGGGTGTTATAAGTTTGACGTGTGTGTGTGTGTGTGTGTTTGTAAGTCTGTCTGTGGCATCGTAGCTCCCAAACGGATGAACCGATTTTGAGTCTGTTTCTTTTGTTTGAAAGATGGGTTAGGGGAGAGTGTTCTTAGCTATGTTTTATAAAAATCGGTTAAGCCATTTCAAAGATATGAGGGGTGAAAGTGGTGATGAAAAATTGAATGTGTTCAAATATCCCCGTGTTGGGTATCAAATGAAAGGTCATAACTTATACATCACGATACCGCAAGTTTTATGAAAATCAGTTTAGCCATTCGAAAGATATGAGGAGTGGAATGTATTTCTAATTCTCTAACCACACTCCGCGCAATTAGCATTAGCTCTGAATAATTGTTGATAGACTATACGTATGTTGATATTAAATAATTAATTATGTGAGTCGGGGGTTTTTTAAATTTTTACTTTAATTCTCTTGTACTACCAATTACATCACCGAGGACCAAAGCTAGGTAAATTGAGGTTTATTTATAGAGAGTAAATAATTACCGGTAGTGCAAGCGGCCGTCCCTTATACAATGTTTACAGTGTGTCCAAGTTGAAGGGCTATCCAAGAAATTATGGCGAACCTTGACCAACGTTTGCTTTCTGCCACCTGTGTTACAGCTTATTCTTAAGACTTATTCAACCAATGATATAAACAAGTAAAATACCAGCTAAATGCGTTTATTGTTCATTATATTCTGTTTTTTAGTATTTGTTGTTTTAGCAGCAACAGTACAATACATGATCTGTGAAAATTTCAACTTTCTAACTCTCACGGTACATGAGATACAGCTCAAAACAGACGGACGGACAGCGAAGTCTCAGTAATAGGGTTCTCGTTTTACCCTTTGGATACGGAACCCTAAAAAAAGGACTTGAAATTGTTGGAATGGGAAAAAATTGAAATGAGACCACTCAGGTAACACCAGTTTTTAATTAAAAAAGAATTTTCAAAATCGGTTCCTGCAGTCACCAGCAAGGGCGTAGCCAGGATTCCATCAAGGGGGGGCAGGGCTAAATATAACAACCGGAATTAAATGGGAAATCACACCCCCGTAGAAGGGTTTTACCCCGCATCCTTGGGGTTGGGTTTTATCCCGCAACGGTGAGTGCACAACGCACTACACATCTTGCCGAGCTGGTCCGAGACAGCTAGGAGAAGTTAATGGCCCTCTCTGATAAATATGCCCCGACAATACGACAGAGGTAAAGATGCACTCTGTGGTAGACCAGTGCCTCTCTAACGCAGCTTCAGGGTAAGGTGTGTAAAGGCGTTGACGATGTCAAGAGACACCGCCAACCTAACCTCGCCCCGCGACACTGCTTCCTCCGCCAGGGTATTCGAGTAACACGATCGGCCGGTAGCCGTCCGGCTGTGATTGGACCGGTGATTCCGCCGGTTTCCGAATCAGGACCAGTTTCCCCGTCCTCCACACCTTGGGAAACTGGTCCCTTTCGAGGCATGCGCTGAATAGCCCCCTCAGTCGAGGTCCGAGTTCCTTGAGGGCCACGACCCATGCACGGCCCGGAATGCCGTCGGGTCCAGGGGTGGTGATTTTCCGGCGACTGAGCCAAAGTACCACTGCTCCTATCTCTCTGACTTCGGGTATGTCGTCTTCGCCGCTGCTATCTGTGTTGGGCGTCTGAGACCAAGTCATGCGCGGAGGGATGTGCTCCTCCGCGCTCGTCGGAAACAGAGAGCCCTAGACCCCCTCCAGCTGATCCGCCTGGAGACTCTGGGTCAGTGGGAGCGCCCTCGGTCGGAGTTAACCTCAAGGTACGGGCGCCCCGATGGGTTATGCTCCAGGGTCTCCAGGAGCTCCTCGCGGGCTGATGATGGCCATATACCTATCCAATTTTTAATTAATACTGCTCTTCAGAAATTGTACAATGATGCTGGTACGAAACGGGCGACACTTGCACCACAGAATCAACAGATGAAAATGAGAAAGGAATTAGATTTTTTCTTCAGCTAATGTGCTTGCACTTTTGCACTACCCTTCCCAGCCTCGCCTGTCGTGTTCGACACAAGGTGCTATATCAGGTGGTGACCATTGGTGACCTGTACAAAAAGTGCATCATAGCCATCCCATCCCGCATAAAAATCCAGGAAGTGAATACATTTTGAAATGCGGTACTGCTGCGTTGCTTTTATTATTGATTTCTGCTTCTGTCTTTTCTTATCCTTTGTTTTTAGATTTATTTCAAAATATTAACAAACGGGACTTTGAGGATTCTAGCTGAATAGTATAATATAGAGTAGAGATTCGTAGGGGGGGGGGGGGGGGGGGGCAGCTGCCCCCCCCCCCCCCCTGCCTGTACCTGGCTACGCCCATGGTCACCAGCTCACCCAAATTATGTTTGAGGAATTAAGGACAATAAATATAAACATATCCTTAGGATATGTAGTACTTACGACATTTTTATGTGAATTAAAACTATATTGCCGTGAGGTGAAACCGGTCATTGAAAATAAAATTATAACAGTGGAAAAGTATATGTGTTTCTGTGCAATATGTGTAGCGATTCCACCAAGTGCCGTCAATCGACAGTATAAATAGTACTAGCTGATCACCGCAGCTCCGCCCGCGTGATTTAGTTTACTCGTTCCCGGTTCCCGTGGGAACACATTACTGGGATGAAAAGTAGCCTATGTTACTCAGGGTGAATGTAGCTTTCCAATGGTGAAAGAATTTTTGAAATCGGCACAGTAGTTTTTGAGTTTATTCATTACAAACATACACACAAAAATACAAATCTTTCCTCTTATAGATAAACATATCCGGCGTGTTCAGACTCCGTAGAGTTCCATACAAACCTTACAAATAATACTTTTCGCAATAATACTTTTATCTGTGCTATAAGACGTTGCTTCGTACCAGATTTCAAGATTCGGGAAGTACACTGTAGGTTTTGATTCCCTTGCGGTTCGGAAGCTTAGAAGAATTTGGAGCATAAACAGCTGTATCTGTTTTTTGCGTTGGCTTAGAAGGTTGAATTTTTCACAGCTCTAAAGGACAGTTATAGACCCGAGCTTTTGATTTGAATTTCAGCTTGACACCTCCGAGAATAAGGGTCTTATTGTCAGGACAGAAAGACAGGTGAACAACAAAATGGGCCTGTGAGAGTTCCCTTTTTTTCTTTTTGAGGTACGAAACAGTAGAATTGAGAAACATAACATGTAAACACGCTTATATCCCAGAGTTGGTACGGAAAGTTATATTGTAATAAGCTCTCTTTGATTTTTTTTTTGTGGTTAAGTGCAAAGGTGTTAAAACCAGGGTATTTCCAAGTATACCACCCTCTCGCTTGATAGACTGGAAATGCTACTGCTTTCAGCTTGTGAGGTTAGGGTGAATTGGCTCCAACGTCTCCCACGCAAAAGCAACCTTGCCGTGTGTCATACTTTGCGCCTGTGACTCCTGTGAGTGGGCCTCCCGGGGCTGTGGAATCACGTCAATGATACAATCAGCGCTGGCCCGCAGGTGGAAAGTAACCATTTTCTATGTTAGCGATGCCCGAAAGACATGGGCATCACTCCTCGCAGTAAGCACTACTGCATGTGAAGGGACTGCAGGCCCTAGAGCTCATAAGTGCTACGATTTATGTCGTACATTACGATTTGTAATCTATATGCAGTCACGTCGAGGTTGAGTAATAATAACATTAACCTACTTACTTGATGAATAAGACGACTGATAACACACATTACTAATGCTATTTCTTGCCTGTTATTGCCACCTTGTAAAAAGGATGCGTAATCTCAAACCCTTCACCCAAAGGCCTTTTTGGACTCACGTGATAAGTGGATAGACTATATCTGCTAAATGGGAACTGTATTTGGCTGGCACTCGTCCGTTAATCGGCAGGTGCGCCATTTCCTTTTAATTTTTTTAGTACACATGGCTTGTACCGCCACAGCAGCACATGAGTAAACGGAACTGTGCGAAATATTTCTAACAACGTGCAAAATTGCACACAGACAACGTGTGTCTAGACTCACTCATTGGTGGATTCTCAAATCAGTCAATGAAAGTCAACTCTGCAGTCGCTTTTCTGGCTTGTGTCTGGCCGCTGTAGCTTTTCGCGCTATTCTGGCTTTTCGCGTGTGTGTTAAAGCTGTCACACAAAGTGCACATTAAGCCGCGCTGCGCCCCCGACCACAGAATATGGAATAGTACTTACATACAGAACTTGCACTCCGACGTTAATTAAAGCACATTCTTTTGTTTACATAGAACACAATTCGAACATTAGGGTTGTCAGGAAAGTACCAGCATAATTTGACCAATAATTATGACGTTAATGCCTCAATATCAACTCTATGGTCAATGCCGTATCACAAACAAGAGACAACCCTTACTTACAACTTCAAGTTGTCGCTGACGTCGCGTATTTTTTGCGATTGTTAGGCGAGTGACATAGGCCTGCCCCGGCTTAGTACGTTGTGGTTTTTTTTAAATCCGCGGCCACCTACGTCCATTGCCAAGCTAGTAATATGTAGTGTTGCGCCCTGAGCCCCGAGCGACCGATTTTGGCGTTTATGTGACACTTTCGCTTCCATCTATTTACTCATGTGACAGCTCATCAGTCTTTGGCATTAAGTCCACCAAAATATTGTACCTGAAGGTCTAATAAATAAATATGATATCTTAGCGTGGGCGTTCGATTCCCGGGTCGAATCAAATATTTCTGTAGTCCACAAAGGTTTGCGTTGGAGTTTGGGTGTTTTCTATGTACGTATTTAGAAATATACAAGTTTCAGTTGTCTAGATCCCATAGCACAAGCGTATAGCTTAGTTTGGGCTAGATGACGTTGTGTGAGAATGACTAAAAATTTATTTAAAAAAAATATATTCCACGAATCCTCGACTTTACCAATCTAATCGGTGAATCAACTGATACAGGTATTCGTACACATAATATACATACTCATATTACTCATTCACGTATCTCAACACCCACATAGAGGAAAGAGTACATTAATAGTTCCGTATCAGTTTTCCTAGATTTCCTTGTTATTTCCGTTCAGTCTGAAATATTATGTACATATATCATGGTAATTTTTATATCGAATTGGGCGCGTATTGAATAAACATTATAAAACGAATTTGTTTATTATAAGAATCAAGAATCAAGAATCAAGAATCAATTTCATTTATTCAGTTTAGGCACATAAAGAGCACATATGAATGTCAAAATTTTACAATTTTGTCAAGTAATATTATAAAAATACTAAATTAAGTAAGTACATAAATAACCATTAGAAAATGATTCTTTCGCTGGTTCGGTAATTTGGTTCTCCTGAGAAGAGACCAGCAAGAAACTCAGGTAGATTATCCATTTTCTTTTTTAATATTGTTTTGTTTACATTGTTACAATTAGTTTCTATTGTATTATACGAGTGGCCAACAACAGAAGATTAGGGTGACCATGCATTTTTATCATTAAGATATTCGTCTACATTATAGTAGCCTTTCATCATCAAACATTTTTTAACTACTATTTTAAACTTATTAAGAGGCATGTCAACCAAATCCTGAGGAATTTTATTATAAATTTTTATACATTTGCCAACAAACGAATTACCAACTTTATGAAGTCTAATTTTTGTCATTGCCAATTTATTTTTATTTCTTGTATTAAAATTATGGTTATCGGAATTTTTTTTGAATAGATCTATGTTCTTCCGTACATATAAGATGTTGTCGTAAACATATTGAGAAGCAACTGTTAAAATATTAATTTCTTTAAATAATTCTTTCAGCGAGTCACGGGGTCCGAGTCTATAGATTGCTCGTATAGCTCGTTTCTGTAATATGAATATTGTCTCAATATCGGCAGCTGAGCCCCACAGCAGCAGACCATATGACATATAGGAGTTGGAATAGCTTACTCCTTAAGATTCCGGGTCAATCCCGGGCCTGGTGGCTGATGACTTTTTGCGGTTATTAAATACCTATTTAAAAACAAAGTTTTAAGTTTACTCGCCGCATTTATATACTTAACATCTTTTTTAATGATTGAACGGTGAACCGATTTTTGAAAATTCTGTTTAAATAAATAAATATTTTTAGACATTCTCATACAATGTCATCTAGCCTAAACTAAGCTATAAGCTTGTGCTATGTGATCTGGACAACTGATAAACATACTTATATATGTCTAAATACATTATATATATCTATATTATACATAGAAAACAACCAAACTCCGAAACAAACATTTGTGGATTACACAAATATTTGATTCGACCCGAGAATCGAAACTGAGACTCCGGAGTCGTCATTTCGACTATTATTTGGCCATTTGGTCCCATTCTGGTAATGGTTTATTTTGACGTGTTGCCATTCAATGAGTCCGTGATCCATTCAAAGAGTCCAAACTGCAGTCAAATATAATTTTATATTTATATCTACCCTAAAAAAGGTTTATTTACTAAGGTTGGTTGTGAAAAACCATTGACGTAAGCGTGTAGACAGCTGCACGCTTATGACCACCAAGTGGTGTATTTCTGGTTCAATCGATATGAATAGTTACTATTTTCATAAAGAATCGGTACACCATACAACATGTGCGAGGTATCATGTCGGTTAGAGGCGTTCGTTTGAAGGTTGATTTCGTTTAGGCAGCAATTATATACAACTTTTTATATTCCTGAAATATGTCACGCGTCCGTTTAAATGTTCATCAAAATGAGGAAAATTTACTTTTTTTATCGTAGAAATGTTGATTTGGACCCGAAGCAGAGGATTTCGTAAATATTTTGTGCTCGGATTTGGCATTAAAAATACCGGTTTACTAACTTTTTTTTCATATCAAGCATGGAACATAAAAACCGGTCAAGTGCGTGTCGGACTCGCGCACGAAAGGTTCCGTACCATCTATAAAAACGACAAAAAAAGTCACGTTTGTTTTTTGAGAGCCCCTCAAATATTTATGTTATTCTGCTTTTTAGTATTTGTTGTAATAGTGGCAACAGAAATACATCTGTGAAAATTTCAACTAAAGGACATACGGACAGAAGGACAGCACAGCCTTAGGAATAGGCTCCCGTTTTACCCTTTGGGTACGGATCCCTAAAAATAACAATCAGAGTGGAGAATTAAAAATGTTGTAAAAAAGTCGCAAATGCGCGCGCTAGTCGTCTTATAAACTAGTCCACGCAGGCAGAGCCGCGGGCATCCGGCTGTAAGAATTGCTTCTATCGTGTGACGTCATAATTATCGCGTCACTATTTAACCTAATTTACACTAGCTGGCTAAACAAGACAGTGTAGTTAGAGAAACCAGTGTTATAAGACGGTACCGTACCAGCCACCTAATTATAACGTACGGATAAGTGGCCCAGATATCTAGAACACAATGCACTGTAACATTCTACAACTAAGCCCAGTAGGTTAAGTCGGTACAGATCGTAATTATAAAATTTTCACGATTTTTAAATACAATATTTAGATTTTTAAATGAAAGAATGAATGGAATTCTGCTTTGACGCCGGAGTCTCGGTTCGATTCCCGGTCGGGACAAACTTTTTGTGATGACATATATGTTTGTACCGAAGTCTGGATGTTTCCTATATAATTATGTTGAGACTATATTGCGTTGTGTAAATTTTCTATATATATATATATATATATATATATATATATATACACGAATATTTTTTGACTATCAGAAAAAATTCAGGAGCTCATCTGGAACGTATGTATTTCAATATATATGGAATAATACAAATACCCAATCATACAAAAAAAACAAAGTTATTAACGTTTTTAAAATCTCAAAATACGTGCGTCACGCATGGACACCACCATTTTATTTTACGCACGATGTTTGATAGTAAATAGGTCCTACCTATCATCTACTACAATGTAACACTCGAAACATGCCGAGGACGGCCCCGACTTTGCACGATATTATTGCGATCACTTTATTATTGCGATGCGAGACGCCACAGTCTTCAAGGTCAAACACAACTACGATTATTGTATGGTTAAGTAGGTACCTAGTTAAAATGTTCATCATACGAGTTTGATTATTGTGACAGTAATTTTTTAATAGCTTTTTAAGATAAGTTTGGGTGAACTGACTTTAGTCAGTTCACCCAAACTTATCTTAAAAAGCTTATTAAATTACGTTAAAAGTTACTACGGTTTTAACCGTAGTAACTTTTAACGTAATTTCGCAATAAAATCAAAGCATCTATACCTAATTACTAAAATTTATTTTATAATTCCATATCCCCCCATATCCGCAATTACTAAAGTAAGGTTTAAATTAGCAGATAAAACATGATAGGTAGGTAATCCGCCGGGCGCCACTGGAAATACCTCCTGCGGCGTACGCACAGAGACGCCCGGCTACGTACGTACTGTTTCATTAAATAGGTAATTTTAAATTTAAATAGGTACCTAATTACTAAAAATTTTAATTTATTTTACGATTCCATATCCCTCCATATCCGCAATTACTATAGTAAGGTATTAAATGGTTAAGTAAGAGGTCAAATTATACCTACCTATAGGTACCTAATCAACTGGCAGGTACTAAAGAACTTGGAATAGTAAATTGGCTTAATGATTAATTTATGTATTTAATACGTGAAAGACTTACCACTACAAGTACTTTAGTTGTTGCTCGAAATGTCCTCGGTCATTTTGGATGCATAAGCGAGCCCGTTTTAATAAATTCGATTTCAAACTGAGGAGAATGTCTCTTTGTTGCCGGATTTCATCGAAGGCGTCAATTATCCTTTGTCGGAGGTCCTCACGGGTGTTGGGTTCACTGACATACACTCTACGTTTCACTTCACTCCACATGAAAAAGTCCATTGGCGTCAGATCCGGGGACCGAGCGGGCCACGCGACCGGAGCACCTCATCCAATCCACCTACCTTCAAGTTGCGTATTGAGGTAGTCTCTTACCGCGATGTGGTAGTGGGGTAGAGCACCATCTTGTTGGAACCAGAGGTCTCACAAGTTTGCGAGTGGGATATCATCTAACATGGTTGATACCATCGTTCTCAACAGCTCCAAATAGGTTACGCCCGTTAGACGTCCCTCGATGAAGAATGGACCCACGATGTTATCATTTAGGACTCCGGCCCAAACGTTCACACTAAATCTATGTTGAAATGAATGTTGTCGCGCCAACTTGCGCCCGCACTCACATTTTCACCGGATATAAAATATGTACGTAACATTAATGTGTATTCGCGATTGGTAAATTGGTACGCCATCTCGATAGTATTAGATTGATCGAAAGGGAAGCGTGCGCCCATCGAGATGTCACAACCGGAACTGCATTTATGATTGAAATAATTTGGCATGCAAAGGGCGCGTGAACGCGTTGCGGTACGTGGGGAGGCGGGGTGACGCGCCGCGCGCCGAATGAATGAAAGAAATATAGTAAATTATTATACGTAGTGAACAAATATTAAGTGTTTTCAAGGAAAAAAATATATATATATATATATATATGACATTGTCTATGAATCTGCTAGCTAGATTTAACGGGACTTTGACTGGCAGATAGTTGATGTTATAAGTATACCCGAAGGGGTAACCCAAAGACGAGAGTTTGTAAATAAACACAGACGTCAACGTCTGTGTTACGTCCCCTTTTGTATAATAGAAATTATAACTTAGGTATATTTAAAGTACGGAGTCTAGGAAAGGATCGTGGAAGTTAGAATTTTTGCTAAGTAAATTCTTAATTTATGTCTGACATAATTAGATATAATTTACGCGCAATATTTGAGAAATGGATTGTATAAGCCTTGACCATAACTAGACATCGATGGATGCCAAAATTAAGTACATAATAATAACTTGGGACGATTTTAACTAGTGAATTCAGTACCTATCTGAAAAAAATAAAATTCAAAGTCGTAATGGTACTTCTGTGTTTTACTAGTGAGTGGCGTCAAGTGGTGCGCTATCTATAGTATAGCTGTTAGTTCATTTATATCAATAATATAAGCTGATATCTAGGTTCAAACGATGACCCCACTGGAGATGTGTTTAATAAATGGCTAATGAAAGTGCAAATGAGTTTTATGTGGAACACCTTCATTGTTTGCTTGGAATTCTTTAGTGTTTACTAGCGGACGCTCACGGCTTCGCCCGCTTGACAATTGATATACAAAAAAACCTTCCTCGAGGCAGATCTATTTTCATATCCATCATTTGTTCTGGCTTTTCTTTGCATTACCTCTATCGAATTAAAAGGGACCTTCACAGGTAAATAGCTGATGTTAAAGAGATACTTATGGTACTTTTTAACACGGGAATGCGTTCCCGTGGGATTTGGGAATTAGATTTTTTTTAGATACCTACGAAATATATCAATATTATATCAAGCAAACGCAGTCGTTGACATCTACTAATTTGAAAATAAAACACTAAATATGCTTTATAAAATAGTCGCTTCCGTTCGTATGTATGCTTAGATCTTTGAAACTACGCAACGGATTTTGATGTGGTTTTCACCAATGGATAGAGTGGTTCTCGAGGTAGGTTTTTGTGTACAATATACATAATATCTATAAAAGATGTGGCTGGATAAAGTATGAGTATTGTGTGCATACCAAACTTTATATTACCGAATTACATTGATTGATTCTTACGTTCAATTCGATTTAACGTTCGATTATGTCGAGGAGCATACGGAAACGATTGTCCGATTATAAATCAACCGATCCAGAATAGTCCATCGAATGCTAATAGTGTTGCAACTTGAATTATTGTTGTTTGATAAATGTAAATTATTACCGATGTTTATTAAGGAGGTGATTAAATCTTTCTTTATTTACACTTTGTGCGAACTATCGGCCATCTTGTTTCACTAGCAGGGTCCCACAGCTTCGCCCGCGTGGATTCTCTTAATATATATATATATATATATATATCTATATAAAATTGAAGTAAGTAATTGTAATTCCAATTTTTCACTAAATGCGTTATTAAATTAGTACGGTGAGTACCTACTAACATAAGAGAAAATTTTAAATTTTTGAGTGGCTAGTTGCAGCTGATCTTTGGAACGGCTGGACCGATTTTAACGGGAGTTTTTAGAGGTAGATAACTGCCACAGGGAATACTACCGGGTGTGTACCTGGGGCGCCCGTTATGGACGTAGGGGCAGCCGCGGCAAAGCCGGGTAAGGGAGAGTCGGACTTGCCCACAAAGAGTTCCATGCCAACTTTGAGGGTCCTCCAAGGCGGTATTTTGGGACCTCTGTTATTGGTGCCCCCTTAAGTATTTATTATATTTTGTACTAGCTGATCGCCGCAGCTCCGCCCGCGTGATTTAGTTTACTCGTTCCCGGTCCGTGGGAATGTAGCTTTCCAATGGTTAAAGAATTTTGGAAATCGGCACTGTAGTTTTTGAGTTTATTCATTACAAACATACACACAAAAATACAAATCTTTCCTCTTTATAATAGTAGTACAAAATAGATTTAGGCACACACCTACAAACAGAGACGGTCGAAAGAAAAATTGTCTAATTTCGAAATATAGAGGCTGTGAGCGTCGCTATTGGGGAGAGAGTATTTGACTTCCTCGAGGAGGAATTGGTTATCTTGTCTTGTTGTTATAGCGGCAACATTACATCACCAATGAAATTTTCAACTATCTAACTGTCACGGTTTAAAAGGTATTGCCTGGTGGCAGACGGACAGACGGACGGACAGCGGAGTCACAATAATAGGGTTCCCGTTTTGATCTTGAATTCAAAATTATGTCTTTTTGATCGCAGTTCGTGTGATAAGGATAAATAAATATGTTAGAACAATTCACAGAACGCCATCTAGTCTCAAACTAAGCAGAGCTTGTGATATGAGTACTAAATAAACTGATATAAATACTAATATACATTTTTTTTGTAAATACATACATATTATACATAGAAAACATCCAGACTTCGGTACAAACGTATGTCATCACACAAAGTTTGTCCCGACCGGGAATCGAACCCGAGACTCCGGCGTCGAAAGCGGGTACACTACCGACTACGCCACAGAAGCAGTCAAGTCAAGGATGTTTGATAACCAGAGTTTGAGAATTGAGAACCCAGACAAATTCGAAAATTGTTCTGGGTAAACATGTCCGACTATCGGAGAAAAATAAGATTATATACGGAAGTTTTAATAGGTACAATGCAATATAGTGTATCAGTATACAAATATTTATTTTACCTATAACCATATGGTATCTGTGACGTAAGTATTGTATGGTAATAAGTGAATTATGTGGGTTATTCAAATTAATGTCATGTCGTTGCGCAGGCGCCGACGACGCGACGTAGGATGTGAACTCGGATGCTCGAGTATATTAAGGCGCCTCTCAAAAAATTATGATAAAGGTTCAAATTAAATCAAATTTCGTTAATGCTGAATAAACGAAATTGATTCTTTGATTGATTACCCAAATAAAACGATTCCTTTCCAGTGTAACCGAACTCCTTCTTTAGTTAAGTTAGGTAATTAAAACTACTTTACTTTATGTAGAACTAGTGGTCGCCCGCGACTTCGTCCGCGTGGTAATTTGGATTTTTTCCTGTTCCCGTCGCGCCGCGTCATATTTTGAACAATTCACACAATATTTTTATAAATTGTAGTCTATGTGTTATTCTGATGTATAAGCTATATTATTGTAAAATTTCATTAAAATCCATTCAGTAGTTTTTACGTGAAAGAGTAACAAACATCCATCGATCAATACATACATACCTACATACATACTCACAAACTTTCGCGTTTATAATATTATATTGTATAATTCTCTTTAGAATTTTATCCAGATAATTATACCAGAGTCTGGACCTTGTGCCCGGTAAATGGCAATAGGCTCGCCCCCTATTACATGGGACCTAACATAGCTGGCGAGATGTGGGTGTGTTTGCACACCTCTGCCTATGCTATGTTATGTTATGTTAGTAGGATTTTCATACGTATTTATGTAAGGTAATTATTTTATATGTAACTGTATGTGGAGGCTTACAATTGGCATAGATGTGACCACATTTGGACCTAGTTTGTGAAATTAGAAGAAGAAAATAAAACAAATAAGAATTATTAATGATAGATACATAACTATAAAATTATGTACGAGTAAAAAGCATGAGCCAAAAGTGGGGCATTTATCCGGGGTTTATCCTATGCGGGATAGGGAAAATAAATAAAACCTTATATTGTTATGTTCTAATTGCGTATGTAGGTTAACTAAGTACATAGCGTAATTATACGTTATCTAAAGTAATCCGTCATTTAAGTTTGACTGAAAGATTTGATGTCAAAACAATGTTATTAAAATATCAACAACACAGTTAACCCACAACACAATTCCCAAGAATCTAGTTATAATTTTCTTTCCTTAGCAATACCTAACCTTATGGTTATTTAAAATTTTATTCTTTCTACTTGTCCATCCAAAGGTTGACTGTAAGAAATTACTTTTTAGTGATAAGGCCGTCATATGTACATATTTAAACTTGGTTATTTTATTACGTATGTTGTATTGGTGTACAGTAAAGTTTTATTCTATTCTATTTTTTATTCTATTCTATTAACTTTTGCCTGGCGACTTCGTTTTGAATTATTGTAAGTATTCTTTTTAATTTATCCTTTTCAGGTATTTTTTTAAATTCTATTCTACTTCTGACTTATTTTGTAAAAGTAAAAGTGTACTATTTCGTGATTCAATGGGTTATGCCATGGTTATTCCCATTATTGTACTTTAAATATTAATTTCAAAAACTTGTAATAATGCTAAATATCTAGGAAAAAAAATTAAATGCCACCATATTGGTGTAGAGTTTACCTGTGCTTCCCTTTTCGAAAAAAGTGGAGATAATAAATAAACTATTTTTTTTCTATAATGTTTTGCAGGCAAAGGTACACGACAGGTGCAGGCCAACACGCACGTGCCCGCTGCTCTGTGACTGTGATGTGATCCCCTCGTGTCAGCAGTAGTGCTCAGAAGTCCGTAACGACCTTGAAATTCGGTTAAATGTAAATTTAAAGATTATTTGTTCTATCTAACTATAACTACATGGCCGGAATTATTTTTACAATATGTAGTGATAGCGATTCACTACATACTGTAAAACAAAGTCGCCCGTTCCCTATATATGCTCTAAGATATTTAAAACTACGCAAAGGAATTTGATGCGGTTTTTACCAATGGATAGAGTGGTTCTCCAAGAAGTTTTATAATTTGTCAAGCGGGCGAAGCCGCGGGTGTCTGATAGTAATACATAAATATGTGTTTTATAATCTTATTTATTTAAGGTAGGGCCTACGGTGCGTCTACTAACGGACGGATGAGGCTCTGAGAAAAGTACTTGGAGTGCCTTAAAAGCCAAAAGCCTCGGCCGATATTACATGGGACCAAAGTGACTGTCGAAATGTGGACGTAATGGACGTATTTTAAAAATGCACACTGGGCTTTGATACCTTCTTAGCCAATTTTTTCAATTTTTTTAAATAAATAATTATGTACTAGCTATAGCAAATACAATCTTTGGTTTAGTACTTACATACTGGTGAAAAGAAACGTATGTTTGACATAATGAGCGTTTACAATAGGAGCGGCGCGCGTGCCTTTGCGCTAAGGCCCTTCTAACCTCTTCTACTGTTCGGTGTTAGTAACCGATGATCGAACTCATATGTCGTCGAAGCGCAGGTCTATCTCTTGAGCCACCAGTGAAACCTAGTTGATCCCACGAACCTGGCGAGGTTTACGCTTGAAACACATACGACGTATGCCATGAGACGTGGGAGACAGCGACACACTGTTCCTACGTCTTACGACGACGTCTGAGACGTGGGAGACAGCGACACACTGTTCCTACGTCTTACGACGTCTGACGTCTACGTTATCCACGCGCTATGACACTTTAAACGTGTGTGACAGCGTCGTACTCGTGGAATAGCATGGGAACACGCGAATCTGGCGCGGTGACTCGTAGGACACCGTGGTTAAAAACGAGTGTGTTTGTTATCATACAAATTGTAAACGACAGATCCGTTTCAGATGTCATAATGCGTGGTGTACGTCGCATTTGACAGTGCCTGACGTTTCTGGGTACACACAAGTCAGCTCGATTCAACTTCGACCTCTACGGTCATGACCCCATACAACCTCTTTAGCTATCCACACTGAATAATAAGATTGCTTCGCTCAAAAAGTTTACATTGTAAAAATATATTAAACGTAAATAAATCGTTAATTTCAATGATGGAGACTTAGTGGTAGTTCGTTCGCATTCGCAATGGAAATAGATTATTTTTGTTTGTTTACCTTTAGAATGTTTAGGCGTGGCCGTATGGATAACATTACCTACGAGTTTACCTAGTAATGGCGGGAAAAACCTTCTGAATATTATGAAGATATTTGTTTTTTTTTATTATTTATTATTAGAAATATTACAATTTAGGGGTTCGTGGTCTAGCGGTAACCCATTAACACATTGCAAAGTTTAAGCAACATCTAGTCAGGCTGGTCTTAGGATGGGTGACCATTTCTTAAGACACTGGGCTACCCCTAACGACTGCCATAGAAGATGACTGGACCGATCTTTATGAATTCAGATATATGTACTCACGGTGATGGTCACTATGACCGTGCCAAATTTCAAAAAGATCGGTCCAGTCGTTTAAAAGGAGTTCGATCCCAAACGAAATACACGAGTCGCCTAAGAAAGAGCTTCGCTTCGCTCAGCTCAATAAAATTAAAGTTTATAGATTAAGTCCAGGTCTTTTTATAAAGTACTTATTATGCAGTTTTCGTTGGCATAAAGAAATAAAGCATATTTCGTTATATTTGTTGAAAGTAAACCTCCCTACCCGCGCCACATACTTTAAAGATTAATGAATAGTTTAAATGAATAGTTTCTTGAGAGAAAACAGTATCAACGAAGAGTAAAGAAAAGGTACTATTATATAAATTGATTTATGGATAATTAATATTAAATATTGCAAAATTGACTTGCTGCAGAGTATACCTTCCAGCCGGACCACACCCTAGGACCAATAACTCCTTAACTAAAGGGGTTTATTGGACCATATTTGTCGTATGCAAGGTACTCTTTAGGTAGTTTTTTTCGAGATTTATTAATAGTTCATTATACTCTATTTAATTTGAGGTGGTGCGGCCAGAGAGCACTGCCTGGCGGCCGGACCACAAAAATTGTTAATTAAAAAGATATCTCTTGAGGTACTAAAAATATAATTATATATATTCCGATGAAAGAAGACTTTAGGTAGGTATTATTTCGAACTATAGCATCTGAGTACTAAACTGTGGTCAGGCCATAGAGGACCACACGTCAGATGGCAGTCTGTGAGCCTTTTTCCCAACTGAATTCGGGTACCAATTCAGTTGGGAAAATGGCTCGGTGACTGATGATTAGCAATATTACAATTTTTACACATTGCGCCTCAAAACCGTGTTGTCGGTTTGTCTGTGAGATCGAGCCGTCGTATTTTGTACATCATTATTGTAGGTTGTTAAAAACTAAGTTAAATAATAGTAGTAATTGATCTTTTACACACACGCACATACATACATACATACACCCATACATACCCTTATCTAATTAACAAATGTCAGGTCAAGAAAACTAAGTATTTAGTTAAGCCAAGCTAAATACTTTGTCACTACGTATTATTAGTTTAACAAAAATTATTATTTTTATATACTTCCGAGATAATGACTTTTCAATTTGTGGAAGCTACAAGCTTCATTGTTGGCGTTGGCATTTGTTGGCATAATTTTCTAAACCAATGTGTAAGTACTATAGCCGTTAGCTCCCCAAAGATTATAAATTAATAAAGAAATGATTATTTGAAACGTATAAATAGGTATTGTATCTATATGCTCGGAGTGCAGAGAATCTATTTAGTAGTACAGTTTATTTATTTAATCTTTATGCACAAGTATATGTACAAAGGCGGACTTAATACCAAAGGTCTTCTCTACCAACCAACCTTGGTGATGCAGAGAATCGTCTGAGTGGTGCATATACGATACACTTGACGATACAAACTAAAAGACTTAGGTACTTACTTACGTAGTTCGCGAGGGATAAGAAGAATTTTGCAATTGTGTGAGTGACCACGAAAAGTTGAGTAAAATCTCTTTGTGTAGGTGTGTGTACAACACGTGTGTGTAAAAGAGGTCACTTTACATTCACGTACACTTACACTGCACTCACACAAATGCAAAGCTGAGGCTATCCCTCGCGAACTGTACCTACTTAAGATTGTCCTAGTGGCGATGGCGGTTGGATTTTTGGCTTGAATTAGAGTGATGTCTGTCCGTATCTATAATAGTAATATTATTAAGAGAAAATATTTGTTTTTTTTTTGTGTTTTCGACGCCGGAGTCTCGGGTTCGATTCCCGGTCGGGACAAACTTTGTGTGAAAGACAGATACGTTTGTACCGAAGTCTGGATGTTTTCTATGTATAATAGGTATGTATTTACAAAAAAATGTATATATTAAGTATTTATATCAGTTTATCTAGTACTCATATCACAAGCTCTGCTTAGTTTGAGACTAGATGGCGTTCTGTGAATTGTCCTAACATATTTGTTTATTTAATTAATCTACTTCAGCTTTTATAATTTATTTTTAGTCGTAGCGTGATGTTATTTTATAGCCTGAAACTTTCCCTGATAAATAAGCTATCCAACAGATTTTTCTTTTATTAAACTACTGCCGAAGAAAAACGTAATAAAAATATTTATACCTACTTAAGTATTATTCTGTTTTTTAGTACTTATCTATTTGTTGTTATAGCGGCAACAGAAATACATGATCTGTGAATATTTCAGATTTTTAGTAATAGGGTTCTCGTGTTATCCTTTGTGTACGGAACCCTAAAAAGTGTAGGTATTGTAACTCCTAATTATAATTACCCCCTAATAGATTATTATGTAGTATAAGTAGGTACGTACATAATTTTTCTCTATTTCTATTTAATATTCTGCTAAGTATATTTAAGTAGGCAGGTACTTAAGAAATAACTGAATAGGTGCCTAGGACGACCTAGGTGATATTATGATCTACCTAATCTTATAAGATAGCAGTTTACTATAATTTTACTGGCCGCATTTTCAACACACATTATATAAATAAGTTCAATCATCTTTATTAATTCCGCCTGCACAGGTAAGTTTTACAACAAATCTTAATTACTTTCAATTAATAATAAACTATAGTAAGCTAAAATACAATATAAAATATACTTAATACAAACCTTTATGAAGTAAAGATCGAAAGTACTAAGTATACTGTTGCCACAAACACGATAAGTTTCACAACAACATCACAGCGTACAACTGACACTAGCAATCCGCACGAAATGCCGCGCACAACTGAATGAATGAATGAATGAATCTGCCGGCCGAGCGAGATCCGTCCGTCCGTCCGATGCCGAGCCGAGCGAGCTGATCATAGAGTAAAAGCTGTACGAAACGGACAGGCAATTAATTTTACTCTATTGCGTACGCTCTACAATACTCTACATGAAGCCTATTTATTCAACTACAAATCCCCAAATAGGTAGGTAGGTAAATAGGCTACGAATGTACCTACCTACCATTAAAATTTGTTCGAAGTGTTCTCTAAAATTAACATAATAATACACCGTAACTAACTATGCTATGATCTAATCAACAAATTAATCGACAATAAAATGTAACACCAAAGAAATTCGTGCACTGCTATTAAATCCCTGTGATGAACACGAAAATTGTTTTTAAGCCGGTATCCATATTTAAATAGGTAGGTATGTACAGTGATTCTATTTTCTTAATGCCTTTCGGGCAGCGTCGGGACTCGGGAATCATCGTTTTTCCGAATATTAATGTCCATGCCCATTATGTGTCAAAATGTCTGAAAATATCCGATTATCTAGTAAAGAGGTCTTACGTTTACTTACTACATTATTATCTCTCTCTACGTATATTTTCAGACATTTTCACACAACGTAATCTAGCCCAAACTAAGCTGTAAGCTTGTGCTATGGGATCTAGACAACTGATAAACATACTTATACTCGTATATTTCTAAATACATACAACACCCAAACTCCGAAACAGACATTTGTGCTTCACACAAATATTTGATTCGACCCGGGGATCGAACCCGAGATTCCGGAGTCGTAAGCCGATGCACTACCGACCACGCCACCGAAGCATTTAAGATAAACATACCTCATAGATACCTCTTTATTACCCGACGTTTCGACCCTTTTACATGAGCCGTGGTCACGGATGGACTGGTTTCAGCTCACCGTCGTCGTCACGAGCTTCACCTCAGCCAGTCCTACTAGCTTTTGTAAATGAGATTTGACGGTAATTTAATTCCGGTTTGACACGAGCTCACTGATACTAAAGTGCCAATCATTGGGTAGTTTACCCTACCTTTTTTTTAATAGTGATTCAGTTTAAAAAATGTACGGTTTAAATTCGCGCCTAAACTTGATAGTAGGTAGGCAGCTAGTACGAGGTACGATCGCGACAGCTGCTGATTCTACGACCCATTGTCACTATTGTGAAACTTATTTCTGTATTCACAACAACACGTTTTGATTCTAACTGAATTGACATAAAGTTTATTTTCATTATAGCTATGTTGAGCTCTGCGATATTAATGTGCTATTATTATTCGGAAGTATAGATTTTTATTGGGGTTTCATTGAAATTATATTTCTTTAAGATCGCAGACATCCATTTTTGGGTTGTTATTCAAATTTAATAAGAGAGAATGAACATCAATTAAAAACAATGATTATGAATACCTAATTAATGATATTGGGTAGGTAGCCTACATACCTAGTTACCATAAATGTTTGTTTCGGAGTTTAGGTGTTTTCTATGTAGGTAGGTACTCGTATATTATGTATGTATTTAGAAATATACAAGTACTCGTATGTTTATCAGTTGTCTAGATCCCATAGCACAAGCTTATAGCTTAGTTTGGGTTAGATGACGTGTGAGAATGTCCAACAATATTTATTTATAAACAGGTAATGTAAGTATAGCACACATTAGAAAATATATTAAGAGGAAATATTTGTATTTTTGTATGTTTGTAATGAATAAACTCAAAAACTACTGTGCCGATTTCAAAAATTCTTTCACCATTGGAAAGCTACATTCACCTTGAGTAACATAGGCTACTTTTTATCCCGGTAATGTGTAATGGAGCTGCGGCGATCAGCTAGTTGTAAATAATTTAAATTTTAAGAAATAAATTATAAATAGATCACAAAAACTGATGTCATCGGCGGGATTCGAACCCACGGCCTTTCCCTAACAGGGGGACTGCTCTGCCAACGGAGCTACGATGACCACTACCGACAACATCGAATTTTTGCTTCATATCATATTCATAATTTCTACATCGCGCTATTAAGGTTAGCGTTGGGTTCGAATCCCGCCGATGACATCAGTTTTTGTGATCTATTTATAATTTCTTTCTTAATATTTTAAGAACAGTTTAAGCAAACTCATTGCTTTGAAATACAAAAATATATAATAATTTAAATGTTCATCATTCAAAAAATATTTTAATTTTTTGGTACGGATAATCATTTATTTACAATAAGAACTACAATATACATAATCATATACTAAAAATATTTAAGTACATTACAAAATATCGTTTAAAAAATCCTCCGCGTCATTGCCGACTGGGAAGGTTCCCAGAATGCTGGCTGTGTTGCCACGTTGGATGGCGATACTTATTCTTTGGGTCAGAATATAGCCAGCCTTCTGTTCCTGAAAAGCATCGATTAAGCGTTTAGTAATGTCTCTATACGCGGCGGCGAGCACTGGGACCTCACGACCCCAGTGTCTCAACCCCAAACGGCTCAAATATGTAATCACCTGCTAGGTTAGCATATTTACACCGTTTGAGGCCTTCAGCCGAAGCAGCCGCAGCGCCATGGAAGGTGTGAAGGTGCTAAGGTGTCATGCATGTAACCTCCCACACCAAAGGCCTTCCCATCTTCCACGGTAGCAACGACATACCGTCCGATGCTCTTCTGCTACAAGAAAGACCATGGTGTCCCAGATTATCGACGGCTGCTCCACAGGTGCAATGATGAGGAGATACACAAGGTGTACCCAGCCGAAGTAATAACTTACCTGATTCTAATAACTTACAGCTACGTTTACCTACCTAGCACGTAGGTACCTAAGGTACGCCAACGCTAAGATAAGAATTTATTGTAGTAGTGCTTAGATCAAATATTTGTTCTAAGTAGCAGTGACGGAAATTCCCGTATTAAAGCACTGTTCACATTCATCGGACCAATCTCGTCGGACAGAGCTCTCATTGGCCATAACTACCATACATAATATATGTAACATGGATATGCTTGAGATTCCCTTAGAGGACCAAATATTTAATACACCTAAGTAACCTGAAAAGGGAAAATAATAATAATACCTATATATGTAGTCTGATGTATTGTTTTTGTTTAGTTTATCTTGATTGCGTGTCATTTTGTTTGTGCTTAGGTGTAAGTATAGGTACCTACCCATTGTCTACATCTTTCATCAGTCGTTTTGTTTTTATGATGGACTCATCGCTCAAATATCTTATTCAAATCATAGTGCACATTACAATATTATCCATAATTTTAGCAAGTTAAAGTGTACTATTGTAACAAGAATCTTACCACGCCGTAACACAGTTTACGACTAGCACGGGTGGTTAAGATTTTTTTTTTTAATTTTTAAAGACTTACCGCTAACTGTAAAATATAAAAAATGTAAAACGTCCTTGAATAAATGAATAAAATAAATTGGCTGATTCCTGAATCTATTATGATTGGTTTTCAATAAGTAGGTAAGTACTTGTTGAAAGCTGTCTTGGAATTGGTACAAGCTGTCTTGGAATTGGTACAAGCTGTCTTGGAATTGGTACCCACTTCGGAAGAAGCAAGGCAGCAATTGCAAAAGTATTGCCTAATTATTTGGTAGAAGTTACAACGGCAATTAATTTTTTCTTGAGATTGTTGCGATGTATTTTTTTTTTATATCAGGTAAGTACCTACGTCAAATAGACGTCACCCGCCTGATGGTAAGTCGTGACGACGTCTAGCGATTGTGGGCTACTGTCACTGCACACAATACTATATAGATTGGCCCTCAACTTGACGACCTATTGATGTGCCTCTTCATGCTCTGCTCAAAGAACCCAGGGTTATATGTGGGAGGAAACAGGCACGCAGGCAGAGCGTTCCAGGTCACTACGTTCTCGTTAAAATTACAATATTCGTACCCTACGTAAAACGACGACGGTACCTAGCATCTTTTACAGTAGGTATATAATATCTACTGTGGTTTGGCTTCCATCTTTTACAAAGTAAACTTTACCGTGAAGTTTATCACCTAGGTCGGGGCTTTCTCGTCTTACGCAAGTCAACCACTTCAATCTATATTTTTAGAGCTTTTACGTGAGCATGACGTCAACGCAACTTCTGAAGCAGTTTGTGGTTACACCGCAGTGATCGGAATCGTGTTAATATTTAATATTGAAACACATAGATTTTTTACTAAATAGTGATACACCAACATTTAAAAAAAATTAATAACATCATCATCCACCGAGGCTTGTCCCAATGTAGTTGAGGTCGGCTTTCCTGTCTAACTACTCGCGGCTGAACTTCCATATTTTCCGTGATGCAACTGCCATCTGTACAACCCATGGGCGATATCGGAGATCTGCAGTTAGACCGGTCGGATTTATGATTTAGGGCTCCCACTGCCCCTAACGAGACTGCCATAGATGTTTGTATGACAACCGGGACCGACGCGGCTTAACATGCTCTTCGAGGCACGAAGGGGTATCTGTAATGTCTTAAGAAATGGTCACCCATCCTAACAACGGCCTGGCTAGATGTTGTTTAACCTTTATAATGTGTTAACATTATTGGTTACCTACCACTAGACCACGAGCCCCACCTTTTCTATCAGGTATTATGTATAAATAAAACCCTATATAAAACTACACAGGACTGCAGAGATTGTAGATCTATGTAATTTCGGTCTTGGCTGTTAAAATTTTGGTTCGGATGATGACTATTGTATGTAGGTACATTATGGTTTATATTTATACATATAGTAGTTAGTTTAGTAGGTACCCGGTAACAGCCATAGGAAGGATAATTATTTCAGATGGTTGGCACAGGTCGGGACACTAAAAACAGTAATAAGAAAGAAAGAGTGTTTTATTTCGTGCATCACAACATTTTACATTATAAACCACTTTTATTATTTGACATATAAACTTAGTTCAAGTTCCACTTTATTTACTGTCGCCGGGCGCTACTGGGAATTATTTCAGTGTCCACCGGCCAGAGGCGCTCGGCAATTGACGTAGGTTCGGCCGCGGCCCAGGGCTGCTGATTAAAAAAAAAACAAAAACATTTATTTACTGTGGTAACAATCGCCTCAAACAATTAATATCTAATTGGAAATACCAACCTACTTATTGAATGTTTGTGTTTCCGTACCCTTTCCTATGATACATTTTATATTATTTTACCTTCATACAGTGATGAATAGTAGGTACCTAATAATATTTCCAATTTAGCACTCGGCAATCCTCGACAATTCATCGGTGTAGGTAAGAGGTACATTACGTACCTACGTACGTAGGTAGGTAGGCACCTACCTACATTTCTGCATATTCATAAGACTTCATAGTACCTACTAATTGTATAATTTTTCTTAATGAAACCATACAGTCTCAACTCTCAATCATATTTACTGTTTTAAACAGGTTCTCTTCTTCGATTAAAATTTCGGCTGCAGTCTCAGATCGTTTCTGTGGTCTGAGTAAAGACGGTCGATAAAGAACTTGAAGTTGGCGTCCGTAGCCAACTACAACTTCTTTATCGATCAGGCTGAAAATCGATCAAAAATTTGTAGTCTGATTAACTATTTATTAATCCTGTGATCTGATCGATCTGGCGATCTATCGGTCCCCGCATTCGGAGAGCCCGCTTAAAGCGCGTAGCGCTTGAAGTTGGCGTGACAAGCGTGTAACGTCATCTTTAAGCTTTGGATGACGTCTTTTTTCAAGGTATCCACGATGAAAGAACCGTGGATTGGCGTGGATCGTCGAAAGTTCTATTTTGCATTTATCTGTCAGATGCTGCTGTCATTTTGTTTCACGGTCGATTGAAATTCAAAGTAACAATAAAGACAGTTATAAAACAAGCTATATTAACTAAATATAAAGACCAATGTCTATATTTGTCTTGTTTACCAAGCTTTTGTGTAAGTGATGGCGTGTTCTTACCTGATGGAATAAGCCAGATAGTGTTTATTTGTGTAACGTAACATTCAGCTTTAATGAAAAGTTCTAGTACAAATGCGGTATGGAAATTATCTCAGTGAGCGTTCTGTATACATTACAAAAGTCATTTAAGATATGTCTATCTTAAATGACTTTGCCTAGACAGTACGACACAGTCTACAGTCATCCGAAGATGACGTCACACGCTTGTCACGCAAACTTCAGGTGCTACGCGCTTTACTCGGGCTCGTCGAACAGGGGGTAAACTCAAACTGCAAAGTGCCAAAGTCAACATGTCATAACAAAATCAAATGCCAAATTGGCCTTATTAAAAATGCCAGGTGTTTGTGATGAAATTATTGACGATATTGAGGATTTAATATCCTCCCAGGACATAACACCTAAAGAGCGATATGCTTCAAGGAAAAATGTTAGTGTTCGGTCTAAAAAACGTGATAAAGTCGACTCAGAACCCGCTGAAAAGGTTATATTGGAAAGTGTTGTACCAGGTAACCTATGAAAGGATATTTTGTTGTTTACTGTATTATATCGTGATAACTTAGCTACCACGCTACGTGAGTTAAGTCATTCGACGACATAATTTGATCCCCAGGCCCAAGTCACCACATACTATTGACGTTTAACCACTCTGAACTAAACTAACTTTTTGCGAGGTTATGGAGAGGTTAACATTAATGTTATTAGTTAAAAATGTAGGCCTAATAGCCTAATATTGTGTTATACGATAAAAAGTACAGTTAAATTGAAAGCAATTCTCCTGGACTGTTAGTAAACATTTGATGTAATTAGCTCAATTGATTAACCATGACCCAGGGACACAAACGATATATGTGAAGACATGGGGTTGCGCACATAACAACTCAGACTCAGAATACATGGCGGGTCTTCTGGCTGCCAACGGTTATAAGTTAACTGATGATAAGTTTGATGCACAATTGTGGTTACTGAACTCTTGTACTGTGAAGAGTCCGGCTGAGGATCATTTCAAGTAAGTACTCTATCTACACACAAGCCTACAGTCATCATCATCATCAGCCACTGCTTTGCATAGTCCTTCCTTAATGAATGTCACATTGGTCACATTCGGTCTTGGCCACCGCATACAACGGAAGTTCTCAAAAGAAAATAAATTTTCCCTGTTTTTGAATTTCACTGCTGCTCCACTCCTAGTTATCATAGCGTAATGTTATATAGCCTATAGCCTTCCTCGATAAATGTACTACATATTCAACACAAAAATAATTTTACAACTCAAATCAGTACTTTCTGATATTAGCGCGTTCAAACAAACAAACTCTTTAGCTTTATACTATTATAAGTAGATATCGCCCATGTGTTGTGGAGGTCAGATGCCATTCACTTCACAGAAAATATCAAAGTTCAACCAAATCGCAGTTACGACTGGAAAGCCGACCCCAACTGAGTTGGGAAAAGGCTCGGTGAATGATGAATGAAGATTTGTGTGTTTGCTTACATGCTATGTCAGTTATTGTTAGTTTCTTCTATAATAGTGGAGCGCCGTAAGATTTATACCTTGGAATCCAGGGCCAGTCAATGAATCTTTATATAAACTTTGGAAATGTGTTTTTAATAGTATATAGAAAAATACAAAAAAAAATATTTTGCGCGTTCTCAATTTTTTAATTATTACTAAGCAATTTTTTTATTATATGTTACCTGGTAAGTCGTGCGAACCCCGTTCAGGGGTGGTAGTTCCTCCATTTCTGACAAATTTCACCTTGGACCCCTGCCCCCCCCCCAACCTAACCCTTTTCAAGTTATAAGGCTTTGAAGTTTTTTTAAAAAAATGTCGATTTCTTGTCCTATCTTTTTCGTTTATTTTTGTTCTAATTTTTATACGATTTTTGTGTAGCAGATTAGTTTCTTCATCATTATGAAAAATAAAATTAGAGTTACTTCAACTAAATGGGTCGTAGATAGAAGATTGATAGTTATCAGTACAAATCAAACTTCAACCAGCAATAGTAAAAAAAAATCTATGACACCTAGACTGCAGACACGCTTCAAAATATCTACGTTTCATTAGCTATTCAACAAGGTATAACAAGCTAGGCTATTATTGAAGGTCTTGGATAAAAACTTTAATAAAAGCTACCCAGGTAGTTCATCTAGTCAGATATGAAATAAAAAACAAAAAAAAAATCGTCGAATTGAGAACCTGCTTCGTTTTTGAAGTTGGTTACAAATTACAAATAGACACTTTAATATTAAGATAGAAATCATAACATAGTCAAAAACAAACTTGCTTCCATTGTATTTATGCTTAGATCTTTTTTATTTTATTACTAGTATGGTGTCTTGCGCGGTGCTTCGGGGTTAACTTTTGACCCCTTATCAAATTTTCGATTTTTTAGTTTGCCTCCAGATCGAGGGCTATCCATAGAGGGGTCAACCATCATTGTAGCATAAGCAGTTCTCGTGAGCTAAGGGGGATAAAAATTACATTCCTCATATACGTAGGTCACACTATAAGTTTTGCGTAACTTAAAAAAACAACAAGTTTAAACCAAAATATTATGTTTATTGCTTTTCAAAATACTCTCCTTTACATTTTAAACATTTTTTCATGCGAACGAACCATTTTTTAAAACAGGAGGACCACCGATCTGAAGGCATGTTTTCTACGTGCTGTTTGAACGCTATCACTACCTCTTCGGAGTTGGTAAAAGTGAAACCTCTCATCAAATCTTTGATTTTGGGGAAAATATAGAAATCACAGGGTGCTAGGTCGGGGCTATGCGCAGGATGGGTGACGAGTTGTACTTTTTCGGAAGCTAAAAATGACTTTGTTTTGTTGGCCGTGTGTGAAGAAGCGTTGTCATGATGTAGGAGAACGCGGCTTTTGGGTCGTCTTTCGCGAACTTTTTCTAACACCCTGGGTAAACAAATGGTAGATTACCACTCGGCATTAACACTCTTTTGATCTTCAAGTGGAATTGTACAGATGGGACCCGTAACTGAGAAAAAAAACGCGATCATTTTTTTACCAACGTTTCTCGCCTGCCTCACTTTTGTTGGCTTGTTCTCATTTTCAAACACCCATTCACAAGATTGCTGTTTTTTTTCGGGTTCAAAACAATATATCCACCTTTCGTCTCCTGTGACAATGTCATAAACAGCATTTGAATGTCCGTGGTCGTACTTCAGTAGCATCTGTGAGCACCATTCCACGCGAGGCCGCTTCTGCTCCGCTGTCAGTTCATGAGGGATCCAACGACAACAAAGTTTCCGAACTTTCAATTCTTCATTTAAATTTTCTGGATTTGACTCATACCAATCCCCAATAGTCCTCGAATTGTCTCATAGGTAATCCGCGGGTTTTCTTCAATTAACCGCTTAACAGTAGCCACATTATTTTCGTTGACGGCAGTTGAAGGCCGCCCTTCACGAAATTCGGCATGTAAAGAAACTCGACGTCTCTCAAATTCATCAAACCATCGCCTCACGGTGCTCAAACAAGGTGCTTCTCTCCCAAAAGCATGTTGAAGACGAGCGGCACAGTCTTGCGGAGAGAGAGAACTTTTAAAATCATAAAAAATCATCGCTCTAAAATCTTTTCGACTTAATTCCATTTTCGTTGCATACGTAGAACTTTGATGTGTGATAAAAAACAATTGACAAATGATTTCCCGCCAATTGCTTTTTTTTTATTACTAAGAAGGTTGCAACGTTTTAAAAATTATAACATTCGAAATTCAAATAGTTCCGATTAGCTAGAAGTGCAAAACTTTTAGTGGGCCCCATGTAATAGAGAATATAATAGAAGATATAATAGAGAAACTGTTGTAGGAGGCCTTTATGAACGCAATAAAAACAAAAAAAAATGGTTTTTAGAACTTTTGTCTGTTTGTCTGAATGTTTGAACACGCTAATCTCAGAAACGGCTTAACCGATTTGAATTTTTGATTTGAATTTGCGGTTTGGTTTTCAATCGTTTCATAAATATAAAAGTTATGTAGATCTAAAGTAACACGCAGGCGGTGCTGCGGGCAACAGCTAGTTATAAATAAATCACAAAAACTGAAATGTCATCGTCAGGATTCGAACCTACTTCAAGTTTATTCACCTGTATATTTCAGAAACGAGATAGAGCTGGGACAAAGTCGTGGTATCCATATAGTAGTGGCAGGCTGTGTGCCTCAGGGGGCCCCTCGCGCCAACTACTTGACGGGGCTCAGCGTAGTGGGAGTGCAACAGATTGATAGGATCGTTGAAATTGTTGAGGAGACACTTAAAGGTTAGTTTATTGATTGTTTTTGGATATTTAAAGCAATGAATATGCTGAACACGGATATCTATGGCTATTGTAGATGCAAATTCCTATCTACTATGATACTACGTTCCAAGTTCGAAGGACCAAGTAGGCTTTAAGAATAAATACACTTGTATTCTTCCCTACTATTTAATTACACATTTATTATTTACACAAGTACAAGGTTACACAACAAAACAGTAAACACAAACTGTTTAACGAACAAGTACACACGAAAAAATAAATTAACAAGAAATAAATCTAACCTAACTTACATAATAAACAAATGCTATATATAGTAGGCGCGACTTCTTACGACCGACCGACTCTGACGAGAATGACGAGTCGTCCGACTCTCTACGGGAAAGGTTCTAGAGTTTAAAAGGTGTCGTGCCTTTGCGATGCCCGCTTTTATGTGGGTCAAAAGCGCGGGAAACCTGCCTCCCACCAAGCTTTCAGGCTTGCCAACCGAACGTGTGGATTGGCTTGCCGCGTGTGGGCCAATCACAAGGCACAGTAAGATAGACTACAGACCCGCCATCTATCCCGCGTTGATGAACGCGACTCGTACGCACCAATCACAGGCATGTATGGCGAGTCAACAGGTCTGCCAACCGTATCTCGTAAGAACCAATCACAGACACGATTTAGTGACCGTGTAGTTAAAACAAGCTCAATTTGCGCGGCAAATGTGACCCACGTGGCTCGCGAGTGCTTGCGCACATGTGCGCTGACGAACAATGAAATGGTGCACGCCCTATAGGAACCAATTTGCGCGGCAAATGTGACCCCACGTGGCTCGCGAGCGCTTGCGCACATGTGCGCTGACGAACAATGAAATGGTGCACGCCCTATAGGAACCAATTTGCGCGGCAATTGTGACCCACGTGGCTCGCAAACGCTTGCGCACATGTGCGCTGACGAACAATGAAATGGTGCGCGCTCTATTGGAACCACGTGGCTCACCTATGAGCCTCAGGTAAATGCGTTGCCTACAATGGCATTCGTTACGGGTATTTGGAGCCCTAAGACAAAAATCTGAGGGATCAACAAACTACAGAACTTCAGTATCGCCTCTGGTTGTGGAGGTCAGATAGCAGTCCTGTCCTCTCCTGTTAAAAAGAACCAAGAGAGAGGTTCTCGAAGAAGGTTTTTGTGTATGTAATTTATCAAGTGGGCTAATCAACAGGCGTCTGCTTGTAATACATAAGAACTCTTTCCAGATAATCATAGCTCAGTCCAGATTTCAAGATCATCGTAGCTCAGTAGTCACAGCATTCCCTTTGTTGGGGAAAGGCCATAGGTTCGAGTCCTACCAATGACAACAGTTTTTGTGATTTATTTATAATTTCAATCTTAATATTGTAATCTTTCCAGGTCACACAGTCCGACTATTCGGTCAAAAGAAGACCGAGCAAGGCCGCAAAGCTGGCGGGGCATCTCTACTTCTCCCCAAAGTGCGCAAAAACCCACTTATAGAAATAATTCCCATCAACACGGGGTGTTTAAACCAATGTACTTATTGTAAAACAAAACATGCGAGAGGAGAACTGGGCAGTTACCCTCCAGAGGAGATAGTTGAGAGAGCGAGACAGTCGTTTACTGAAGGTGTTGTTGAGATATGGTTGACAAGTGAGGATACTGGTATGTCAACTAGTTGGGTTTGTGTCTAAAGTAAGGCCGTCGAGACGAGAGACAAAGTGTACACAGAACCTCGTTAATCTTATCCCGTATAAGATACCGTTTTAAGTTACAACGCGTTGTAATTTACAAACCTTACTAACCTAATAACGTGTCGCATTAGTACATGAGTACCAAGAGTATTGTTACTTGAAATAAATATTTGATTGATTGGTTAGTAGGAATCACAACAAAAAAAAATAACCCTAACCTAAAACGCGTTTTGTCTCGTGATAACTAGTTACAACTCGTTCTTACTAGTTACAACGCGTTGTAATTTACAAACCTTACTAACCTAATAACGTGTCGCATTAGTACATGAGTACCAAGAGTATTGTTACTTGAAATAAATATTTGATTGATTGGTTAGTAGGAATCACAACAAAAAAAAATAACCCTAACCTAAAACGCGTTTTGTCTAGTGATAACTAGTTACAACTCGTTCTTACTAGTTACAACGCGTTATTTCAAAGGCATTTTGTTACAACGCGTTGTAACTAGAAACGGGTTCTTGCGGTAGCATATACATTAAATGGCCATTAAATGGCTGCTAAAATTAAAATATTTTGATTTAATTAATTGCTGTGAAATCAGTATTTTTACTAAAAAACGAAGGTTTTTTGATTAACAGTTAAATATTACCCGTTAACTACCTAAATAGTACGCCTATATCCCCGAAGGGGTAGGCAGAGGTGCATTTGCCAGTATTTTTAGTCCCACGTAATAGGGGGCAAGTCTATTGCCGACACCGGGCACTTTTATAATGAATTATGACCAAAATGCCCGAATGAATTTAATAAAAAGTAGCAGCTATATTGTAATTTTGAAAAATTGCCTTGCGATGAAATGTTGATGAAAGGCAACAAAATCTTACGTGCCAGCAGCTGTGGCACAGCCAATTAAAGTCCTTGGTATTTCGGACTACAAATAAATAGTATATTTTCCAGGCACATACGGTCGTGATATCGGCACATCTTTGCCGGAACTGCTCTGGAAACTAGTGGAAGTAATACCTGAAGGTTGTAGACTCAGACTGGGCATGACCAACCCTCCGTACATCCTGGAACATTTGGAGCAAGTCGCCAAGATCATGCACCATCCAAGAGTCTACAAGTAAGAGCCACTGTGATACATAACTAGATGTCCTTCTACGAATATTTTGGGACTAAGATTGGGAAAATCGATCCAGCCGTTCTCGAGATAAACGAACGGCAATTCATAAGATATGATCTAATAAAAACCCGCCGTGGACCTTAAGGAACATACGAAAACAAAAAATCAACCAAGCGCGAGTCGGATTCGCGCACAAAGGGTTCCATAACAAAACGGTCAAGAAATTATGTTTGTTGTATGGAAGCCTCCAATTTATTATATTCTGTATTTTAGTGTTTGTTGTTATAGAGGCAACAGAAATACATCATCTGTTAAAATTTCAACTCTCTAATTTCTCTATTTTTATAGATAACTAACTGATCGCCGCAGCTCCGCCCGCGTGATTTAGTTTACTCGTTCCCGGTCCGTGGGAACACATTGCCGGGATAAAAAGTAGACTATGTTACTCAGGGTGAATGTAGCTTTCCAATGGTGAAATAATTTTTGAAATCGGCACAGTAGTTTTTGAGTTTATTCATTACAAACATCACACAAAAATACAAATCTTTCCTCTTTATAATATAATATAGTTGGTACGGAACTTTTCATGTGCGAGTTCGACTGGCACTTGACCAGTGTATTTTTAATTCGTACACTTGAAATTAGAGTGTCTTAATCGTTGTTTTTAAAAGTTTTGGGATAAAATTGAACGTAATTTGAAGACTCGTCCATTATATAGTGGTACTGCTTCTGAGTAGAGTAATGTCAAGTTTGCAGTACACGACATAGATTATAGTGAGGATATTGGTACTTTATTAAATTTAAGATAATAGTAAAGGGTATAGAGAAAAATAGGTAATATTTGACATTATTATATTGATTTAGTTTTAAGAAGACATTATACATGGGGCACACTAAAAGTTTTGCACTTCTAGCTAATCGGAACTATTTGAATTTCGAATGTTATATTTTTTTAAACGTTGCAACCTTAGTTATAAAAAAAAACAATTGGCGGGAAATCATTTGTCAATTATTTTTTATCACACATAAAGTTCTACGTATGCAACGAAAATGGAATTAAGTCGAAAAGATTTTAGAGCGATTATTTTTTATGATTTTAAAAGTTCTCTCTCTCCGCAAGACTGTGCCGCTCGTCTTCAAAATGCTTTTGGGAGAGAAGCACCTTGTTTGAGCACCGTGAGGCGATGGTTTGCTGAATTTGAGAGAGGTCGAGTTTCTTTACATGACAAATTTCGTGAAGGGCGGCCTTCAACTACCGTCAGCGAAAATAATGTGGCTACTGTTAAGCGGTTAATTGAAGAAAACCCGCGGATTACCTATGAGACAATTCAAGGACTATTGGGGATTGGTATGAGTCAAATCCAGAAAATTTTACACGAAGAATTGAAAGTTCGGAAACTTTGTTGTCGTTGGATCCCTCATGAACTGACAGCGGAGCAGAAGCGGGCTCGCGTGGAATGGTGCTCACAGATGCTACTGAAGTACGACCACGGACATTCTAATGCTGTTTATGACATTGTCACAGGAGACGAAACGTGGATTTATTGTTTTGAACCCGAAAAAAAACAGCAATCTTGTGAATAGGTGTTTGAAAATGAGAACAAGCCAACAAAAGTGAGGCAGGCGAGAAACGTTGGTAAAAAAATGATCGCGTTTTTTTTTTCTCAGCTATGGGTCCCACCTGTACAATTCTACTTGAAGATCAAAAGAGTGTTAATGCCGAGTGGTATTCTACCATTTTTTTACCCATTTTTGTTAGAAAAAGTTCGCGAAAGACGACTCAAAAGCCGCGTTCTCCTAAATCATGACAAAGCTTCTTCACACACGGCCAACAAAACAAAGTCATTTTTAGCTTCCGAAAAAGGATAACTCGTCACCCATCCCACGCATAGCCCCGACCTAGCACCCTGTGATTTCTGTATTTTCCCCAAAATCAAAGATTTGATGAGAGGTTTCACTTTTACCAACTCCGAAGACGCAGTGATAGCGTTCAATCAGCACGTAGAAAACATGCCTTCAGATCTGTGGTCCTCCTGTTTTAAAAAATGGTTCAATGGCCTGAAAAAATGTTTAAAATGTAAAGGAGAGTCTTTTGAAAAGCAATAAACATAATATTTTGGTTTTAACATGTTGTTTTTTTAAGTTCCGCAAAACTTATAGTGTGACCTATGTATTAGATTAATTGGTGAACTTTTCAAACAATTCAAAACTCAACAACAATTCAAACTTAAAAAATTGCATGCCGTGAACTCCATCCACCTTAGACAGAGAAGAAAACCTATGTCACCCATGTTTCTAGCAAATAAACGATTTGATTTGATTTGATGTATGATTTGATGATTTGATTTCTTCTCCTTCTTTTTTTAAATGTGTGGCTCCTTCGTTCACCGATGATTTTGCCAATGTCAAGGTAATGTTTGATAGTTCCAGTTGTGGGATACGTTATGAAACCACTGCTCGGTATTGCATGTGAGTGTCTAGTTTGATTCTCCGATGATTCTGCCAACGACAAGGTGGAGAGTAAATGCAGCTTTGATTAAATTGGTAAATTAGGTAGCTCGTTGAACTTGCTAACTGAAAATGGTTAGGAGTGATGATTTGATTTGATACAGCACGTTGTACACTGCAGGTTCCTGCACGTGCCGGTGCAGTCGGGCAGTGACGCCGTGCTGGCGGACATGCGGCGGGAGTACTCGCGCGGGGACTTCGAGCGAGTCGTGGACTACTTGACCGACAAGTCAGTACACACTAATTACTTACTTACTTAACTCGATGTCTTCGGACCGATGCCCGAAAGTTAACGGTTTTCAAGATCACACACACATATCACGCCTATATCCCCGAAGGGGTAGGCTGAGGTGCATAACACACCCACAATTTGCCAGTATTTTTAGTCCTACGTAATAGGGGGCAAGTCTATTACCGTCACCGAGCACATTTATAATGGGTTATGTTCAAAATGGCCGAATGAATTTAATAAAAAGTAGCAGCTAAATGCCTTACTATGAAATGTCGATGAAAGGCAACAAAATCTTACGTGCCAGCCGATGTGGCACAGCCAATTAAAGTCCTGAGCGTCTTGGACTAAAACGTTTTTTTTTTCAAAAGACTGTTTGTGATTAAATTAAATTCCACAGAGGGTTCCTTACCAAAAAGAAAAAGAAATCACGTTTGTTGTATGGGAGCCCCCTTAATTATTTATAAATTTTTTTTTTAGTATTTGTGTTATAGAGGCAACAGAAATACATGATCTGTGAACATTTCAACTTTCAACAAAAACAACTCACTCTTTGTGCGTGAGACTGACGAGCTCTGGACCGGGTTTTTAATTGAAAACTGATACTTCCCGCGTGGTACCAATGTCAATTTGGACCCATACCGACTATTTGAAGCCTTTATTTTTTGTTAAAATTATATCTTTATTTATGTACATTTTTATGCTCAGTTAAAGTACAAAGGGGTACTTAATGCCATAGGTATTTTATCTAACAGTCAACCTTAGGGTGATCTAGAGAGAATTTGTAGTGGATGCTCAAAGGTTAAGATGGATAAGACATGGAGAAATATGTCCGAACGGAATTATTATTCATAATATTATGATAATCAATAAATTTTAATACTAATAACTACTTACATAGCTAGTACTTTAAATACATATATTACGTCTATAAATCTACATAATAAATAAATAATTAAATAATTTTTTTTTTGGACATTCTCCCACGACGTCATCTCGCCCAAATTAAGCTAATATAAGCTTGTGCTATGGGATCTAGACGACTGATAAACATACTTATATATTTCTAAATACATACATTACATAGAAAGTACCCAAACTCCGAAACAAACATTTGTGAATCGCACAAATAATTTGATTCGACCCGGAATCGAACGTAGGACCTCAGGGATGGCAGTCGCATACCACTGTGCCACCGAGGCAGTCGAAAATAATATATACTACTTACCTATAATTAATAAATATCTGCAAATATCTATATATTTAATACGACAATTTGTCTGTCCGTCAGTCGCGTTTTTTAATTATAATTAATAATACATACATTTGCATGTTTTTTTTTTTTTTTTTAATATAAATTTGAGGCGATATAAAGTTGGCCGTGATTACTAGTATCTATATACAAGGAAAGAAAAGATTCTATACAGTGATGATAACTCAGCCTAAGTGATGTCATTCCCCAGAATCCCGGGTATCACTATCGCGACAGACATCATATGCGGGTTCCCAGGGGAGTCGGATACGGACTTCGCGGACACCATGAAGTTGTGTGACAAGTATAGGTTCCCATCGTTGTTCATCAATCAGTTCTTCCCCAGACCTGGCACGCCGGCCGCTAAGATGACCAAAGTAAGTATCCTACTGTCACTGCAATACCTTGTAATTGGCCCTTACACAGCCTTGTTACAGGCTCGTGGTCTACTGGTAACCGGCTATGTAAACACATTGCTAAGGTTCATCTTTTTCTTTTTTTTAAAACGTGGCTCCATCGATGTTTATCGATGATGTCGCCTATGTCAAGGTAATGCTTGATTTTTCCCGCACAGAAGAACTAGTTACTCTGAACTAGTTCGTGGTGCGGGACAAGGAAACGTTGTTTGGCATAACAATTTGCCCACCGCCAGAGGTAACCTAACCAGCCACGCGCTCCGCAAATACCCAAGTCCCATTGCAAAGGTAAAGCAACATCTAGCCAGGTCGGTTTTAGGATGAGACCCCTCCGTGCCTCGGAGAGCACGTTAAGCCGTCGGTCCCGGTTGTCATACGAACATCTATGGCAGTCGTTAGGGGTAGATGGAGCCCTAAAAATAAAAATTCTCGTAGTCTAACTACAGAACTTCGATATCGCCCATGGGTTGTGGAGGTCAGATGACAGTCGCTTCACGCAAAATATCGAAGTTCAGCTAAATCGCAGTTAGTTGAGAAAAGGCTCGGTGGATGATGACACAGCCTTCCATAGTGGTTAGTTCCTCGACTACCGCTAGATGTCGCTCTGGCGACACCGTAAGTCGCGACATTAGAGGTCTCGGGCTAGTGGTGTCTCGGTCAGTTGGTAGAACGTTCCTCCTCGAATAGGAACAGTTACTGTTTCGAGTCCAGCTTCTGTAATTCCTGATGTAGAATTATTTTTCCCTTAATCAAGTTTGGTATACAGATAGTTAAATTAATTTTTCACGTCATCTAGCCGAAACAAAGCTACATGATTAATGTACTTACCTAAATACGTACCTATAATCATATGTATGTATAATTATATAGTAGATTTAATGACAAGGGAGTAAAATGATATATTCTCTTCGGCCGCCCTCTCATAACTACAGGTTCGTAACCAGTTGAGAACGAGGAAAAAATGATCCGTGTTCGAAACCAGTTTCGAGAGAAGAAGGTTTTTTCCTTACTCGAAACCACGGTTTCGATCAAAGAATTTTATTATTTGTGTGTGTCGATTGATAATCAATTGACGTGCTGTCCACCACGGAAGCTGTAGTAGGAGGTAAGTAGGTAGGTACTTACAGTTATAATTGGGGTGTAGAATTTATTATTTGTGATATTGATAATTGATAAAAAAGAAAACATATTATAGAAGAATGTAATATTATATTTGAAATTAATTATTTAGTTAAAATGAAAATGAAAATGGGGATATTATTTCCAAACAATGTCCTACTGTAATTTTGTTCTCTTTTAATTCCATTATTGAATGATCAATTTCTTCATCTATTTCAATGTAGTTCGCCGCTTTTTTGGTGCACTTCTTGAAGACATCCGTAACTTTGGTCTCTTTAGACAATCGTTCTAATAAATTGGCAAAGATGCATTGATTGCATGGGTGATTACATAGATTAATACAAATAACGTTTCATTTTTTCATAAAAAACGGCAATGTCATAGGTTAATATTAATTGGGTTTTTTCGTAACCACTAGGTTTCGAGTAAGGAAAAAACCTCATTCTCTCGAAACTGGTTTCGAACACGGATCATTTTTTCCTCGTTCTCAACTGGTTACGAACCTGTAGTTACGAGGGCGGCCGAAGCGGATAAATTGTTGTCGAAGGCGCTATTTTGAATCCAGAGCGAAGCGAAGGATTCTAGATTAGAATCACGAGAGTAGCGAGGGATTCAAAGTACGTCGCCTGAGAAAGAATAATTTTACTCTCGAGGAATATTCGCGCGTCTTGTTTTTTTTTTTCAGTTGGATTTGTATGAAAGATTCATGTTCCAAATTCGAATTTCATTATTGCCCGCTAAAAAGTCTCAGAACAAATAAAGAGCTACTTTAGGCGTACTTATGTGGGAACAAAACGCCACTTTTTGAATAGAAGTGACGAAATACATTTTTTTACAGGTACCCCCAAAAGAAGTAAAGAAACGTACCAAATTACTATCCGAACTGTTCCGTTCATACGAACCGTACGGCCACAAAGTCGGCGAGACACAAAACGTTCTTGTAACAGATGTATCTCACGACAAAAACTATTTCGTGGCCCACAACGAATACTATGAACAAGTGTTGGTCCCTAAAGATGATAAATATATGGGGAAAATGTTGCCAGTAAAGATTATTAGTGCGACGAAATTCTCTATGGTCGGGCAACCCATAGACAAGCCGAAGATGATGGGTTTGACAGCTCCGTTGAAAAAAGGCGAGGTGTCCGGGGTTCCATGTTCGGAGAAAAGAAAAATGCCTTTAACGATATTAGTGCTGTTCGCTGCCGTTATTTTAAGATTGTTTTGGATAATTTTATTATAAAATAAATTAGGTTTAATATTTTGGTGTTTTTATTTATTCACTCGACAGTAGTGTCACTGTCATATTAGTCTAGCTATAAGGTTCAAAATTCGTGACGCTTGTGTCCGACACTGAGCAAGTCCTGTCTTCATGGCGACGACGCACACTGACACTAGTGTCGGGTACTGGGAATGTCGACAGTGTACATACGCTTACACTAGTGTCGGACACTGGGAATGTCTGATTTCTTGGCCAAACCTTCAGTCGGTCACGAATTGCTTAGTTGAGTCTATGCACTGTGTTCAAATTATAAAACATTACCTAACTTTGAACCTGTAAAAGGTTCTACGTGCTCTAATACAGCTAGAGTTACTATAACTAACTACTCGTAAAATAGTCATAAAATCATAATCTTTCAATAAAAATATCGAACTCAACTTGGACTGACTCTCTCATAATGATGATAATTGATACCTACACAATACGTAACAGAAACTAAAGTTTTGAATATAACAAAAACTGGTTAAAACAATAGATTATATATCTAGTTGATGACAATAGGATCGCACGCCCTGATGACTCCATTCATGATACATTATAAAAGGTAACACCCAACGTCGTCGTTAGTAGTTTGACAGAACCATATCGCGAGAACAATATGGCGGCGACATATAATCAACCGACTAATAAAAGACAAAAAACGAGGGAACAGAGACAAGATAATGTAGATTATTTTCAAGGTATGTATTTTTTTTACATGTTAGGATATTTGCTCATAATGCCATGTAGTCGCTTCGATTATGACAAAATAACTTATACAACTTTTTTAATAGTAGGTAAGTGCCTATTTCCGAAGTTAAATATCTACTGAATGGATTTATTTCACATGTGTTGCGCTTATTTACCACATTTCACCTGCTGACATCACCTGGGTGGACCGTGGAAAGTTTTTTTTTACAGCGGACCACCTGTGACCACCTGGGTGTTACGTGGGAAATATAAAATTTCCACCGTCCACCTCAAATGTACCAGGAATACATAACAACATAAGAGCCTTCAAGATTTTAAATTCTTTTGAATTCAGTGAAAACCGATTGAATGTTTGAACTCGTGGTTTTCACAAACGTGACTAAGCTCGCAACATTATACCTTGGCTTTTCCAAATGTTACACAATATAAATCCCATAAACAAAGGTCTTTGGAAGGACTCTAACCAGGGACATTTCCCTTACATGGAGTCCTAATATTTACTAGCGGAAGCCCACGGTTTTAACCGCTTGACAAATTATGTACACAACCTTCCTCAAGAACCACTACTGCGGTTTTCTACAATGGATATTGTAGAAAACCGCATCAATATGCGTTGCATAGTTTTAAAGATCTAAGCATACATACGGACGGAGCGACTTTGTTTTATAATATATGCTGTTCTCTTTGAGACAGTCTTGAAAATGCCTCGTATGTCGACGTTTATAATGTCTTCTATTTAGCGAAATAAGTGCAATTATATAAAAAATTCAACATCTTACCCCATTGTTTTATCATGGACTTTCGCCAGGTAACGCCTGATTCCATTCAATATTATAACATGTAGTCATGTTCAGCATGCTTATAGTTTTGAAAACAAAATTATTTAAGCTTTATACCTATAATTTTGTATGTCAGATCTGGGTATTCCACCGGGATCTCTTCATTATCCCTATTCCCTAGATAACTAAAGTAGGTTCACTAACTAAATTCCAGGCATAGACAAGATAGAGTATAACAACATGGCGTCGCCATCCGAGTCGACGAGCTACCGATACTATAACAGCTCAGAGCGGGTCCATTCTCGTACTATGGAAGAGTGGCTTAAATATAGCGTCTCTCTCACTGAGTTTAGAAGTCATGGTCTGTATACACTTATTTAGTTTTAGTTGCCTATTCTGGTGTTAAGGCACCCTACCAACATCTACAGGGTCTCAAGTCATCCTCACAGGCGAGGGCAAATATACTCCCCACGAACGTCAATAGGCTTGCTACCTACTACGTGGGGATAATGAAGTAAGTTACGATGCGTGAGTGTAATAAGCGCCTCTGTCTGTCCGTTCTGTATTCTATCTATGCCCGCTTGAATTAGTTTTATCGTGTAAATAGTTAAGTATACTTACTTGCTTATGATTAGATGAAAATGAAGAGTAGATAGCGAAAATCGTATGCCAGGATCGTAGCAAGTGCAATTTCATAGTCTTTGCGTAGGCTCACAATCGATATATATTTACATATATATAAAAATATTGTAAGTTTTTTTATTTCAAAAAGTCCCGCTTCGATATCCGAGCTGTCTACAAGTATTTTTTATAAATCTGGTCACGCCTCTGGCCTCTTTCCCATTGGGGAGCCCAAGGCGTGACTAAGTATGATTAGTTTCACGAACTACCTACTTGATAGGTAAGGAATCGGAACTGCCTGTAGGTGTCCCAACGTGGCCAAAACGTTAGTTAGAAATCAGTTACCTATCTACATATCGCACAGAAACTCAACAGTTATTACAGGCCACGAGGTCACCCGGTGGCTGATAAAAGATAAATGTTCCGTTTCATACCCGGACCGGTGACTGATGACTTTTTGAGATCATAGAGGTAGATAAATTTTAGGCTAGGTTATGACTGCCTCGGTCGCGCAGTGGTATGAGTATGCGACTACCACCCCTGAGGTCCCAGATTCGATTCCGGTTCGAATCAAATTATTTGTGCGGTCCACAAATGTTTGTTTCGGAGTTTGGGTATTTTCTATGTAGAATATCTATGTCTTTAGGAATATATAAGTATGTATATCAGTCGTCTAGATCCCATAGCACAAGCTTATATTAACTTTATTTGGGCTAGATGACGTTGTATGAAAATGTCCAAAAATATTTATATAAAAAAAAAAACGTTTTTATAGATATGCCCGAAGTTGTGGGCAGTAAGTGCATTACACACGCCACTCTTTGCCAGAAATTTTGTCGTTCCCACGTAATTGGGGGCAAGTCTATTACCGTTACCAGCATCTATAGAAAATCCATAACCGCTAATTGAAATCGAAGTTCTAACAGCCAGGACAGATGTTACATACCATTAAATAAAATCTCTTCAGTCCGCTTTCAAATTTCAAATACAAATGATATATGAACTGAACAAATTTGTTCATAGATGTTTTTGAAACATCTTCCATAATATCCTAAGTCGAGATCTTATATTTTGATCGAATATAATAAAATCAATTACAAACTATTACTACAAGCGTTTCAATACCTCCCAACAACCACTTCAGTATGTAGACTGTTTATTTTTTTAAGACTATCACCGTGGCCGTCAACCAAACTCCCGCCCCTGGGACGACGCAACAGATTCTTTAGAAAACCACAAACGATCTATAAAGGCGCTATTTGATTTGTGTTCCAAACTTGGTACCAAGTATTGGACAGCGTTCGATACTGACTTGGTACCCTGGACAGAGGCGTGGGACGAGAATAAGGGCTATTGGGACGATGTAGTCGAATATATTCAGGAGTTGAACCAGAGATATCACATGAAACTATTGTGGGTAGCTGCAGACCTACACTCGCATCCGAGGTAAGTCAGATCTATCATTAAATAACCAGTAATATAAAGTAACTAGGTGCTGCTACGCTGGCGTCAGTCACCCTGCGCTGCTGCATATTGAGCGGAGTGTTTTCGGTAACAGTACAAAAAGCGCGCGAAATTTCTCCCATAGGTTTAACATGTAAATTTTGTTTCCTCAAATAAATATTTTTTGGCGCCTTTTTTTAAAATTCTGACTCCGTCACATGTTTTGCACTTAAATATAGTTTAATTTACTTCAAAACTTTCTAGAATCCGCCAAGTAGTTACTAACATACAGCGTTACATTTAATCGTATTGGAGTCGCTGTATGGGATCAATAAAAAATTAAAATAAATATTTTGGACGTTCACACACAACGTCATCTAGCCCAAACTAAGCCATAAGCTTGTGCTATGGGATCTAGACGACTGATAAACATACTTATATATTTCTAAATACATATATAATATACATAGAAAATGCCCAAACTCCGAAACAAACATTTGTGGATCACACAAACATTTGATTCGACCCGGGAATCGAACCCGAGTCGAAAGCCGATGCGCTACCGACCACGCCACCGAAGCAGTTATATAAAGTATTAGTTTTAGATTTAAGATTACTGCTCTGCTAGTATTACTAATGGTACATACTTACCTACCTAATTTAGATTGCCTGCCTGAAGTTTCGATCAGGTTACACCGGCCGTGGAATGTAAGCTTAACGTCAGGCAATGGAACCTGATAAAACAGTAGAAATTGTGTGGTACCTTAATCCATCTTAAAATTACCAAAAAATAAATGTGGTTGATAATAATATAAAGAGATTAATAGAACATAATAAATGTTTTTTTTTTTTCATTTTTGTGCAATTACAGACGCACGTCTGTAATTGCACGCTAATCTTCGAAGTCTCTGAATGGATTGTTGCGTTTTCAAGTACCTACCTACTTATAAATTGAGCTCAGTTCAGGGCAACATACCTAGGTAGCTACATAGCTAAGGTTTTTTTATTCGTCATATCCCCGCGGCCTCTGCAGGCATCAGCTAATTAAAATAAAGTAATCTGTGGTAAAGGTATATAAGTACCTAAAAGGACTTGAAACTAAGCCATAAAACCCCAAAAAAAATTGTACCTAGGTAGGCCACATTATTTATCGTTTATTGGTAGGTAATATTTTCAGATATTCAGCTGGGACTTTTACCAGCAACGATGCATCCGTATTTGTACGAGCAGCCGCCCAAATTAAGAGATGTTTAGAAATGTCACAGAGATTGAACGCAGAATGCTTCCTAATATGGCCGCATAACGAAGGCTACCATTCGCTCTTTCAAACAGACGTGGCAAGAGAAATAAAACTATTCGCTAAATTATTGAAACTAACTGCTGAATACAAAGAAAGGTTAAATTACCGATGTCAGTTGCTTATAATGCCATACAACGATAATTGTTATAGTAGAAATTATTACTATAATAATTGGCAACACTCGGGTGCGCGGGAAAATAACCTTGTTCATTCATACATGTGGGATGTGACTAGCTGTTTATATTTGTTGAAGAGTTATAATTTAGAGCGATATTACAAGATATTTGTCACACCTGGACATCATGTGTATATGGCCAATGTGTAAGTTGGTTTTCAAATTGTTAAGTTTAAGTAATTGTATACCAGAATTAGACTACCTACCGATAGAAATTATTGCAAAACGTCTCTGATTTGGTCGAAATACGTTTGCCTAGGTCGACCTTTACGCTGTTCATTATCTACGCTCTTCTCGCCTAAACCATCCAAGCATCTGCTTTTCTATATTAGTTCGTTTTTGGCGATAATCTCTCGTAATGGTTGTGGTGGACAAAGTCCGACGCGTGCCACTGGAAATTCTTTCTAGTGGTAACCAGAGGGGCTCGGCAATGGACGTAGGAGCGGACACGGCCTTGTGCCGTAGAATTAATAATATAAGGGCTCGTGGGCACAGTGGTGAAGTACCGGAGTGCAAGTTTTAATCCTACTGTTTAACGAGAATTACCACGCCTGCTTGCTACGCTGCGCGCCGCAGGAGTGATTTATATGGATGTTAATATTTATTTTTTCAAAGGTACAATATGTTTGGTGGCGTGTCAGTAACTGACAGTTGGGATCATTACGACAGTAAATCTTTAACGCTAATGATGAAATGTATTGTTGATCAAGTAAGTGATGTGTTTTGAACGATTTATGATTTATAGTTGGTAGTTTGGTAGGTCCTGTTAGTGTTGCCACTTATTAAAACAATATCGATTTTTTTATAAAATATTAACTGTCTACTTAGCTAATTACCGCGGTTCGCCAACGTTATATAGTTTTATTGTTGCCATTATTCGACGAATTATGATTTGGTGAATTCCGATTCGACGAATTTAATGTTTACGACGAATTATGTTTTCGACGAATCTCTTCTTAGTCGTACACTCTTGACAGAGTGGACGTGACTGCCGATGGACTAGGATGCCCCGTCACTCCCCTCGGCAAAGGCAGCTGCTCGTCGAGCGATGCGCCTCCACTTCTGCCTTTGCCTTGCACTGCGAGCACATTCCACCGCGGTTGATTGCGTAGTGGATCTGATGAGATCAATCCAACGGTTTGGGGACCGACCCCGAGGGCACAACCCTCCACGCGCCCTTGCACGCAGCACGACCAACCTCTCCATAAAGCTCTCCTTTCTAGAAATATGCCCAAAGAACTTTAATATTCGTAGCTGCACAGTCGACGATAATCTATTTTTTACATGAAGTTCATTGAGGATGGACTTATTGGTGCGGAACGCAGTCCAGGGTATTCGTAGCATGCGTCTCCAGCACCACATCTCTAATGCATCTATTTTGAGGCGATCCTGTTTTCGAAGTGACCAGGTTTCGGCCCCGTATAAAAATATCGGAAATACTAGACACTTCATCAGGCGAACTTTTGTGTTTCTGGTTATTCGGTTGTCCTTCCAAACTTTCTGCAATCGCTCCACCGCAGATCTGGTCATAGCGGATCGGCGGTGGAGCGCCAACCACTCGCACTCCCGCTGTACCATCTGTATAAAGCCGCTTTAGTAGGTAAATCAGATGATTCGGTACTCCCATCTCTACAAGGACTTCCCAGAGACACTCCCATATTACAGTGTCGAAAGCTTTCCGGAAATCAACAAAGCATATGTAAAGTGGTTTATTGAATTCTCTGGCTTTCTCGATCAGTTGGCGCAGTATGAATATCTGTTCACGTGTGCCTCTTCCTCTCACAAATCCTGCCTGTTCCGGTGCAATTTGGCTCCAGAGGTATGCCTGTAGTCGGTATTTATGATATGAAGCAACACTTTACTGGCGTGTGATATGAGTGAGATAAGCCTAAAATTGTTGTATTTCTTAGTGGAGCCTTTTTTGTGCAGAGGCACAAACATAGAACGAGACCAGTCTTCTGGCCACATTCCAGACTCCCAAGTCCTGCTGCAGATGGTATACAAAAAGTCCACTCCGGTTTCACCCATTGCCTTAAATACTTCAATTGGGATCTCATCTACACCAACCGCCTTATCACTCTTCAAATGCTTTATAAGCATCGCACTTATATCGCACTTCATCACGCAGGATATTAGGTTCTCGGTCACCAATAAAGGTCAGGGTACTCAAGATGTTTGATGGAGAATTATTTGCGAAGAGACATCTACAGTATTCCTTCCAGACGTTGACTATATCTTTGATTTCAGTAACTGGCACCCCAGATGCATCCTCTATTAAATAAAAAATAAAATAAAATAAAATAACGTTTATTATCTTTGAAATTTTTAGAAAATTATTTAGATTCGTCAAAAGTTGGTGTGACTCTACCGAGGGTTCCAAAATGCAACGAGACTGAGAAGAGCCCTCAAGAAACTCAGTTCGGCTTTTTTCCAAAATATTTCATCTTAAATCTAATACAGAGTTATTTAGAAAGGAGCAATTCGTGTTACAACCAGGCCGCCTTGTCATCTAAGAAATCATTAATACTATAATAAGCTTTATGGCACAATTTACGTTTTATTAGTTTTTTAAATTTATTAACAGATAAATTTGCTATTTCGGTTGACAATGTATTGTACATTCGAATAAAGTTCCCCGCAAAAGAATTACTCACTTTATGAAGCCTAAATTTAGGAATAGCCAGTTTATCCTTATTTCTTAAGTTTAGATTATGATTATCACTATTTTTCACAAATTTACTTTTGTTCTTGTGGGTATACAATAAAATTTCATAAATATACTGTGAATACACTGTAAGGATGTTAATATGCTTAAACTTATCTCTTAATGACTCCCGAGATTCCATCATTAAATTGTTTTCGACAAAATTTCAGTAAATCCACGACTTACGGCGTGGCCAGAGCGCCACCTTCAAGTCTGGCCCCGGACCAGAGTTTTTGCAACTAAAATTGTGAAATTATTCTTTATCAATGTTTGCACGGTCTGTACTATGTTCTATATCTTATTTTTTTCTGTTTAAAAACAGTGCTGACCATAATTTAAACTTATTAGACTACGTTTTTATATTTATTATTATTTATAAGCGAACGTTTCGTTTTTCTATTCTCTTTAATTAGGTAAATATGTTAATGAATTTTAATTAAACAACAAATATACGGTTTAAAATGGCTATTTGAAACAGAGATTTAAAATCGTGTAGAAAGTTACGACGTTTCGTTGAACACTGTTGCTTTTAAGCCGTGTAGCCATCAAAAATCTCTGCTTTAAACATTTATGGCAACACCACTGTTACAGGGTACAACGCCACCTGGCGGCATAAATTTGAAGCTGTACCATCGAAAAGAGAGTGATTTGCGCGAAGTTACAACCAGTTACGTGAAGTATATCGATGCTATTGCGAAATCACTAAAACTGGCGTGTAGTGTGATCGCTGAGCAGATTATATCTAAGCATGTCCAGGTTGGTTTCTTACTAGCTAATCACCGCTGCGTGAAATAGTTCTCGTTTCCCGATTCCCGCGGGATCACATTACGAGGATAAAGTGTCCTATGTTACTTGAGGATAATGTAGCTGTATCAGTAAAAAAATTCAAAATCGGTTCAGTAGTAAGGAACGTATTTAATTTAAACAAACCATGAATCTCAATCTCTTTTTTTTGATAAATGTTAAATATACCTACTCATATTTTTTTTGGATAAAAATAGTATTACTACTACTATTTAACTAGCGGACGCCCGCTTGACAAATATACACAGAAACCTCCCTCGAGAACCACTCTATCCATTGGTGAAAACCGCATCAAAATCCGTTGCGTAGTTTTACAGATCTAAGCATGTAGTGATAGTGATGTATGTTGCAGCAACGCTACTCATCGTACTATACGGGGTTCGGATCCCGGCTCGTTGGTAATGACATCACAATGGAGGAATGCGAAGAATATTTCAAGTAAGTACAGTAGCGCTCACAAGTGCATACCACATAATATTATGTACCTACCTAGTATAATATACAGACTTTTGCGATTATAAACTGTGTCCCAAGACCATTTTTTTAATCCGCATCCCTAGGCCGCGGTCGAACCTACGTACATTACCGAGCGCCTCCGGTAAGCACTAAGAGAATTCCCACTGGCGCCCGGCGGACCTTGGCCACCTGTGTCGCAGCTGCGTGGTGGTCGGGTGTTACCCCGCATCTTTGGGGGTCAGGTTTTATCCCGCGTCGGTGAGTGAAGACGTGCGTGAGGTGAAGCCCCCGGCACGCAGCCCTTCTAAGCAACCCACCGTCCTCAGGCCCCGATCATGGAGGTAGATGGTCCTGGGCGTAAATGAGTCAGATTTCGGACCTTAACAGAGAGGGTACGCTCCCTCACCCTACCGGCCGCCTCCTTCACGAGCATAACCTGGTTCCAAGACCATGCTACAAAGAGGGAAAGTATGTTTTTTAAGTAGTAGATAAAAATTACTGAAAGAAGACTTCATATTGATTTTTAAAACAGTCAACTGCATTCATAGATATAAAAATGATCACCTTTATTTTTAAGAAACTTAGCATCACTACATATTATAAAACAAGTCGCTTCCGTCCGTATGTATGCTTAGATGTATAAAACTACGCAACGGATTTCGATGCGGTTTTCACCAATGTATAGACGAAGGTTTTTGTGTATATAATTTGTCAAGCGAGCAAAACTGCGGGCATCCGCTAGTATTAAATAAAAGAAAGGCCATTATAAATTATTATACATTTTAACACGTGAAATCTTCCCAGTATAACCTTTCTCTGGAGCCTTTTGTTCCTATCGGTGTCTTAAAATGCGTTTTTATATCATTTGGCAGATTCGATTCCCGGTTCAGGATATTTTCAAAAATTTTGTATACATTAAAAATTGTTCTCTCTGAGACAGTCTTGATAATGCCTCGTTTAGAGGCGAAACAATTGTCGACGTTTTGTTGTCCTTTTAATTCTGCGAAAAATTAATGCTATTATATAATTTAAAAAGTTTTTTCTTAAAACATTTTACTTACCATTGTTTTGTCATGGATTTTCGCCAAGTAACGCCTGTTTCTATCCAATATTTAATTAAAAATTGTTTTTAAAATTAAAGTGAAGTCTTCAGTAAAATGGTCTATCTACAATATTTAAGACACTCTTCTTCCATGTAGAATGGTCTTGGGACACACTGTATATGTATATTAGGGAGTCTTAACCGACATTCGCTTGTTACAGAAAGAACCAGAATACTCAAACAGAGGTAGTGTCGCGACATGAGCACCTTGACATCGTGTTTCAACGCCATCTTGACGCCTGTGACCATATATAACTGCATTTTCTTGGACAGCCATGCATGAACTATACGAATGCTATTGCTAGCCTATAATACTAAGTCTGACCAATAATTATGTAAACGTTTGAGTCAAAAATACACGTCAAAATTTGACACAACAACCGACTTTAAATTTGACACAACAACCGACTTTAAATTTGACACAACAACCGACTTTAAATTTGACACGACAACCGATTTTAAATTACTAAAATGGGACCAAATTAAAATGAGGAGTTCGATTTTTGCTGAGCGCACGGCTGGTGCCTCTGGCGCTCCGCAAAACTCGGGCTCCCAGATACTCACATACCGAACAACGTTTCTTGTCCTGCACCTGGAGCTAGTTAGGAATAACTAGTTCTTCTGTGCGGGACTATCAACTAATCAAGCATTACCTTGACATTGGCGAATCATCGATCAATATCATATAAATTAAAATGAGACCACTTGGGAAGTAGAAGCTTTCAATTTAAAAAATATGTCGTATGTAAAATAATATGTCATTATGTGTATAGTGTCGCTTCACACAGTCAAAACATAAAAAATAAAATAATAATGTAAACATACAGTTTGAGAATTGAGAACATCCTCCTTTTTTGGAAGTCGGTTGAAAATTAACTAGATACAGATATTCGTACATACTTTTGTACACTTATGAAATAAATAAAATGTAAAAATGTATACATGTTTTGTTTATGACTGTACCTGATCCCCATATAGCTTGTAGCTTAGCTTCTGTACAAGATACGGCGTTTTCACATTGCACGATAACGACGCACGATATCGTCTATAATATCGTGAGGATATCGTGTAATATGAAAACGCCCATACGATCAAAAATGCTGCCCGAACTAACTTTGAAATTTCATAATTACATAATTATGTACTTTTTAGTTCGACATAGATTTGTTAAACTCAATAAAGAATATGGCCCAGTTAATTTAAGGAAAATCTCTGAATTCTTCTAACCTGGCTGGAAATTTGTATAAACTTATATTTAGACATCCTAAAAGTTGTGTCAAAACCTACATATGGTAGGGTGTCCGCGTCTATTAAAATTTGAGGTCAAAAGGTCGGTTTTGACACAACTTTAGGATGTCTAAATATAAGTTTAAACAAGTCAGCCAGGTTGAAAGAATTCCGAGATTTTCCTTAAATTAACTGGACCAAACAAATAAATATGTTTTTGTTTTGATTAAACGTACAAACATACATATCAACACGCCTATAACCCTAAAGACGTAGGCAGAGGTGCATTACAAACCTACAGTTTCCCAGAATTTTTTTTTTGTCTTATGTAATGGGGGGCAGCCTATTGCCGGGCCCGGGGCGATGTATGGTGCGGCAGGCAGGGGTCCAGTGGGGGCGGAGCGGAGTCTAGTGTGGGTGGTGTGGGTCGATTCGCCGGCCAAGGAGACCATTAGCTACGGCGTTGCCGCGGTGCCCGCAACACAGTCATGGGGCCCGCCTGAGACCAACCACCCCAGTAGGCTGCCCCACATGTTGCGCATAATCCTATTGTGGGGTCGCCGCTCCGGGTGGTAACCGGTGTGGGGTAGCGGCGGCCTTGCATCAGGGGGGTTTGGGAGCCCTTCCGTCCGGCGGGTCGGCTCCGACCTAACCACACGGTTCTAAACGAAGCTAGCCTCTGCACTTTGTCACTTACTGCCGCACCAAATATCGCCCTGTCTTCACGCTTCCCCATATCTCACCATGACAGTGCAACAAGTTAATAGACGGTACACAGCGGCCCCTAGAAACCCCACAAAGTTGACTTCGTTTGAGGTGGAGTTCGCGAATATCCGCGGACTCCATGCGAACCTCGATACTGTCCACCATCACCTGGAGTCGGCACGACCTTCTGTGATGTTCCTAACGGAGACACAGATACGCCGCCCTGACGACACGCGGATCTTACCTCTGTTACCCGGGCTATATCATTGAGGAACAATTCCGCGATAAAGCCGGGGTGTGCGTGTTCGTTAGGGCGGATGTTTGCTGCCGCGCGTTGCGCTGTCTGGAGAACCCCTCCTACTCCGTCCTTTGGCTGCACGTGGATCATGCCTCCATGAGCCAGATCTACGTGTGCGTCTACCGCTCCCACACAGGGGACACTGGGACAACAAGGCTTTTCGAATACCTCAGCGAGATGGCTGACGACGCGCAGGTGCGGTTCCCGAATGCTGACCTGGTTTTCCTGAGGGACTTCAACGGTCATCGCGTTGAGTGGCTGGGGTCCCTTAGGACAGATCATGCTGGACGAACCGCCCATGCATTCGCTCTCTCCCAGATGGTACAGGGGATCACCCGGATAACTAACAGGTCAGACCACACGCCCGCCTTGCTGGATCTACTGCTGACGAGTCGCCCAGCCCAGTAATGTGTGTTGGTACGCGCCCCACTGGGTACTTCCGACCACTGTGTGGTGCATGCCAGCTTGAAAGTGCCACCTCCTGCTCGTGCTGAGCAAATGACTCGACGATTATGGCACTACTCGTCGGCAGACTGGGACGGTCTCCGCGATTACTTTGCGTCCGTCCCGTGGAGCCAGCGCTGCTTTGTAGGGAAGGCGCCTTCGGATAGCGCTGCTGCCGTTGCTGGCGAGATCAGTCTAGGGATAGAATATTATATCCCATACACTGATGTCGCCAGCATCCGCAAAGCCCGCCCCTGGTTCGGGCGTGAATGTGCCGAAGCTGTCCAGAAAAAACAGTCGGCATATCGCGCCTGGGTCAGGGCTCGGGCGGCACGTGACCCGAACGTGGGCCGCCTCAAACAGTGTACAATAGGGCCACTAGGTTCAGCAAGAGGGCCTTGAAGTGATCGGATGCCCAACGCGTCGCGCGGCTTGGTCAGGAGCTCACATCCCATCCCAAGGGCAGCCGTGGATACTGGCAACTGGCCAAAGCCGTGCAGTCCAATTTTTGCCAACCCTCGCTGCCACCACTGCGTCATCCTGATGGATCACTGGCTCACAAAGCCCAAGAGAAGGCGGACATGCTCGCAGACCTCTTTGCGGCTAATTCCCGGGTTGACGACTGTGTTTCCGCGCGACGAGTGACCGCAGCACTGCCCGTACACCACATTGCCTGATAACAATATCAGGCAATGTGGTGTACGGGCAGTGCTGCGGTCACTCGACACGCGGAAAGCCAGTGGCCCTGACGGCATTCCGGCGGTGGTGCTTCGAAAATGTGCTGCTGAGTTGTCTCCAGTATTAACGCGTCTGTACCGCCTGTCATACTCTACAGAGGTCTGGAAAGAAGCGAACGTACAATCGATCCCCAAGAAAGGGGATCGATCCGATCCAGGCAACTATCGACCCATAGCTGTCACCTCAGTCCTTTGCAAGGTGCTTGAGCTTATTATCAATAAGCAGCTCATGCGATACCTAGAGGATCACTCGCTAATCTATGATCGGCAATATGGCTTCAGGCCAAAACGATCAACGGCTGACCTCCTGGCATTCGTCACGCATGTATGGGGTGAGGCTATGGAAAGGTACGGCGAGTTCTTGTCCTATTAGCCTGGACATCACCAAAGCTTTCGGTAGGGTCTGGCATGCTTCGCTCCTTTCCAAGCTTCCGGCATATGGTCTACCTCCTCAACTGTGCAGTTGGATTGCCAGCTTTTTAAACGAGCGCCGAGTGCGGGTCCTCTGCGATGGCCAGGCTTCTCGCTTCTTGCAAGTGAATGCCGGGGTACCGCAGGGGTCCGTACTATCACCAACTCTCTTTCTTCTGCATATCAATGATATGCTATCCCTCGGGAACATTCATTGCTATGCAGATGACAGCACACTGCACGGGAGTTACTCGGTTCGTCCGACGGCGGGGCGATCCGAGATTGAGAAGGAGAGACGACGACTCGTGGTTGATCTCGACCGTAACCTCGACAGTATCTCCCAATGGGGTGCATAGAACTTGGTCGAGTTCAATACCCACAAAACACAGGCGTGTGCATTTACAGCGAAAAAATCCCCTTTCCTTCCCCTACCCACTCTTCAGAATGCAATATTACCAATGAAGGACAATCTAGACATCCTTAGCAGAGACGTTCGTCGAGAGCTCAATAACACAAACTACATTTGAGATGTATTGGGCTAGCTTCGCGGAAACTAGGAATACTGAACATGGTAAAGCGATTCTTTACACCGCACCAGAGGTGTCTGCTGTACAAAACGCAGAGTAGACCCTGCGTCGAATACTGCTCTCACCTCTGGGACGGCTCCGCGAAGTATTTGCTGGACGCTCTCGACGCTATGCAGCTCAGCGCCGAACAATCGCATCCTTGGCCGCGTTCTACCGTATTTACCACTGTGAGTGTTCTGAAGAGCTCTTCAACCTGATCCCATCCTCTCCCTTCCGATCCCGAACAACGCGTGCCGGGCAGAGATGTCACACTCATACCGTGGAAACCGTCTTCGCGAGAACCGAACGTTTTAAACGTTCGTTTCTCTGCCGAACGATAGTGGCTTGGAACGCCCTGCCTGCGCACGTGTTTCCACCAACATATAACCCTGGGTTCTTTAAGTGAAGCGTGAAGAGGCACATCACTGGGTCGTCCAGTTGAGGGCCACTCTCCATAGTATTCCTGTGTACTGTGAGAGTCGCCCACATTCGCCAGACGTCGCCACAGCTTACCATCAGGCGGGTGGCGTCAATTTGTCGAACTAAATATAAAAAAAAAAAAATCGTTTCCGGGCACTATAGCTTATCTTAAATTATTTATTATACATACCACTGAATAGTATCGCTGCAGTCCGGGCTTTGGTTATAGATAAGCAAGTTGTTTTAAAATTTAATAAAAAAGTCAATTAGAATTGACCTGTATAGTAAACCGCATTACAACACTACCGATTAGGACCACTCGCGGTCGTCTCCCCGCTCTATATAATATGTAAACCGTCGCCTGTTGAACGAACGCCCAACACTAGTTGGCATCGCCAGTCAGTCGCGCCTACGCACCGCTCGTGAGAGCGCGCGAGCCTCCGTACCTACTATTTTGTAACCGACATTTTGGACAATTACAATCCTTTCATCCTGAGGTTTCTTGTGTTTAAGTAAACACAAGAAACCTCAGGATGAAAGGATGAGGTATGAGGTGCGAGTCCTCACATGAAAGTTCATGTGAGGACTCGCACCTCATACCTGTCAATTACAGAGGTCAGTGTAGCCAGCTGAGAAAACCAAAAAGTAAAAATAATAATATTGTAACCACCATATATTTTAAGTGTCAAATAGTTTATTCTAAAAGTAAACAATTAACTAACAACAGTAATAAGAAATACCGTAAAATAAATAATATCATAGTTGTTTTAAAAAAAAGGTCCCTTAATTTCAAAGCATTTTAACACTACTAGCAGATAAAGCATCGGGAACATACAACATTTAGCAATCACTCCTATAAATATATCGACAGGGGTAGGCAGACGTGGAACATACACCCACGATTGAAAACTAAAAAAAAAAAACCGTAAGCCATTGGTCAGAATTTTGGGACTGCGTGATCCTATCTACCTCCATTTTCATATTATGCCGTTGGTAATTTTGGATAAAATGAACTTTAATTCGAAAACTTTATCTATTTGTACATAAACAAAAAAGAAATTATAAGTAGTTAAAAGACAAATACTGAAAAAATAAAATGGCAGTCTTTATATTATAAAAATAGTCTTGTTTTGACGAAGCAAAGAAAAAGACAGTAAACAGTGCGCAAAAATTGCGTCAATTTCATTATTATGCAACATAGCTTCAACATGAACATTATGTAATGAAAATGTAAGTACAACATGTTATTTATCAGCCACTTTTTTTGTACAATAAAAAAAAGAAACCCTAGAAACTTAACATTTCTGATATTTTTATTTTGTAATTCTCGACTTCGATTATAAAACTTCTTCGAGAACTACTCTATCTAATGGTGAAGACCGCCACAAAATCCGTTGCGTAGTTTTAAAGATCTAAGCATACAGAGGGACAGACAGCGGGAAGTACCTTTGTTTAGTACTATGTTAAGGATTATGATGGATCTATCTATAGTTTATCGAGATATATATTTATTTTGCTTATTTAAGAGTTGCTTTCTATTAAAAAAAATTGCGAAATTTTAAATTAAAATATACTAAATTTAATTTTACCCTGAATTGGGGGTAAATATGACAGTTTACTTGTCAAATTTTTTTTTTTTTTTGCCAATTACCAATAAAAATTCACAGATATTTAAACAGGATTTAATTGTGATAATAAAAAAATATCGTGTGTAAAAGTGTAGATATCCTAAGTGTTGTATTTTATTATTGACATTTCCGTTAACTCCTACGAATAAGGTAAAAGTATTTGTTTTAGGAGTAGATTATTAAATAATAATAATAAATAAATATGTTAGGACAATTCACACAACGCCATCTAGTCTCAAACTAAGCAGAGCTTGTGATATGATTACTAGATAAACTGATATAAATATTTATATACATTTTTTTTTGTAAATACATGCATATTTTACCTAGGAAACATCCAGACTTCGGTACAAACGTATGTGTCATCACACAAAGTTTGTCCTGACCGGGAATCGAACCCGAGACTCCGGCGTCGAAAGGTAACTCCGAGCAGTTTATTGCAACCAAAGTTCAACTATGAGCAGTCAAATATAAAAAGAATACACGACATTGATTAAATCATACGTCTACTTTAACACTTAACAAATAAATTACAATGAATCTATAATTATACATATCCGTCTCCTTTTTAATAACCGTATGCCAATTTAGAACGATTGATATTTAAAAGGTTATAGATACCTATAAAGAACTCATCAACTGCGTCGGGTGGCGTGGTCGGTAGTGCATCAGCTTTCGATTCGGAGTCTCGGGTTCGATTCCCGGGTCGAATCAAATACTATTTGTGTGATCCACAAATGTTTGTTTCGGAGTTTGGGTATGTATATTATGTATGTTTATCAGTTGTCTAGATCCCATAGCACAAGCTTATAGCTTAGTTTGGGCTAGATAACGTTGAGTAAGAATGTCCAAAATATTTATTTATTAAATCGGAAACCCAATTTAAAATAATTATGTAACAAAGTTGTTACAGAAATTAAAAAGCGACTGCATTATATAGAATTTATTGTGTAATAGATAAGATAATAACCTTCCTCGCCGTAGTCGACCACAGCAACAGCAACGATTATGGACATAGGCCCGTACATGGATGTATGGCCCGTACATGGACGTATGGCCCGTACAACCACATAAGTCAAAAAACATCTCTATGGTCCCTTTAATGCTAGTTTGTCTATTCATCTTTGGTTTTTGGGCTATGCATTGAAATTCATTTTATTATTTAAATCTTTTTATTTCGTATTGACATCATACATTTTTACTTTTTTTTACTTAATATTCACAGCGTGTTACATTAAATATACAAATATAAGTACATAGGTATACACACATAATTGTGCATTTGTCAATATTGAACATCAATGACTAAAGTTCAATTCACACCGGGAGCACAGTCGAGCGACGAACAGTTTCATTGTTATGTGATATTAAACTTTAAATTCATTACTGCTCGAGTCGCGAGTAGAATATAAATAGCACAAGGTGAGTCGCAGTCGGACGCTAACAGTCGCAGAATGAATGCCGCGAACCGTAGTGCCCCTGGGTTTTCGGTGTAAATTGAGCCTAAGTCGTTATCGAATCTGTTTAAAAACAACACATTATTATAACGGACTGTATGACAATGATACTTTAGTAACATGAAAAAAAAACATGCCGTGTTGAAGTTTGTATCCCGCTTAAAATATAAAAAAAAAATTCCTTTTTTTTCAATCGGGATCGTTTTTTAACAAATCGAGACGTGGCAAGTTGTTTTAAAATTTAATAAAAAAGTCAGTTAGAATTGACCTGTCAATTACAGAGGTCAGTGTAGCCAGCTGAGAAAACCAAAAAGTAAAAATAATAATATTGTAACCACCATATATTTTAAGTGTCAAATAGTTTATTCTAAAAGTAAAAAAATAACTAACAACAGTAATAAGAAATACCGTAAAATAAATAATATCATAGTTGTTTTAAAAAAAAGATCCCTTAATTTCAAAGCATTTTAACACTACTAGCAGATAAAGTTAACGCATCGGGAACATACAACATTTAGCAATTACTCCTATAAATATATCGACAGGGGTAGGCAGACGTGGAACATACACCCACGATTGAAAACTAAAAAAAAAAACAGTAAGCCATTGGTCAGAATTTTGGGACTGCGTGATCCTATCTACCTCCATTTTCATATTATGCCGTTGGTAATTTTGGATAAAATGAACTTTAATTCGAAAACTTTATCTATTTGTACATAAACAAAAAAGAAATTATAAGTAGTTAAAAGACAAATACTGAAAAAATAAAATGGCAGTCTTTATATTATAAAAATAGTATTGTTTTGACGAAGCAAAGAAAAAGACAGTAAACAGTGCGCAAAAATTGCGTCAATTTCATTATTATGCAACATAGCTTCAACATGAACATTATGTAATGAAAATGTAAGTACAACATGTTATTTATCAGCCACTTTTTTTGTACAATAAAAAAAAGAAACCCTAGAAACTTAACATTTCTGATATTTTTATTTTGTAATTCTCGACTTCGATTATAAAACTTCTTCGAGAACTACTCTATCTAATGATGAAGACCGCCACAAAATCCGTTGCGTAATTTTAAAGATCTAAGCATACAGAGGGACAGACAGCGGAAAGTCCCTTTGTTTAGTACTATGTTAAGGATTATGATGGATCTATCTATAGTTTATCGAGATATATATTTATTTTGCTTATTAAAGAGTTGCTTTCTATTAAAGCGAAATTTTAAATTAAAATATACTAAATTTAATTTTACCCCAAATTGGGGGTAAATATGACAGTTTACTTGTCAATTTTTTTTTTTGCCAATTACCAATAAAAATTCACAGATATTTAAACAGGATTTAATTGTGATAATAAAAAAATATCGTGTGTAAAAGTGTAGATATCCTAAGTGTTGTATTTTATTATTGACATTTCCGTTAACTCCTACGAATAAGGTAAAAGTATTTGTTTTAGGAGTAGATTATTAAATAATAATAATAAATAAATATGTTAGAACAATTCACACAACGCCATCTAGTCTCAAACTAAGCAGAGCTTGTGATATGAGTACTAGATAAACTGATATAAATACTTATATACATTTTTTTTTGTAAATACATATATATTATACATAGGAAACATCCAGACTTCGGTACAAACGTATATGTCATCACACAAAGTTTGTCCTGACCGGGAATCGAACCCGAGACTCCGGCGTCGAAAGGAGATGCACTACCGACCACGCTACCGAAGCAGTCAAGATTCATGTCATTGGCACAGCCAGTACAGCACATTGCTTAATTATATAGCGTAAACAAACACTGTGCTATATAGTATAGCGCAGTGTTAAGGTGTTCATAGTAAATGTATGGTGTGCGATATAATATAACGTAGCCTGAACGACGCTTTTGCTACCTAGCTACAGACGGTTCAATTTATAATTAAGAACAGTGCGTTTTAGACCTGTAAATTCGTGACCAAACGTCGGGAAATCAAAAATACCTTTGATATTATCACGATTAAGGCCCGTTTATAATAACAATTAATCGTCAAATTTTAAGAGGAAAATTTCACTGGACTAGATTTCTTGCAAGATTGTGTAAGATTTTTTTACTTATTGTTATAAAAGAGGTAAAAATTATCATTTTTAACTTTTTTTAGTTTTTTAATGATTTTTTTTAATAGTACATTTTATCTTACTTCCCTTTCTTTGGAATTAGTTTAGGAACATGATTTTAAATAATAATAACTTGACATCCAAGCAAATACTGCATATCTATTGGAATTAGCGTACAATCTAAGCATCAGCCAAAGTATTATGTTGCTTTGTAAGTATATGAGACAAACTACCTCAATCAGAATTAAAATCGAGTAAGTTTAAATGGTTTGGGTTAATTTTAAAAAGGTCGCTGTCGCAAATAATTCAACACAAGCAGTAAAAGGGTTAACTAAACTATGTAGGATGTTTCTTTAATTAAAAAAAGATTCCCATAAAAAATTGCGAGACTTACGGCCGGTTTCTGAATTGAGAGTTCGAAGTTAAGTATCTGTTGAGCACGTCAAATGTCAAAATTGGTTCCTGAATTTTGACATTTGGCGTACTCAGTGAATGCTCAACTTCGAATTCTCAATTCAGAAACCGGCCGTTATAATAATTAATATAGTTTATTTTTCTTATAATTAGAATGATGAAAATATACGATTAAAATTGGATTAAAATAATGTAATGTTTTTTATCCTTATTTTATTTTATGAAACATATTATACTTAGAACATGCACTGAAAACATGTCAAGTTTTTTTTTTTTTTTATATGTTAAATATATTTCGATTATAAAGTTAATACTATCAGGCGTTACTTTTCGGAAGTCCATAGTTAAGTAAAATAAATCTAACTACTTTGCAATATTCCGCCACATGCAAATTACCCAACTCTCGTATTTATTCTGGCGTATTCGTATTATTAACGTGGCGGAATATTGCAAAGTAGTTAGATTTATTTTATTTTATTTCGATTATATTTATTAACTTGAGGCTTATTAAATTCTCATAATTAGGCACCAGTCTGTATGATTTATAAGTACAACAGCAATATTCAATAAATATTAAATTTCAACTTATTTTTGAGATAATTTACAGTATGTAATACACATTGACGTCAAGATTACTAAGCATTATTGTATGTACATATTTAAATTAATAAGCAGGTAGTCAAAAACAGGAAAAAAATGCCTTAATTGTTTCAAGTTACATTTAAAAATATATGTAATCTACCAAGAGCCCATGACTGACAAATTTTTACTGACGAAAATGAGTTGCATCTAAAATATTTAGAATTCCTAACATATATAAATTAGTATTTTCGAAAATTGATGGTCATAAGCTGATAGCAATTAAATTAAAAATAATTGGATGTCAACAATTGCAAATATTTTATCAGACTACTCAAGATTTAAGTTATTTTCCTAATTTGTAATTTCATAACACAAAATAGAATGTCTTGTGATTAACTAAATTCACATTATAACTATTAATAGTTAAAAAGTAAGCGTGCGTAATTAATATATTAGGATCTTTTGAACACAACGCCATCTTATTTCAAACTAGGGAGAGTAACTGACGGAGGGTAACTCCGAGCAGTTTATTGCAACCAAAGTTCAACTATGAGCAGTCAAATATAAAAAGAATACACGACATTGATTAAATCATACGTCTACTTTAACACTTAACAAATAAATTACAATGAATCTTTAATTATACATATCCGTCTCCTTTTTAATAACCGTATGCCAATTTAGAACGATTGATATTTAAAAGTAAGTAACCCATAACAATATTCCTTTGAATGGTCCAAAAACCTCGCAATCTATTCTTATTCTGAGGACGGGTTTCATTTTTAAGGAGCTTATTTATACGGGCGTTTTGAGTTAAAAATATATGTGTATATAGAAGACGCTTCAACAAGATTGTTTGTAATACGAATTTTTCCGAACCTCCTTAATTAAGTATCTATACCAAGCGCTTACTAAAACGTCACGTCTAATTGCCAAATATTGGAACACTATCATTCTTCGGGACATCTTCTCTATAACTCAATGGTTTCGGGCCGTTGAGTAACAATTATATAATATAATTAGTCACAAAAATATTATTTTCCCACAGTTCTACTAACTGGTACTAACTACCCAGTAATAGCAGTTTGTGTTCATTCGTCATCAGACGGTTCAGTACCAAAGTAACGGTCACCGAAGTTACCGATGCCGGGTAAAACGTAAAACTTTTCGTTGATCTCCGGATCTAATGCTGATGTCACGATTTTTACCTGATGTAAGAAAAAAATAATTTAAAAAAATTAAAGCAGACAAATTTTTGGTCGATTTTAAATATCATAAAAGTTATCGCTGAATGGGTATGATATGTCACAAAATAAAAAGTCAAAGTTACCCTACAAATGAACGCTTCTACCCCAACTGTCAAAGTTAGCCCACAAATGAATACATTTATACATACTGTCAAAGTAAATATAAATAATAATTCACACAACGCCATCTAGAGCAGAGCTTGTGATTTGAGTACTAGATAAACTGATATAAGTACTTATATACATTTTTTCTTTTATAAATAGGTACATACATATATTATACATAGAAAACATCCAGACTTCGGTACAAACGTATCTGTCTTCACACAAAAGTTTGTCCCGACCGGGAATCGAACCCGAGACTCCGGCGTCGAAAGCGGATGCACTACCGACCACGCCACCGAAGCAGTCCCCACAGTTACCCCCACAAATGATCACGTTTACCCTCAACTGTCCAAAGTTACCCCCATGAAATAAACTTACCTGAGGAAAAGCGTATGCGATGCTGTGCACACCGATCTCGGCCATCAGCAACGACACGAGACTTATATTCTGTTCAGGCACATCGTGGTCCAACAACACACGAATGGCCATGATCGCGGCCGCGCCTGTCGCCACTGTGGCATCCATCAGTATCACTCTGTAGTCCTTTATGTCTTTTGGTAAACGCAGGTAATATAGCTGGGGGGAAGTGGAGACATTTTAAAATACTATAACACAAAATCACTTCTCGCTGTCTGTCTGTCCACATAATATATGGTTGGATCTTTAAAACTACGTAACGGATTTTGATGCGGTTTTCAACAATGTATAAAGTGGTTCTCGAGGAAGGTTTTAGTGTATAATTTGTCAAGCGGGCGAAGCCGCGGGCATCCGCAAGTACTGTAATAAACGAATAGAGTACTAGAGTACTCAGAGTTACCTGACGTTATTTACAATATCACATTCCCTGTGAGAGAAGAACCTGCCAATAAAAACTCTGGGCCACTCTTTTCCAATCACCATTAATTACAAACATTTTCCATTAATGTTTTCTATGTATATTATAAATGTATTTAGAAACACACACACACACACACACACATACATATCATGCCTATATCCCCGAAGGGGTAGGCAGAGGTGAATTACACACCCCCAATTTGCCAGTATTTTTAGTCCCACGTAATAGGAGGCGAGCTTCTTGTCGTCACCGGGCACATTTATAATGGGTTATGTCCAAAATGGCCGAATGGACGGCTGGCACGTAAGATTTTGTTGCCTTTCAACAACATTTCATCGCAAGGCAACGGGTTTCAATTTTTTTTTCTTCAAAATTACAATATAGCTGCTACTTTTTATTAAATTCATTCGGCCATTTTGGACATGACCTATTATAAATGTGTCCGGTGACGGTGTTATGTGCATAATTACTTACCATTTGTAATTATTTCATCCTTTTTATATCTTGTTTGTTTACGTACCATTGAGTGACATGATATGTCATGTCATTACTGATTTGTTTTTTTTATTATTCTATTTTTGGCAATTATGTTTGTTGATTTTTAAACTCCTTTCTCATCAATGCCATTCTGTATCTCATCCATTTACTTTTAAATTCAAAAACATTCTACCGATGTGTTATTATGAATTCACTCCATTCTTCGAGACATTATACCACCGCCTACAGTCAGAGAAACATCTCCTAGTCTTTTATTACATTTAACCCTTGGAATCACTAAGTTGTCTACCATCAAAGTACAGTCTACAGCTATAACCTGGGTCCTGGAGGGATCAATTCCTAGGACCAACTCGTCAAAAACCGATTTGAGGAGCACTCTTAATTCTCTTTTAGTGAATAACGGAAGAAAGTTGCATCAAGCATCAATCAAGCAGACAAAGCCTGTATAGCTTCAACTGTAACCGTCGCAATACAACAAGAACTATGTACTAAGCTAGAAGAAACATTAAAAACTACGTTGCAGAAACCCGCAGATATGGAAGATTTAATAGCAACTCTCCATCAATCTAACAGAAAAACGGATAACGCAATGCAGCAGGTGTAACGTTACAACGGCAATAGGCTTGCCCCCTGCTACGTGGGACTAAAAATATTGGCAAATTGTGTGTGTGTAATAGTTTCATAAACTAGTGTCAGTACTGACCTCAGGTTCGCCGGTAGCTTGGTTGGTCTGTATCAGTATCTTGCCGATCCGTATGTCCTTGCAAATGTCGCAAACAGCTTGCTCCATGGTCTCACCGGCGCGGAGAATTGACACACCACAAATCTTTTCCACGTCGCATTTTCGACCTTAAGTAACAAACCATAAGGGTTATGTATATCGTCTAATCTTTACTTAAAATTTAATTTCTAGATCCCGCTATTAAGGTTAGCGTATATCTAGAAATTATAGAATAATATGAAGCAAAGATTGTATGATGTCGGTATTGGTGATCTTAGCTCAGAGTAAGGGCCGTGGGTTCGAGTCCAGCCGATGTCATTTCAGTTTTTGTGATTTTAAATATTTAAGAATGACCGAAGCAAGCTTATTGCTTTCAAATACAGAAATAAGGATTATATTGGAGACCTTTAAATTTTCTTTGATAACTGTACTATTTCCATTTCTTTAAGCTCTCGATGACAGTTCTAATTTGACAGTTGTAGTGTTGTGACCAAATAAGTAATGATATCGATCGCATATATTTATTATATTTTAAACAAAGACAACTACAAAAAACCATTCAAATATATTTTTACCTGTCGTTATAATTATTTCGTTTCATTGTCGAGTACTTAACTATAACTACTTATTTTACAACAGCTTCGAAAGTTTATAGAAGCTTTTAAAGAAGTTAGCATTATCAATCAAGAATTAATACGTGCAACATCTTGTAATGAAATATAATATTAGTTAATAAATTTGTACAAAAGTTTCTTACATTTTGTTAAAAAAATATCGGGTCTGTTATCGTGTTGCGTTTATCGATAGCTACATCCCTATCAGTTTCTCCGACTCTGGTATAACCTTGTACGTGCGTAAGCGTCATATTTTTATAAAATAACGCGTACATAATGTAAAAAAGACGCTCGTTCAAGTTTTCACAGGAACTGTCATCGAGAGCTTAAAGAAATGGAAATAGTATAGTTGAATCACATATTGGTGCGAGCATATTACATATTTATTTATTTACTAGCGGAAGCCCGCGACTTTGCCAGCGTCAAATAGTTTTATGGTTATCAATTCCCGCGGAAACGCATTCCCGGGGTAAAGATTAGCCTAAAACCTACCTCGAGAACCATTCTATACATTGGTAAAAACGGTATGAAATTCGATGCAGTTAATTTTCGAGTTTATCGTCAACAGATAGATGCAGCAAAGGACTTTTGTTTTATAATATGTAGTGATATTTTTGAGATGTTCAGACTGTAGGGATGCTATTTAATGGTATGTAACATCTGTCCTGGCTTTTGGAATGTTGGTTTCAGTTACAGAGTGGTTATGAATTTGGTAAAGTGCGAACGTGAGATCCACACTGACCGTGTGTGTGTAAAGGTCGATTCAGACATATCAGTGAAACCTCAGTTCCATCCGGCACAGTTCGTCTTCTTCTTTCTTTAAAACCGTGGCTCCATCGATGTTCACCTGATTTCCCCAATGTCAAGGTAATGCTTGATAAGTTGATAGTCCCGCACAGAAGAACTAGTTATTGCTAACTAGCTCCAGGTGCAGGACAAGAAACGTTGTTCGGTATGTGAGTATCTGGGAGCCCGAGTTTTGCGAAGCGCCAGAGGTAACCTAAAAAGGCACTAGCCATGCGCTCAGCAAAAATAGAACTTCCGACACAGTTCAATATCAGTGCAAAATATTCCTTCATACATTTTCTATGAACAGAGTCAGTGTCAGACAGATGGGAACACGTTCATAGAAAATTTATAAAAAAACTAGCGGACCCGACAGACGTTGTCCTGCAAGAAAATAAAAAAAAAGAACCAAATTGTGAATCTAAACCATTCTCGAATCCCCTTGAACACACACAAAAAATTTCATCAACATCGGTCCAGCCGTTTAGGAGGAGTTCAGGACATACACACGTACAGTAGAATTATATATTTTGTACCGATACATCACTGATAGTTAACTGTGCCGGAGGCTTCACTGATATGTGTGAATCGACCTTTATGCACCTCTGCCTTCCCCTTCAGGGATATTTGCGTGATAAGATATGTCTATGAACCTTTATAAGCGAATCCCTGCGGCGTGTGTACTCTCGTGTCGGCGTGAGGCAGTAAGGAGAGAGCGAACTCTATGACAAGTCGCATCAGACGTTTGGAGTAGAACACGAACTCGTCCCGAGCCGTGTCCTTGTTGCGGATGAATGTATGCAGGCCGTACACCTACAGTATTAAAAAAAAAAATTAAGCAAAAAAAAAAACAGACCACAAATTGTCGGAATTAAAGAATTTTCAAAATCGTTTCACACAGTCGAGTTATTATATAACAAACATAAAAAAATACAGTCGAGTTGAGAACCTCCTCCTTTTTTGACGTCGGTTAATAAAACCCGGTCAAGTGTGAGCCGGACTCGCGTACAAAGGGTTTCGTCAAAATATCTATGAAAACCCGGAGGGGTCCTCCAGGGAATTATTTTAGGACCAAAATACGATAAACATTATATCTGTGGTATGGGAGCTTTAAATATTAATTTTAAAAGCGGCAACAGAAATACATAATCTGTGATAGTCTAGCACGGTTTATGAGATACAGCATGGTGACAGACGGACGGATAGCGTAATATTAGTTATAGGGTCATATTGTACCTTAAAAAAGAAAGAATCTTTTTTTATTTGTGCATCACACTATACAGTAAGGCTTGAACCACACAGCATCGTACTGTAGGATTAAGGTCAGAGCACAAATTATAACAGCAACGTAGCCAGTAAAAGTATGAATGTTTTTTTTTACGGAAATAAGGTACTAGACAAATATATGATATTACCTGAGGCGTTTCCTTAAGTACATACAGTGAGTCCGGTACGGGCTGACCGATGTGGGCTATCGCTAATTTTTCACGAACTTTGAAGCCACGCTAAAATATGAAAACAAAGCAATAAGTTGGTACATATGTTATTGAAGCAACGAGTTTGATTAAACAGAAACTAGTCTTAAAATTTTAAGATAGAAATTATAAACGGATCACATAAACCGATGTCATCGGCAGGACTCGTAATAGCGCGATCTAGAAATTATGATAGGAATCAAAAATTTAATGTTGTCGGTATTGGTCATCGTAGCTCAGTGGTCAGAGCTTGTAAGGGAAAGGCCGTGGATTCGAGTCCTGCTGATGACATCAGTTTTTGTGATCTGTTTATAATTTCTATCTTAATATTTAAAGTTTGAACTAAATGAACAAAATCTCAAGCTAAATTAACAAAATATAAATCTAAATGAATAAAGTATCAAAATAAATGAACACAATATATCAAACTAAGATGCGACTATCGGGAATCTCCTAGTGTGCCTCTTGACTTTGATGGTAGTCGAGGGGCCGTGCATCCTGGCCAACAGAGCAGTACAGCTCCCAGGATCCCACCAGGGAAGATGTACTGTTGCTGCCAATACCTCAGATGCCCGCTCACTCGCTCACTCGCTGTGGAGTGAATGAGCGAGCGGTGGCGGCAGAGAGGGCGAAGTGCGTAAAGATAATATTCCCAATCATGTTAAATACAAATTTCAAACTAAATGAACAAATATAAAAGTAAATGAACACATTTAAAGGAAATGAACAAAATGTATGTCGTCTGCATGTACTTCGTGTATGTAGTGTGTGTACTGACCAGCTGCAGCTGCTTGTGCACGTGCTGCACGATGTAGTGTGTGTACTGACCAGCTGCAGGTGCTTGTGCACGTGCTGCACGATGTAGTGTGTGTACTCACCAGCTGCAGCTGCTTGTGCACGTGCTGCACGATGTAGTGTGTGTACTGACCAGCTGCAGCTGCTTGTGCACGTGCTGCACGATGGAGTGTGTGTACTGACCAGCTGCAGGTGCTTGTGCACGTGCTGCACGATGTAGTGTGTGTACTCACCAGCTGCAGCTGCTTGTGCACGTGCTGCACGATGTAGTGTGTGTACTGACCAGCTGCAGCTGCTTGTGCACGTGCTGCACGATGTAGTGTGTGTACTGACCAGCTGCAGGTGCTTGTGCACGTGCTGCACGATGTAGTGTGTGTACTCACCAGCTGCAGCTGCTTGTGCACGTGCTGCACGATGTAGTGTGTGTACTCACCAGCTGCAGCTGCTTGTGCACGTGCTGCACGATGAGGTGGATGGCGACCTTGCTCTCACCGCCGCGCGGCACGATGATGTCGGCGTGCGCCATGCAGGGCGCGATGTAGCTCTGGTAGTGTGTGTACTCACCAGCTGCAGCTGCTTGTGCACGTGCTGCACGATGTAGTGTGTGTACTCACCAGCTGCAGCTGCTTGTGCACGTGCTGCACGATGAGGTGGATGGCGACCTTGTTCTCACCGCTGCGCGACACGATGATGTCGGCGTGCGCCATGCAGGGCGCGATGTAGCTCTGGTAGTGTGTGTACTCACCAGCTGCAGCTGCTTGTGCACGTGCTGCACGATGTAGTGTGTGTACTCACCAGCTGCAGCTGCTTGTGCACGTGCTGCACGATGAGGTGGATGGCGACCTTGTTCTCACCGCCGCGCGGCACGATGATGTCGGCGTGCGCCATGCAGGGCACGATGTAGCTCTGGTAGTGTGTGTACTCACCAGCTGCAGCTGCTTGTGCACGTGCTGCACGATGTAGTGTGTGTACTCACCAGCTGCAGCTGCTTGTGCACGTGCTGCACGATGAGGTGGATGGCGACCTTGTTCTCACCGCCGCGCGACACGATGATGTCGGCGTGCGCCATGCAGGGCGCGATGTAGCTCTGGTAGTGTGTGTACTCACCAGCTGCAGCTGCTTGTGCACGTGCTGCACGATGTAGTGTGTGTACTCACCAGCTGCAGCTGCTTGTGCACGTGCTGCACGATGAGGTGGATGGCGACCTTGTTCTCACCGCCGCGCGACACGATGATGTCGGCGTGCGCCATGCAGGGCGCGATGTAGCTCTGGTAGTGTGTGTACTCACCAGCTGCAGCTGCTTGTGCACGTGCTGCACGATGTAGTGTGTGTACTCACCAGCTGCAGCTGCTTGTGCACGTGCTGCACGATGAGGTGGATGGCGACCTTGTTCTCGCCGCCGCGCGGCACGATGATGTCGGCGTGCGCCATGCAGGGCGCGATGTAGCTCTGGTAGTGTGTGTACTCACCAGCTGCAGCTGCTTGTGCACGTGCTGCACGATGTAGTGTGTGTACTCACCAGCTGCAGCTGCTTGTGCACGTGCTGCACGATGAGGTGGATGGTGACCTTGTTCTCACCGCCGCGCGACACGATGATGTCGGCGTGCGCCATGCAGGGCGCGATGTAGCTCTGGTAGTGTGTGTACTCACCAGCTGCAGCTGCTTGTGCACGTGCTGCACGATGTAGTGTGTGTACTCACCAGCTGCAGCTGCTTGTGCACGTGCTGCACGATGAGGTGGATGGCGACCTTGTTCTCACCGCCGCGCGACACGATGATGTCGGCGTGCGCCATGCAGGGCGCGATGTAGCTCTGGTAGTGTGTGTACTCACCAGCTGCAGCTGCTTGTGCACGTGCTGCACGATGTAGTGTGTGTACTCACCAGCTGCAGCTGCTTGTGCACGTGCTGCACGATGAGGTGGATGGCGACCTTGTTCTCGCCGCCGCGCGGCACGATGATGTCGGCGTGCGCCATGCAGGGCGCGATGTAGCTCTGGTAGTGTGTGTACTCACCAGCTGCAGCTGCTTGTGCACGTGCTGTACGATGTAGTGTGTGTACTCACCAGCAGCAGCTGCTTGTGCACGTGCTGCACGATGAGGTGGATGGCGACCTTGTTCTCGCCGCCGCGCGGCACGATGATGTCGGCGTGCGCCATGCAGGGCGCGATGTAGCTCTGGTAGTGTGTGTACTCACCAGCTGCAGCTGCTTGTGCACGTGCTGCACGATGAGGTGAATGGCGACCTTGTTCTCGCCGCCGCGCGGCACGATGATGTCGGCGTGCGCCATGCAGGGCGCGATGTAGCTCTGGTAGTGTGTGTACTCACCAGCTGCAGCTGCTTGTGCACGTGCTGCACGATGAGGTGGATGGCGACCTTGTTCTCGCCGCCGCGCGGCACGATGATGTCGGCGTGCGCCATGCAGGGCGCGATGTAGCTCTGGTAGTGTGTGTACTCACCAGCTGCAGCTGCTTGTGCACGTGCTGCACGATGTAGTGTGTGTACTCACCAGCTGCAGCTGCTTGTGCACGTGCTGCACGATGAGGTGGATGGCGACCTTGTTCTCGCCGCCGCGCGGCACGATAATGTCGGCGTGCGCCATGCAGGGCGCGATGTAGCTCTGGTAGTGTGTGTACTCACCAGCTGCAGCTGCTTGTGCACGTGCTGCACGATGAGGTGGATGGCGACCTTGTTCTCGCCGCCGCGCGGCACGATGATGTCGGCGTGCGCCATGCAGGGCGCGATGTAGCTCTGGTAGTGTGTGTACTCACCAGCTGCAGCTGCTTGTGCACGTGCTGCACGATGTAGTGTGTGTACTCACCAGCTGCAGCTGCTTGTGCACGTGCTGCACGATGAGGTGGATGGCGACCTTGTTCTCGCCGCCGCGCGGCACGATGATGTCGGCGTGCGCCATGCAGGGCGCGATGTAGCTCTGGTAGTGTGTGTACTCACCAGCTGCAGCTGCTTGTGCACGTGCTGCACGATGTAGTGTGTGTACTCACCAGCTGCAGCTGCTTGTGCACGTGCTGCACGATGAGGTGGATGGCGACCTTGTTCTCGCCGCCGCGCGGCACGATGATGTCGGCGTGCGCCATGCAGGGCGCGATGTAGCTCTGGTAGTGTGTGTACTCACCAGCTGCAGCTGCTTGTGCACGTGCTGCACGATGAGGTGGATGGCGACCTTGTTCTCGCCGCCGCGCGGCACGATGATGTCGGCGTGCGCCATGCAGGGCGCGATGTAGCTCTGGTAGTGTGTGTACTCACCAGCTGCAGCTGCTTGTGCACGTGCTGCACGATGTAGTGTGTGTACTCACCAGCTGCAGCTGCTTGTGCACGTGCTGCACGATGAGGTGGATGGCGATCTTGTTCTCGCCGCCGCGCGGCACGATGATGTCGGCGTGCGCCATGCAGGGCGCGATGTAGCTCTGGTAGTGTGTGTACTCACCAGCTGCAGCTGCTTGTGCACGTGCTGCACGATGAGGTGGATGGCGACCTTGTTCTCGCCGCCGCGCGGCACGATGATGTCGGCGTGCGCCATGCAGGGCGCGATGTAGCTCTGGTAGTGTGTGTACTCACCAGCTGCAGCTGCTTGTGCACGTGCTGCACGATGAGGTGGATGGCGACCTTGTTCTAGCCGCCGCGCGGCACGATGATGTCGGCGTGCGCCATGCAGGGCGCGATGTAGCTCTGGTAGTGTGTGTACTCACCAGCTGCAGCTGCTTGTGCACGTGCTGCACGATGAGGTGGATGGCGACCTTGTTCTCGCCGCCGCGCGGTACGATGATGTCGGCGTGCGCCATGCAGGGCGCGATGTAGCTCTGGTAGTGTGTGTACTCACCAGCTGCAGCTGCTTGTGCACGTGCTGCACGATGAGGTGGATGGCGACCTTGTTCTCGCCGCCGCGCGGCACGATGATGTCGGCGTGCGCCATGCAGGGCGCGATGTAGCTCTGGTAGTGTGTGTACTCACCAGCTGCAGCTGCTTGTGCACGTGCTGCACGATGAGGTGGATGGCGACCTTGTTCTCGCCGCCGCGCGGCACGATGATGTCGGCGTGCGCCATGCAGGGCGCGATGTAGCTCTGGTAGTGTGTGTACTCACCAGCTGCAGCTGCTTGTGCACGTGCTGCACGATGAGGTGGATGGCGACCTTGTTCTCGCCGCCGCGCGGCACGATGATGTCGGCGTGCGCCATGCAGGGCGCGATGTAGCTCTGGTAGTGTGTGTACTCACCAGCTGCAGCTGCTTGTGCACGTGCTGCACGATGAGGTGGATGGCGACCTTGTTCTCGCCGCCGCGCGGCACGATGATGTCGGCGTGCGCCATGCAGGGCGCGATGTAGCTCTGGTAGTGTGTGTACTCACCAGCTGCAGCTGCTTGTGCACGTGCTGCACGATGAGGTGGATGGCGACCTTGTTCTAGCCGCCGCGCGGCACGATGATGTCGGCGTGCGCCATGCAGGGCGCGATGTAGCTCTGGTAGTGTGTGTACTCACCAGCTGCAGCTGCTTGTGCACGTGCTGCACGATGAGGTGGATGGCGACCTTGTTCTCGCCGCCGCGCGGTACGATGATGTCGGCGTGCGCCATGCAGGGCGCGATGTAGCTCTGGTAGTGTGTGTACTCACCAGCTGCAGCTGCTTGTGCACGTGCTGCACGATGAGGTGGATGGCGACCTTGTTCTCGCCGCCGCGCGGCACGATGATGTCGGCGTGCGCCATGCAGGGCGCGATGTAGCTCTGGTAGTGTGTGTACTCACCAGCTGCAGCTGCTTGTGCACGTGCTGCACGATGAGGTGGATGGCGACCTTGTTCTCGCCGCCGCGCGGCACGATGATGTCGGCGTGCGCCATGCAGGGCGCGATGTAGCTCTGGTAGTGTGTGTACTCACCAGCTGCAGCTGCTTGTGCACGTGCTGCACGATGAGGTGGATGGCGACCTTGTTCTCGCCGCCGCGCGGCACGATGATGTCGGCGTGCGCCATGCAGGGCGCGATGTAGCTCTGGTAGTGTGTGTACTCACCAGCTGCAGCTGCTTGTGCACGTGCTGCACGATGAGGTGGATGGCGACCTTGTTCTCGCCGCCGCGCGGCACGATGATGTCGGCGTGCGCCATGCAGGGCGCGATGTAGCTCTGGTAGTGTGTGTACTCACCAGCTGCAGCTGCTTGTGCACGTGCTGCACGATGAGGTGGATGGCGACCTTGTTCTCGCCGCCGCGCGGCACGATGATGTCGGCGTGCGCCATGCAGGGCGCGATGTAGCTCTGGTAGTGTGTGTACTCACCAGCTGCAGCTGCTTGTGCACGTGCTGCACGATGAGGTGGATGGCGACCTTGTTCTCGCCGCCGCGCGGCACGATGATGTCGGCGTGCGCCATGCAGGGCGCGATGTAGCTCTGGTAGGCGGGCTTCACATGCGTCATGTACTGCTTCAGCACGCCCTCCAGCTCGCGCCCGCGCTGCACGATGTCTCTGGATACATACATGTACATCTACACTGGAGGACCCGGTAATTGAATATTTGTACAGGATGATATTTTGAAAAATTATACTATGTTTTAAAATGAACTTAAATAAATTATTAATGGCTGACCATTAACCATTAAAAAAGACAAAGTTATTTTGATGGTTATTTACGCCCATTCACCTCCATGATCGGGGCCTGAGTACAGAAGCAGGCTAGAAGGATTTTGATTAGATTCACTCACCGACGCGAGATAAAACCCAACCCCAAAGATGCGGGGTAACACCCAACCCAACCGCGTGATAGGTGGCCGAAGTCTGCCGGCGCGGGCAATACCTACAGGTCAAAGACGCCTGGCAATGGACAAGGGGGCGGGGGCGACCTTAGGCGGTGGATTAAAAAAAAAAACGATACATATTTGCAGAAAATCTCATACAACCAACAAAACACACACATATCACGCCTATATCCCCGAAGGGGTAGGCTGAAGCGCATTACACACCCACAATTTGCCAGTATTTTTAATCCCACGTAATAGGAGACAAGCCTATTGCCGTCACGGGGCACACATATAATGGGTTATGTCGAAAATGGCTGAATGGATTTAATAAAAAGTCGTAAAATAACATGTTTTGTTTTATACCATTGGGTCGGTTCGATTCCCGGTTCACACAAGTGATTCTTAAAAAAACTATATTAACTATTACAGTAAAATTGACTAACTACAATATTTAGGGTACTTTCCCTCCATATGTCATGTCACATTGTTTTATATATAGGGTGTCCATGTATTTACTTACATAAAACAAAGTCGGGTTGGTTAAGAGATTAATGGCTCAAGAACGACTGGCCCGATTTCGCTATTCTTTTTTGTTGTTGTTTGTTATTATCAAGAAAAAGGATCTTTTGGAAGAAATAACAAACTTGTGCAAACATTAGAAAAATGAAGGCGGTACGAAGTTTGCCGGGACAGCTAGTACCTATTAGTATACTAGCGGTCGACCGCGACTCTGTCCGCGTGGTAATTTGAAACATACAGACATTATATGCTACCAAGGACATTTTTTTATGAACTTTTAAAGGGGAAAGTTTCTTTAGTACATCATTTTAACATAACATTAACCGTTTGGCCAGCGCTGTCCGACATATGTCATATATGCTGTTCCGCTTTTATTATTTATTTATTTATGTATACACAAGAAGGAAGAGCGAGATAAGAACAGTAGGATAGAGTTTTAGTACAAAGGCACCACTTATTTCTAAGAAATCTCTTCCAGTGGACCGGGGGGGGAGATGCTTAGTTGAAGAAAAGTATGAAGTGTATGTAGGTTGATGAGCTTACTATGAAATACAATACATACTTACCTATATATACATAACGCTTATATACCATACATAAACACATATAAAAAATTTACTTAATTAATTACTACATACACATTACACATATATATATATTAAACAAGTATATATATATATAATAGTCACGACAGAGAGGAGAGATAGTGATTGAGAGAGATGATGGAGAGATAGTGAGATTCTATTCATCGTAGCGTGATGTTATATAGCCTATAGCCTTCCTCGATAAATGCCAGTACTTCCTGAGATTATCACTTTCAAACAAACAATCTCTTCAGCTTTACGATATTAGTATTTACAGATTCATTAGTTGTATAGTACACACCTTCTTAGCCTCCTGGCCAGTCTGATGTCGGCGTCTGTGTCGACGAAGACTTTCATGTCTAACATACTATTAACCTCCGCGTTATAGAACGCTAGTATACCTTCGAATATTATCACATTAGCGCCGTACATTGTTTTCTACAAACATATAAAACCATTTATTTATCTATTTATGTACAACACAGAGAAAAATAAAACAACAAAAAGAGTACAAAGAGAACAGTGAGCCGTTTGTACAAGGGCAATACTTATTCGTAAAGGAATCTCTTCCGAGTGTAGATGTAAAGTTGACAAAGCAACGTGTGTGCAGAGCAATAAAAATAAACTTACATAAACTGATAATGCATTATAATATATACATAAATAAATACATAATATACTGTATACTTAAATATATAAGAGACTACAATATATTATTACCCAATATAACTAAGATAAAGAGCCATCTTAATATATACACCCACACACACACACAAAAACATATCACGCCTATATCCCCGAAGGCGTAGGCAGAGGTGTATTACACACCCACAATTTGCCAGTATTTTAGTCCCACGTAAGTGGGAGCAAGCCTGCAAAATCTTACAGTTAGCAAAAAAATTGCAAAAAGTCCAAAAACATTTTTTTTGTGGGGATCAAAAGACTCTATGGAACCATTTTAGCTTTGAGTACTAGGAAAGACATAAATCGCCAAAAACTTTTCCTTACTGCCCCGTTTCAAAAATACACCTTTATACAGGTGAATTTTTGAAAAGGGCTTGGATGGCCAAATCCGAAACTATGAGGAATAGCGAAAAATGCTCAAAAAAGTCACGAGCCTGATTTTGATGAAACTTAAAACCTCATCATTAGATTTTTGGAAAACCAATAATCCTAGCTGGGAATCGAACCTGTTGATTTAAAAAAAAAACATCCTTTATTATTACCTCCCAGAATAAGATCCTTAATAGCAACACTCGTATGGTGTAATAATATAGTGTTTTTTTTTAAATAAATGGGTTCGATTCCCAGCTAGGATTATTGGTTTTCCAAAAATCTAATGATGAGGTTTTAAGTTTCATCAAAATCGGGCTCGTGACTCCTTTGAGCATTTTTCGCTATTCCTCATAGTTTCGGATTTGGCCATCCAAGCCCTTTTCAAAAATTCACCAAACATGAATACAAAAATATGTTTTACAAATGACCGGTCACAGGTTGATTATCTCAGCGATGGCTCGCGCAACTGTTGCTTTGATGTTGAGCAACAATTGTGCAACAAATTGTATGCAATCAATTCGGGGCTAACACAAAATACGTCCTTCTACGTCTTATTTTGTGTTAATTCCCTTGTTATTAGTAAAATATAAGATAGGATAATGCAATATAAAATGAAAAAAAAAAACATCAAACATTGATACAAAAACAGACTTATAATTACTGGAATGGGACCATCTAGTAGTCGGATGGGAAAAAATTTAAATGGGATCATTTGGGAATAATTGAAATGGGATCATTTGGGAATAATTGAAATGGGATCATTTGGGAATAATTAAAATGGGATCATTTGGGAATAATTGAAATGGGATCATTTGGGAATAATTGAAATGGGATCATTTGGGAATAATTGAAATCTACTGCTTCGCTAGTGGTCCCATTTTGTCCCAATTATTTGGTACTATTTCGGTTTTATATATTTTATATTACTATTTCGACTGCCACGCTCGAGGTCTCGGGTTCGATTCCCGGGTCTGGTGGATAATGTATAATTCTCTTTAGAATTTTACCCAGATAATTATCCCAGAGTCTGGAACTTATGCCCGGTAAATGGCAATAGGCTCGCCCCCTATTACATGGGACCTAACATAGCTGGCGAGATGTGGGTGTGTTTGCACACCTCTGCCTACCCCTTCGGGAAAAAGGCGTGATGCTATATGATGCTATTAATATTTCGGTAAATTAGAAATTATATAAAAAATAAAACTCACAGTTCTGTTTTCTCTAGAATGCGTCACATAATTATATATAGGAACTTCGACTTTCTTCCCTTCCCTTAGACGCTGTAACACAGATATCAGTAGTTCTATGTCGAACGCCTCCGGGTGGTCGAAGTTATATTCATTACGGTTAGCCGCTATGTGCTGTTTCTCGTTTAATACCTTTAAATTAAAATAACTTTAAATAAATATTAAAAACGTATGCAATGCATGCTGCTAATTGCAAATGTTGACCGAAGCAAATGTTTTTTTTATTACATATCAGAATCAGAATCGAATACTTAAATTAATTAATCGAATGAAAAAAATATCTATTTTCATTGTTGACGCACGTGTTTCCATGGCAACCATTTAATCATCTGGTTTTTCGGTGATGTCCAGGACATTTTCGGTGATTATTCCTCCGTAGTCAGCTCTATTTTCATGATTTCAGATATATGCCCTGCCGGGTATGATGTCGATCAGCATGCCAAATTTGGTCAAAATCGGTCGAGCCGTTTCGGAGGAGTAGACACACAAACGATTTACACTTGTCGAGTAAGATTGAGCTTCGCTTCACTCCGCTCAATAAATATGTTAGGACAATTCACACAACGCCATCTAGTCTCAAACTAAGCAGAGCTTGTGATATGAGTACTAGATAAACTGATATAAATACCTATATTCAGTTTTTTTTTGTAAATACATACATATTATACATAGGAAACATCCCGACTTCGGTACAAACGTATCTGTATTCACACAAACTTTGTCCCGACCGGGAATCGAACCCGAGACTCCGGTGTCGAAGGGTGCACTACCGACCACGCCACCGATGCAGTCATACTTTATGCAACATGACATACTAAACTGTCCAGAGAGAGAGAATGTCCTAAAATTTTTATTTATTTCGTTTATTCATTAACATACTTATTTTATACATTTTTAAATAGATTTATAAAAAAAACAAATACATTTAAAAATATAAAAAATAGTGACCCACCAGTAGCGGAGTAGGACCCAAACTACCGGCGGTGGAGGCTACAGACTAAGAAACCTCCTAACAATACGGCACGTGTCGAGGATAACAACCTTCTGAATCTGACTCTTGATCCAACAATCTAACGAGAGTCTCTTGAGATGTTGGTCGAGACTCTTCGCTATTAATCCGTTAGCCGAAATGACCATCGGCACAATGATCGTCGAGTCTACGTCCCACATGGCGGTTATCTCGAAGGACAGATCAAGGTACTTGCTAAGTTTGTCCTTCTCTGCCTTCACGAGATTCTCGTCATGCGGGACGGCGATATCGACGAGCACTGCCCGACGTTGGGTCCGATCAACCAACACGATATCAGGCCTATTGGCAACAATAGTCCTGTCCGTGATGATTGATCGGTCCCAGTAGAGCAACGCACGACCATTCTCGAGAACTGGCATTGGTGTGTACTTATAATATGGTACCTCGAACTCAATAAGGCCGTATTGAAGAGCAAGTTGCTGATGGATGATCCTGGCTACTTGATTGTGCCTATGCAAGTACTCGCTGTTAGCAAGATACGAACAACCGGAAATGATGTGGCGAAGTGATTCACCAGGACGGTGGCATGCTCGACAAATGTCGACCGTACCGTCCTTCATGATGTATTTCCGATAGTTGTTCGTCTTAATAACTTCATCTGCAATTGCACAGGCAAAACCTTCAGTTTCCCCAAAGAGGTCACCGAAACGTAGCCAGTTCACCGATTATTATTATTATTATTATTTATTTATTATTATTTATTTACTCGCTCCCAATTCTCACGCCATCACATTATTGGGATAAACCAGTCAAGTGCGAGTCGATTCATGGGCATTTTTTTGAAAATAAATATTTTTTGTATTTTTTTTTAGATTTATTGTTATAGAGGCAATGGAAATACATCATCTGTGAAAAATACTTTCTATCACGGTTCATGAGATACAGCCCAGGACAGACGGGCGGACGGACAAATGTTGAAACTGTAGAAATGTCGTGCTAATGACCAAAGAATTTTTGAAATCAGTCTAATAGTTTCTGAGTTTTTTCGTACAAACATCCTCTTTAAATTAGTATTTTACACATATTATTATATCAAGCTCCAACGGCCTTAATGTACAGGTTAGGTTAGTGTGGTTACGAACCACTTTTACGAGTGTAATTATCTTAAACCTACTTCCTAATTAACCTAGATATCCTAGTAAAGGTTGATTCACACATATCAGTGAAGCCTCAGGACCGGCACAGTTCAGTATCAGCGCAGAATATTTCTTAACACATTTTCTGCGAACATGTCAGTCTCAGTGATGACTGAGTCGTATCTGACACTGACATGTGGGGAAGCGTTCATAGAAAATGTATGAAAGAATATTTTGCACTGATGATCTGTGTCGGAGGCTTCACTGATATCTGTGAATCGATCTTAATACTCACTTTGTAGAATGAGTCCATGCTGACGATAGTGACCCAGGGTATATTTAGAGATTCTATTATTTTGGCTGCAACTGTAGTTTTGCCGGATGCACTTGCGCCGCATATACCTAGATAATAGTTAAAATGATTAGGGCAGAAAGGATAAGTTATATAATCAAAATGCACTATGGGATTATAGAATTCATCATTCACCGAGCCTTTTCCAAACCAGTTAGTTAAAGAGAAAAGTAAGTTACCGTAAGAACTCGTTTTATATTACAACGCGTTGTAACTAGGAAGAACGAGTTGTAACTATTAGGAACACCATACTAGTTTTTTTTACGTAGTTGTTCTTGCCACTTCACCGTCCCGCTGCCGGGGGAGGGATGTACCCCCATGGATCCCCATTTAAGCTCTCGACCTCATTCCAGACCGTGTTCTTGGCAGCCCGGATTGCCGAGTTAAAGGCTGCAAAATCCTCCCCTGCAAGGGGGCGATCATTCACCGCGGGAGTGGCAGAGGGAGCGACGACAACGTCGAATCATATGTCCGATGGTCCGACATGGTCTCCACCCCCGTATGCGGTCCACCAGGGCAGAACTGGCCACTGTGCCATGGACTGCATCAGAACATCCTGGGCGGCGACACAGTGGTTGGCGTTGGCCTGCAGTACAGAAATGTTGGCCGTTTTTAGATTGTACGGTGTCCATCCTCTCGGAAGGCGAAGACTGAGTGGTGGTAGCAGATTGTGCTACATCACGTCTGCTGCCACCGCGACGTCCTAGCTTTCAGTGGGCAGCCGTACAGTAACATATATATATATATATTTAGTGTCTATCGTGCCTCTCTTGTCTCTCTATGTTGTTGCGTCGGTCCTGGTTGTCATACGAACATATATTCAGGATGTCCCGGAATGAATGGATAATCCTGGAGTACCTGATTGTACAGCTATCAGGCGTACAAAAAAAAATACCAAAAAAAAATCTCTTGTGGTATGAAAAATAAGCGATTTTTTTTTAAATATGACAAATATTTTACTTTACTGTACGTTAATTTACACTACAGCTACAAAAACACATTTTTTTTATTTTTGTTTGTGTTTTAATATTCATCACAAACTACACCAATAGAAACACAGTAAATAATACGTGTACCACTTGTACTTTTTTTAAAAAACAATGTCAACTTAAATTTTTAGCTATAAAATTTATACAAATAAATGTTTAGAGATAGTTTTAGAGGCTTCCCTGAAAAAAAAAGTATGCAAACCGAAGTGGCCAACTATTTAAAAAATATGCGCGCTTAATACAGTTTACGTTATGGTATAGTACACGATTTTATCAATTTTTCGCTATTGAAAAATTCACCCTGTATATATTTTATATAGCCAATGGTTTGTGAAGGTCAGATGGCAGTCATGGCAGATCGATGGGTTGACAAAAGGCTCAGTGGTTGATGAGTAATATAGAAAACTGTAGTAGAGAAATACCTATAAGAAATGGTTCCACCTCCTGCCCCCCTGTACAATTATACCAAGGCGGTCTACCGGCTGTGTATATAGTTCTTCTGTCAGCGTGCAATATACTCTCCGCTGTGGTCCGCTTGTTGGACTGAGACATAGAGGTCGTGCGCACGCGACGCGCACGCGGCGACTTCATTATATTAGAACCTGAAAATGTCTCGTTTTAATTTATAACTAGTATGCCAATTTTATTAAAATCAGTCATTAAACCCTTACGACCAATTTGGTTAATTTTGGTCTAGTATTCGTAGAAGTTCTGAAAAGGTTTCAATTTTCTTTTATTTGAGGCCGTTCGAAGTTTACTGGAAATAAAGTTTATTTAAATACTAGCAGATCGCCGCGGCTCCGCCCACGTGATATAGTGAAATATTTTTTTATAAATCGGATCAGTAGCAGTTACGTAGCTTATTTGATTCAAACAAAAAACAAGTAATCAAATCTTTTCTCTTTATAACAATAGTATAAAAGTATAGATCATTATGTATAAGCTACGAATGCACTACTCGACACAAAAATAATTTTTCAAATCAAACCAGTACTTCCTGAGTTTAGTGCGTTCAAACCAACTCTTCTGCCTTATAATATCCTAACCTTTATTTTCCTGGCATTAGTATTTACCTAAAATAAACTTTTTTTTTTTAAATAAAACACTTACCGGTTGATGGCGGCCGGTATGGTCGAACATTGGGTACAGTAGTAGGCGATGCGGGCGCGCGGGAAGGATACTCATCTTCGTCCAGAAACACCTGCTCATTCAACTCCAGGGCCAGCTCAGTGTCACTACAAAAAGAATTTCAGCTGAGCAACTATGCACTGTACAATTCCAAGTAGGCCCTGACGGCATCAAATGTGGGTGTGGTTTCATGAAAGTAGGCGTGGCTTATCAGTGTACTGTCAGCTTTCGTAATGTAAACAGCTCCGTTATTTTTGTGAAACTATAAGGATATTAGAGGAAAGTAATGAAGTGTTGTGTTTTATTAAGTAAAAACTATTCAGATAGACGTTCTGATATCTGGTAATCTAATCAATACATAATTATAATAAAATTGTAACTGTTCGCTGTCTGTACAAGGACGATATATATGAGAAATTGATGCAGGGTGGCTTTATGAACGCAATAGAACCCCAAAATAAGGTTTTTAGAATTTTTGTCTGTTTGTCTGTGTGTCTGTTTGTCTGAATGTTTGAACACGCTAATCTCAGAAACGGCTTAAGTGATTTGAATGCGGTTTTCACTAATGTGTTGCGGTACATTCAACTTAACATTTAGTTCGCGGTTCTAACTAGGATGGGTGACCAATTGGCACAAAATATATCAAGTGACAGACATGACAGGCAGACATACATTACGCCTATATTCCCGAAGGGGTAGGCAGAGGTGCGTTACACATCAACACTGTGCCAGTACTTTTGTTGGTCCCACGTAATAGAGGGCAAGCGTATTGCTGATAGGGCACTTTAGAAGATCCATTTAAATCAAAATTACCGCAGCCAGGACAGGTGTTACGTAGCTCAGTAATAAATAACTCTGTTTGCAGATTTGATTTCCACTATTTGCTGTTTTATAACACCTGTGTATACATATACATTTACATACTTATAAAAATATATAAAAAAAGGGGAAATGCGTGTCAGAAAGCACAAAGGTTCCGTGCCAAAACGGCAAAATAATCTGTTTTTTTAGTATTGTCAGTCTCCGTAATATTATTTACTATACTTAATTAAATAAAGAGAGAGTTGAAATAATAGTGGTACGTAAGGTTGCTGCCTGTAACTGTATAAGTATTATTGTATACGACTCATCTCTAAGTCGAGTGAGAATGCCTCGAAGAAAATCGAACTTCAGCCAATGCAGCAGAAATGATAAAAGGTTAAAATTATATCGATCTCAGGAATCTGAAGAGGATCATGAAGCAAGACTTACTAAGGAACGACAGGTTTAGGTTACGTGCTTCAGAAACGTCACTTCAGCGAGAATCACGACTGAGTTCACAGCGTTCTCAATTGATGGCCTATCGAAATCGAGAGAGCAGTGAACAGCGTGAGGTACGTTTATCCGCCGACCGTGAGGCTCACACCCTGTCACGTGAATCTGAGACCTTCACTGACAGGGAATCTCGCTTGAGTTCTCAAAGAGTGCTGTCGGCACGAAGTCGGTCTCAGGAAACCAATGAACACTGACTGACTGACTTTGACTTGACTGCTGATCGCGAGGCGCATGCTATGTCGCGTGAATCTGAGACTTTCGCCGACAGGGAGTCTCACTTGAGTTCAAAAAGAGTACTGTCGGCAATAAATCGGTCTCAAAAAATCAATGAACAACGCATTCAAATCAGTTAAGCCGTTTCTGAGATTAGCGAGTTCAAACATTCAGACAAATTAAAAATCCTTTGGAAAAATTCTAAAAGGGACAGCAAATTACAGTGATTCTTAAATATAATTACTATTAGTACACACTATTCGGTACCCCAATGTATGTACTGATACAGACGCTGGCTGTGTCCAAACACCGATCAATACATTAATAATCAATACATATAATAAATTGTAAGTGGTCGATGTCTGTACATCGAAGATATAATAGAGAAACAGTTGTAGAGGGGCTTTATGAATGCAATAGTACCCAAAACACTGGTTTTTAGAATTTTTGTCTGTGTGTCTGTTTGTCTGAATGTTTGAACACGCTAATCTCAGAAACGGCTTAACCGATTTGAATGCGGTTTTTAGTAATGCGTTGTGGTTTATTCAACTTAACATTTAAGGCTTGTTTTATTTCAATCGGTTCATAAATAAAAAAGTTATGTCTATCTAAAGTAACACGCAGGCGGAGCTGCGGGCAAAAGCTATACATACTAAATCAGTAACTGGGGATCAAGAAAACTATAACACGCAGGCGGAGCTGCAGGCAACAGCTATAGTACATATAATTCTACCAAAATCTCTTATTTTTGACATCTACAAATACAATTCTACTCAAAACTAGATGGCGACATGTGAACGAAAAGTATGTCAGCCTTTAACAAACAAGTTTGTTTATCATGTTCTATTTTTTATATATCGTCGGCTAAATGTTCTAAGGTGCTAATTCCATTTTTAGGTGAATTGCCTAAATTTGGTATATCAATCGAAAGAGAAAAAAAAAACATATAATCGTCAAACATGCTTACTACACAAAATAAGCACAGAATTTAGATTTCGCGTCGCAATCTTTTATGGTAACTCCGCACCTGTCAAATTTCGCGCGCAAAATTGATAACTCCCGCCATTCGGTCGGTTCGGTGTCATCTTGTAGGCACATAAGCCGTGACAACACTGCTCCTGACTATTTTATTTTAAAATAAGTGTTTTTTGGCACTTTTCTCTGCAAGACTGGTGTTTTTTTATAAAAAGTAAATGCTATACTACCTGTTTTTTATAGTTTGGTTACATATCGTTAAGAAAAAAGTAGTAAAAACTACAAACAAAAAGGGGCACGTGTATGCTATGGGAGTTGGCAGAAACGTTTAGGAGTTGGATATTTTTATTGCTTATTCACCTAAAATTTTCGTACTAAATTAACTTTCTTTTACTTTATACAAATATTAATAATGCGAGTAACTCTGTCAGTCTGTTTGTTACGCTTTCACGCCTAAAGCACTTAACCGATTTTGATGAAATATGGTACATAACAGGGGTCGGTTAGACCTTGAGTAAGAACATAGGCTACGGTTGGTCGCGATAACCAACAATATGCACACGTGACTCTCATAGTACACAGGAATACTATAGAGAGTGGCCCTCAACTTGAAGACCCAGTAATGTGCCTCTTCACGCTTCGCTTAAAGAACCCAGGATTATATGTTGGAGGAAACACGTGCGCAGGCAGGGCGTTCCAAGCCACCATCGTTCGGCAGAGAAACGAACGTTTAAAACGCTCGGTTCTCGCGAAGACGGTTTCCACGGTATGAGAGTGACATCTCTGCCCGGCACGCGTTGTTCGGGATCGAAAGGGAGAGGGTGGGATCAGGTTGAAGAGTTCTTCAGAACACTCACCGTGGTAAATACGGTAGAACGCGGCCAAGGTAGCGATTGTTCGGCGCTGAGCTAGCGGCTCAAGGCTTCCCGTTACCTCCGGACAGTCTATAATGCGAATAGCGCGTCGCTGCATAGCGTCGAGTGCCTACAGCAAATACTTCGCGGAGCCGTCCCAGAGGTGAGAGCAGTATTCGACGCAGGGTCTAATCTGCGTTTTGTACAGCGGACACCTCTGGTGCGGTGTAAAGAATCGCTTTACCTTGTTCAGTATTCCTAGTTTTCGCAAAGCTAACCCAATACATCTCTCAATGTAGTTTGTGTTATTGAGCTCTCGACGAACGTCTAAGCCAAGGATGTCTAGATTGTCCTTGATTGGCAATATTGCATTCTGAAGCGTGGGTAGGGGAAGGAAAGGGGATTTTTTCGCTGTAAATGCACACGCCTGTGTTTTCTGGGCATTGAAATCGACCAAGTTCTCGGCACCCCATTGGGAGATACTGTTGTACTGAGGTTACGTTCGAGATCAGCCACGAGTCGTCGATCTCCTCCTCAATCTCAGATCGCCCCGCCGTCGGACGAACCGAGTAACTCCCGTGCAATGTGCTGTCATCTGCATGGCAATGAATGTTCCCGAGGGATAGCATATCATTGATATGCAGAAGGAAGAGAGTTGGTGACAGTACGGACCCCTGCGGTACCCCGGCATTCACTTGCAAGAAGCGAGAAGCCTGGCCATCGCAGAGGACCCGCACTCGGACTCGTCTAAAAAGCTGGCAATCCAGCTGCACAGTTGAGGAGGTAGACCATATGCCGGAAAGGACTCGCCGTACCTTTCCATAGCCCCACCCCATACATGCGTGACGAATGCCAGGAGGTTTTGATGAAATTTGGTACATAACAGTAACCCGTTGATAGTTTTGGCCTGAAGCCATATTAAGTAAATTGTCCATTCTTTCTTCATTTAGTGATTTTTGTTGATTTAATAAAGATTTAATACGTTTTTTACTTGATTTTTAATTAATAGTTTAAATAATAAAATCTTATAATAGCTCGCAAAGGTCCGTCACAAAAAATATTATTTCAAATGTAAAATATGCTAACTCCAATTTTTGGTCATATAATAAATACAAATTAACAAAATAAAAAAATAATAATAGAATAATATGTACAATTTAAATATTAACCAGCTGGATTTCATTTATCATTCTCCTTTGACAAATTTATTTTTAAATCGGTTTTACTCACAAATGTATAAACGGGAGTTAACAACTTAGAACATTTAACCGACGATATTAAATATCTTATTTTGATGCATTTGAAGAAAAAATACTATACACTATCTCTATATATAAAATCCCTATTCCCTGAATCCCTATTCCCTTGGTCACGACATCACGCGTGAACGGCTGGACCGATTTGGCTAATTTGGGTCTTAAAATATTCGTGGAGTTTCAGGGAAGGTTCATAAGCAAAATTTCAAGCGGTACAAAGTTCGCCGGGGCCACTAGTTGATGTATATTTTTGAATTATTTCTAGTAAGAAAAAATATTAGCTTTGCATTTAAATTTATCCCTTTTAAAATGTACCACCATGTAGGTACATGATGCATGACATGACAGAACATTTAGTCAAGACACCTCTGTTATAGGGGATCGTGGTCTAGTGGTAACTGACTATGTTATATATACATATACTTTGCAAAGGTTAAGCAACATCTATCCAGGCTAGATGGGTGACCATTTCTTAAGACATTTTGAGACACCTCCATGCCTTGGAAAGCATGATTTTGAGACACCTCCATGCCTCGGAAAGTATGTTAAGCCATCTGTCCCAGTTGTCATACAAACATCTATGGCAGTCGTTAGGGGTAGTTGGAGCCCTAAAAATTAAAAATACGATCGGTCTAACTACAGAACTTCGATATCACCCGTGGGTTGTTGAGGTCCGATGATAGTCAATCCACGGAAAATAACAAAGTTCAGCCGAATCGCACTTAGACTAGAAAGCCGAACCCAACTGTGTTCAGCGTGCTTCAACACAGTTGAAGAAAGAAGAGAAAAATGATGACCTCTGTTATAGTGAAAACATCAGAAAAAACAGGTAAACTCTTATGGATTCTTGGTCCAGGCTGTTGGAATTGAGTTGGGGAGTACACAATGGCTTTTATATTGTACTAGCCGTCATCCATGTGGTAATTTGGAACCTTAGTTTAGGGCGACGCCCGTAATTATTTTTACCATTCCCTTCACTCGTTATAACATCTAGCTTCGCATATAATTATTTCAGAATGAATTACTATTTTATGTAATAGTGAGTTAACCTTAATATATATGCCATTGGAACTTTTCTTTAGTACATAATTTTAACATAACATTAACAGTTTGGCCAGTGTATGCAAAAGAAATAAATACTACATACAACATATTTAACTGCTGCTCCACTCCTATCAATCGTAGTGTGATGTTATATAGTCTATTGCCTTCCTTGATACGAGCACTACTTGACACAAAAATATTTTTTCAAATCAAATGCGTAGTACTGGACTTCCCGAGTTTAGTGCGCTCAAACCAACTCTTCTGCCTTATAATATTAGTGTAGATTTATTTCCTGGTAAAGGTAAAAGACAAACCCCCTATTACGTGGAATCAACAAAACTATTAGAATATTGTCACAATTAAGTAAGTCCTGTTTAAGAGTCCTAAGAGTATGTGATTACACTTGCTTTTTGTGGCTGGTTGTGTATTTTATAAATTATAATTGTGTAAATGTAGAAGCATTTTCTTTTTTTGACGTTCATAAGTGTTACTTTGTGACCTACATGAATAAAGATATTTTGATTTTTGATTTGATATATATTACTTTAATAATGTGTACAAAACGCAAATGTTTGAAAAAATTAAAATAGTTTTTAATTTTCTAAACACCAAAACATGCAATAATATATAGGATGTGACAGATATCATCACAAATATCTACTTCATTCATTATTCTGCACAAATGTCATATACCAAGGTCACTATGAGATGTTTGTATTTACCATATAATCAACAATTTGTTCTTTAGTGACATACCTATCATTAGATCTAAAATGGTGTACTAATAATCACACATAATTAAGTTCAATTTAAGGTAAATAATGACTACTAAAATATAAAATTGCGTGTTGCAACACATAGAAGCCACAGCAAGCCGGCTGCTAGCCACATACACGACTTAAAATAATAAGTAATGACAGAAAATCTTACGGATTTGGAAATATCAGTGAACCTGACTCCATATCTTCAAAATTATCCGAATCCCGTGTTTCGTTAAAGTTTAGGCACGACCACGTGTATTCAGCGCAATATTTCAATAGGAAGCGAGCTGCCAATGAACTATAGAATTGTCTAAAAATACCACACACAAAACGCACAGAGGTTATAATGCAGCGTTGCTTCCACGAAAGCAAGATTGAATTGTTTATCACAAAAACACGACACGAGAAAACACCTTAGACGTTATGCGATGACTAAGCTAACATAACACTTAACTGAAGTAATTGAACACGATTCCTAAAAGTATTGTTTTGTTACTCCAGACAGCTGTTCAAATGAATTATTTTATTAGGATAATACACGTCTTGTTTTACCTATCTGAACTGGCGGAGCTGGGTGTTTCAAATTTGTTGACTTTTCCAGCCATCACTTGATGTTACACAATAATTTATAAATTTAAACCCCGTGCTACTTCAAAGTTTTTGTTTGCACCATGCAATTTGCAAATTGCAAATGGCAAAATGTCAATAACGTCAATTGTTGTATTGAAATTGTTTTTTCTCTTCGCCCATTTATGGGCAGGCTAAAGTCTTAACCAGACCGCCTTTTCTTGCGTATCTTCTTTCCTGATAGATATATTGGTCTAGTAGGTAGTGCTTCAAATTAATGAAATGAAATAATTCATTCTCAAAATTAAACATGAAGCAAGCAATGTGTCACTGTGCAACGCATGTTCGATGCTGACGTGACGTGTTTTGCGAACGAACGTAAACTGTAGAACTAGACACGTGTTTTAATACCCATCTTTATGCAACACTTTTATAAGCTTAAACTTCTATTATAGCCGAAATACAGAACACAGAACCAACTTTTATAGTCGGAGTCATCGGAGTACAGAACACAGAGCTGTAACATTGATTGCCGAAGTACAGAAAAGTAACATTTAAACTGCACCTTTCGTCGTTTAAGTTAACTGCGCCTTTTGTACGATATCAGGGGACTAATAAGGGTTCACTTCCATTCACAGCATGTCGAGAACCGTCGGGCAGCGCCCGCAATCCGCTGCAACTTGTCTGAATTCACTGTGTATCTCCGGCATTAGTATGTCCACGGGCGTTGCTAACCAATGGCCCAGGGGGGGCGAGTTGGTATGCAGATTGAGAAAAATATGAATTGTAGGGTGTAGGTAAAGTCGAGAGCAATGCAGATCATGAAGCTTGCATGTATAGTATTCTTATATCTGTGGTAGTACAAACCCTTTTTATTGCGTCCGCGGGCCAAGGCCCCGGCCGTCCGCCTCTACGTCAATCGTCAGGCACCCCAGGTACGCACTCGGAAGTATTCCCTGTGGCACTCCACCATGGCGTAGAGTACGGTGTTTTCGCATTGACACTGGGGAGTGTCGTCACGATGGATGCGGTGCAGATATTTACCGAAGCATCCGTACATCCTTAGTTGCTCGAGTCGCACCTTTCATGTCTCCATGAGACCCTGGCGCAGTAGGGAACACTATGTCTCGATTTCTTGAAACGGAAGTCCTGTTATAGCGCCTTCTTGAGCCATTACAACAATACCACGCGCTACACATATCGAATAAATAGTTAGGTCTGTATTACTTTCCTTGTACCTACCTATTGTACCTATGACAGATATCTCAGTGTCCAGTGACGTATGCACTTTTATTTACAATTAATATTTACATCCATAAAAATCTTAAAACTAAATTAGAGACAAGGTACAATAGAAAATGAAATTAATACTAAAAAATTACTATTTAAAAAAAAGTGTAAAAAGTTTGGCGACGGCATTCCCGCGCTGTATGGCGATGCTTATCCACTGCGCGAGAAAGCCGCCGGCCGGCAGTCTCCGTATGATCACAGTATGATAGATGAACAGTGTGTAAGGTACCTGGTACAGTTTTAGTAAACGACCGATTTATGTGCTAGGTATACCCGCCTACTGCTCAAGAGCTCGCGGGTTCGATCCCCGCACAAACAGACAAACTAACAGTTGCCGCTGCCTGTGGGTAGAAATACATACTGAACTAGTGGTCGCCCGCGACATTGTCCGCGTGGTAATTTGGATCTTTTCCCGTTCTCGTCGCGCGGCGTCATATTTTTTTTTTTTTTTTTTTTTATATTTAGGTCGACAAATTGACGCCACCCGCCTGATGGTAGGCTGAGGCGACGTCTGGCAATTGAGGGCGACTCTCACAGTACACAGGAATACTATAGAGAGTGGCCCTCAACTTGACGACCCTGTAATGTGCCTCTTCACGCTTCGCTTAAAGAGCCCAGGGTTATATGTTGGAGGAAACACGTGCGCAGGCAGGGCGTTCCAAGCCACCATCGTTCGGCAGAGAAACGATCGTTTAAAACGCTCGGTTCTCGCGAAGACGGTTTCCACGGTATGAGGGTGACATCTCTGGCCGGCACGCGTTGTTCGGGATCGGAAGGGAGAGGGTGGGATCAGGTTGAAGAGCTCTTCAGAACACTCACCGTGGTAAATACGGTAGAACGCGGCCAAGGAAGCAATTGTTCGGCGCTGGGCTAGCGGCTCAAGGCTTCCCGTTACCTCCGGACAGTCTATAATGCGAACAGCGCGTCGCTGCATAGCGTCGAGTGCGTCCAGCAAATACTTCGCGGAGCCGTCCCAGAGGTGAGAGCAGTATTCAACGAAGGGTCTAATCAGCGTTTTGTACAGCAGACACCTCTGGTGCGGTGTAAAGAATCGCTTTACCTTGTTCAGTATTCCTAGTTTCCGCGAAGCTAGCCCAATACATCTCTCAATGTATTTTGTGTTATTGAGCTCTCGACGAACGTCTATGCCAAGGATGTCTAGATTGTCCTTCATTGGTAATATTGCATTCTGAAGAGTGGGTAGGGGAAGGAAAGGGGATTTTTTCGCTGTAAATGCACACGCCTGTGTTTTGTGGCCATTGAACTCGAAGTTCTCGGCACCCCATTGGGAGATACTGTCGAGGTTTCGGTCGAGATCACCCACGAGATGTCGTCTCTCCTCCTCTATCACAGATCGCCCCGCCGTCGGACGAACCGAGTAACTCCCGTGCAATGTACTGTCATCTGCATAGCAATGAATGTTCCCGAGGGAAAGCATATCATTGATAAGCAGAAGAAAGAGAGTTGGTGACAGTACGGACCCCTGCGGTACCCCGCATTCACTTGCAAGAAGCGAGAAGCCTGGCCACCGCAGAGGACCCGCACTCGGCGCTCGTTTAAAAAACTGGCAATCCAGCTGCACAGTTGAGGAGGTAGACCATATGCCGGAAGCTTGGAAAGGAGCGAAGCATGCCAGACCCTATCGAAAGCTTTGGCGATGTCCAGGCTAATAGCCAAGGACTCGCCGAACTTTTCCATAGCCTCACCCCATACATGCGTGACGAATGCCAGGAGGTCACCCGTTGATCGTTTTGGCCTGAAGCCATATTGCCGATCATTGATTAGCGAGTGATCCTCCAGGTATCGCATGAGCTGCTTATTAATAAGAAGCTCGAGCACCTTGCAAATGACTGAGGTGACAGCTATGGGTCGATAGTTGCCTGGATCGGATCGATCCCCTTTCTTGGGGATTTGAACAATTCACACAATATCTTTTTAAATTGTAGCCTATGTGTTATTCTGATGTATAAGCTACGTGAAAGAGTAACAAACATCCATCCATCCATACATACTCGTACATACATACATACTCACAAACTTTCGCGTTTATAATATTAGTAGGATAATCTATACTTATAATAAATCTGTAGAAGTGAAAATTCTGTACATTGAAAATATCAATAAAATTAATGGCAGGGGGTGTTACTAGACCGACACCGAAACCAAAAATGTGATTAAATAAAATTTTGTCTGTCTGTCTGTCTGTTTGTTCAGGCATCACGCAATAACTACCGGGTTGATTACGATGAAACTTGGTATAATTATTCTTTAATATCCTGGGCACCACACTGGGTACTTTTTATCCCGGAAAAGTATATACAATAAAAAAAAAACTTAATTTTGCGGTTCGATCCCTAGACCCGATTACTGTACCAACCGCAAATAATAAGTTTGTCGTAGGTTACGTCACCCGCAGTGGAGTTCACTAAGGGGGGCTGCACACGGCTAAGATACTATAATATTTTATCTTAAGATACAATATCGCTCGCCATACAATTCGATGGACTATCACACACGACGAAGATAATAAATAATATTTCATATTTTCGTATCTTAAGATGAATTCGGTTTAATAGAGTAGAGAAACTGTTGTAGGGGGGCTTTATGAACGCAATAAAACCCAAAACAATGGCTTTTAGAACTTTTGTCTGTTTGTCTAAATGTTTGAAGACGCTAATCTCAGAAAGAGATAACCGATTTGAATTTTTGATTTGAATTTGCGGTTTTCAGTAATGCGTTGTGGTTTATTCAACTTACTCGTAACATTAGGTTTGGTTTTAAATAGGTTCATAAATAAAAAAGTTATGTAGATCTAAAGTAACACGCAGGCGGACCTGCGGGCAACAGCTAGTACCTTCCTCTTAAACCTGCCATATTGACCTAAGTAGGTAGGTCCGTACTACACAGTTTTTTTTTATTTACGACTTTAGTTAGTACTAGCGGGCGCCCATGGCTTCGCCCGCTTGACAAATCTTATAATAAAACAGGGATAATTTTTGGTTCTCACGTCTTAACTGATTGTTTTGGTATTCCCTAGTTTATTCACTTCATCAATGTCAATTTACAATAAAAATATGTTTACACAGATACGATTCGATAGCGCAGTCAGACGAAACAAAATCATTACACTCGTACTCGTCCCGCATCATTCCTGGCGCAAAAGTGCCCATGATGCTAGTAGCGTTGCCCCACTGAATGGCAATGGATAACCTTTGCCACAGATTAATAAATAGTTACTACGTAACAGATACATCACTCCCATACAAAAGCAAAAATACCTATTAACCTACAAATTTTTAATAATAATACCTGCTGCACAGAACGAGGAGAATTGTACCTTAAGTACGCCTTCATAGAGTCGAGACTGTGTTGCCCGCCGTGCGAGTGACGCCATCGTAAGAATGCGCTAGGGTTGTACCTATGGTGATTATTGTAATAAAACGAATGTTACGAATCAACCATTTTTTTTATTAGTCAATCCAATATGTTTTAGTTTATATAATGATTTATATTTTTTTATTGATTAATAAATAAAAACGGCAAAAAAATCACGTTTGTTGTACGGGTTGTACCCTAAAATATTAATTTTATTCTGGTTTTTAGTATTTGTTGTTATTAGCGGCAACATAAATACATTATTTACTATGACACGGTTCAAGGTATACTTATTATCACGGTTCATGAAATACAGCCTGGTGACAGACGGACGGACGGACAGACAGACAGACGGACAGTGAAGTCTTAGTAATAGGGTTCTGTATTTCCCCTTTGGGTACGGAGCCCTAAAAAGAAAATAAATAATATCTATGGATAGGTCATCAAAAATGATATTGAGGTTTCTAATATCATTTTTTTTCTTAACTGAATAGTAGCGAGATACCCTTCCAAAGTGGTAAAATGTGTCCCCCCACCTCTAACTTCTAAAATAAGAGAATGATAAAACAAAAAAATATATGTTGTACATTACCAGCCAAACTTCTATCGAAAATTGGTTTGAACGGGATCTAGTAAGTAGTTTTTTTTTTAATACGCCATAAATCGTAAAAATTAAAATATTATGTTACTTGCTGCTACGGAACCCAGTGCGAGTCGGACTCGCACTTAGCCGCTTTTTTTGTTAGCCAAACATAACGTAATCCCGGTGCACGAAAAACAAAAGGAAATGTAATTATTAAAAACCCAAGTTAAAAATGCATTTTGTTATTATTAAAATAGTGCATACCATTTGCATACCTACTATAATCCGCACAATAATTACGTGGTTTCTGCATTTCGAAGCGTAAGCGCGGGAAACGTGCAGTGCGGTGCGATGCGAGCGCTCAGGCGGGCGTTCGGCAGCCCTCTGCCAGTTTGTACTCTCGAAAGTACGCCGAGCGGTAGGTATATAGCGCGCGGCCTTGAGCGAGTGACGGCGGCCTGCCTTTGCACCAGAAACGACCCGGAGCGAGAGTCACCGGTCCTCTCCCTAATTCTCCGCCCTACATCCGCGACGAAGCTCTTGGCTTCGGAGCCCCAACTGCTCAAAGTCTCTACCGCATAAATAAATAACGCGACTCCATTGCGGCGTACTTCTCCCGTTTCCTGTCCGCTGCGTCCTCAGCCGCTGCAGCCAGAGCGTGGACGGTTCGACACAGGTGAGACACCAGACATATACATAAACGGAAAGCAGATGGTTTTTTCATTATGTAAGGACGGAGCAAAGCAACCAAGGCTTCAAAGTTTTCATAATTCATCCTATAGTAGTCGTAAAATTTGCGAACGTCATATCGTAAATCATTAAACAAGTTATGAAATTCACCGAAGGTATATCTTTGCTGCCAAAGCTTATTCACCCAAAATCTTCTTCTTTGCCTTAAGGCTCCAAGTCTCCAAGAACAATGAGAACTAAGTCCCAATCCACCGTTATAAATTTACACGCACAACTGTTTTCACGTAACGTTACAACTGCTCTGCGATGTTTCTGCCACCCTAACTATTCTAAGGCTACCCAAAATCATCTACGGCGTCCTTAGCATTACGGATCATAAGGTTCTGGAAGCAAAAAGTACTTGGATGCATATCGACTGTAAATTAAAACGCTCTGAGAGCAAAACGTCTCCAATTGAAAATGACTGTATGTTCCGAGAGCACAACGTCCTCAATGCTAAATACTCGCAACGTAAAAGGCCCTGAGAGAAAAGCCTTTTGAAGTCCTACCAGTCATGACATTATGCTGGTGGTAGGTAGGTATGAAAAACGACATTTTCTCTTGTATTTTTCAAACATTTTATTCAAATTATAAAAAAAATTAACTTATTGTAGGTCTAAAAAAATTAACCTTTGTGCTTACGACTGCCGAGGCAGCCCGAAGTCGCCCGACGCAGCTCTCAGGCGCTCGAAGCCGCCCGAAGCCGCTCAATTAAGCAATCGCAGTGGCACGTAGTAACTATTTATTAATCTGGGGTGGCACGGCGCGCTTCGTACCATGCACCAGCCGGTACGGTTGGCGCGGGTTGAGTGAGGTGGTATGGAATAGGTTGTTGAATGAAAACTATCCGTAGTTGTAAAACTTAGCGTACCTATTGGGGTAAGTCGGGTAAGTAGTAGATTATATAACAACAAAATCTCTAATATTTACAACATATAACAACGGAACCTATAATTTTATTTAATATGACGATTAGTTAATATAATGAACGATTGATATAATTTTAAAATAACTAATTATTATAAGCATAACATACATTAAATATAAAATCGTTTGACATACCACTCAAAAGACATAAAACTTATTTGGTCTAATATGATGAAACCGGGTCTCCCTTGTTTGACTGGAAGGAATTTGACAAATATTCACTTTCCAAAAATTTTTTCGCACAATGTCATTTGCCAAATTATTACTTACCAAAAAATCTATTCACAAAAAATTGTAACGCAAAACTAATGTTTGGGAAAACTATAACTTGTTTACCAACTAGTTCTTTTAACATTTTTTATTTAGTCAAATAACCATTTTTTAAATCCTAATGTAAATAGTTCAGTTCCGGGTAACCTACTAAAAACAATCTTTTTTCTATTAATGCAACTCGTTTCTGGCACTCGCCGGCCGCTACCGCGGCACCGCTCGCTTCGCTCGCTCGGCTCGTGCATCGGAGGTCACAGTTTTAACCTAACCTAAACTACCCATTTTGTTTTCACCAAACGTTTATTGTCTGAAGATTGTTTGTACTTCAGAGTCGGGGTGTTAACCATAATGACATTTTTTATATATATTAAACGTTAGACCTAATGTTTTTCGATTAAATAAACAATATATATATTCAACGTTAGACCAAATTTTAATGATTTTCGATTACATAAATGTTATTAAATGTTATATGTAAAGAAATTATATCAAGAGTTGGTACATCTCACGTTGATTATATCTTATGAATGATAATAAAATGAAATTAGACCAAATGAGTTTATACCTTATGAGACGCACCCCTATTTAAGGGAGTGAGTTACCTACCACAAGTTGTCATTTGTTGTCTAGAAACTACATTTTTTTTACTTTTCTATAAAAAAAATGCGGTTGGTTTTTCAAAGTAATGCTTCCAGTCAGGTTCTGTTATCGAAACTGAGTCCAAAATATTTTTTTTGTAAACAGTGATACTTTCACGGAACGGACCAAATAACTTCGTTAGTTTAGGAGTTAGAGAGCCTATAATGGGTGACGACGGAACCCTGTATTATGCGTGGCCCGACACGCACTTGGCCAGTTTTTTTTTAGTACAAAACAAAGGTTTTTTGATTAGCAGTTAAATATTACCCATAAAATAGCAGCAGTCGTAAATTACCTTATTTTTTTTTTTAATAAGATAATCTACTTAGGAATATTATATCTAATCATATCAGAAATCTGAGGAGTTTGTTTATTTGGTCTAAAACGCCTGTCTATCTTAGTAGTCCATTGAAATGTTACATTTGGGTGTGCAAAACTTAGAGGACGCTATTTTATTTTTTAGATATCAAAAGTGGGGGAGGGGGCCGGGTGGTGTAAAGCTAAATACAAGTTTGTGGGGTCGGGTTGCAAATCGTTATCGCGCTCTATCGGGCAAACTATTCATCACACATAAAAATTGCGACCACATTTTTGTCGCAAATTAAATTATCTACAACTTTTTGTCGTACAATTAAACATAACAAAGTTATTAAGGGCCCAGATCGTGAAAATCACCGAAAAGAGTGTTACGATTTTTCATATTTAACCTATTTACATATGATTAATAACAACGATAATTTGTATATATTAAAATGAAAGACCAAAAATGATGTTAGTGCTAATTTTAACTCTTAAAACCCTGTAGTTGTTATATAATAAACGTCAACAAACGCACAAAATTGAGAAAAAATTCGAAAACCTGCCTTCGTATTTTTCAGATTTAACCCAATAAATCAACACAAATTGATAAAAAGAAACACTTTTTGAACACTTAAAAAGCCAATAAATATAACCATGTACTTTTTTTTGTACCTTTACAAACAAAGACTTCCCCTTTTAAAGCCCTAAAATCTAGATATGTTTTACGTAAATTCTCCATAGAAAAATGTATGCAAATTCAAACGCGTCCCGATAGAACGATCGTCGCAACTAATCGCCAGTGCGCCATAGAATTTCAAAGTGACTCCACGCGTGTCGGATGCTACAGCAAAATTACGTGTTGTGAATTTGTGTTTTTTGTGAAAAACTGTAAGTACAATATTTTTATAACTAATTTACTTTCAGTAAATAGAATGTACCGATATAATGAAAGTCTGAAAGAAAACCATGATGGAACTAGATATAAATCGTAAGAAATACAAAATTATTTACTTTGTTGCGTAGGTCATTTTATGAACCTTGTAAAGTAGGTATCAATTCAGGCTTGAAACAATCAAAGCCCTGCCCACCTTATTTTCTCGAGATATGAACTGGCGGGGTATATAGTTCTCTGCACGACATACATAGATTTTTCAACATGATAAAGGCAATAGGTATCATAAACGTAATTGGTAATCGAGGGTCTCTTTTCGCAGGATAATTTGCTGAGTGCCATGCCAGCGAAAAGAAAATTTAGTACGCATTATAAAAACGTGAAAGCCAAAAGATCTCGGAATAAAATGTAAGTTCCTCCCTACTTATTTATTTACCTGCCTACTTGACTACGTCTTGTCCTAAATACCTAGAAAAAATTTACTAGATTTGTGTTAGTGTCAAGTAAAAATCCTAGTTTTATTACTTTTATTTGTGTGTATGCTTATCATGTCTTAGTAGTAATAATAATATAATCTATTTGCATTTTGAACAGGGTAGGTACATTACAAAGCAAATAGGTACAATGATTTAGATCGCCTGATTCGGACATATACCTACATCATCATTCACCGAGCCTTTTTCCCAACTCAGTTGGGGTCGGCTTTCCAGTCTAACTGCGATTCGGCTGAACTTCGATATTTTTCGTGAAGCGACTGCCATCTGACCTTCACAACCCATGGGCGACATCGAAGTTCTGTAGTTAGACCGGTCGGATTTTTGATTTAGGGCTCCAACTACCCCTAACGACTGCCATAGATGTTAGTATGACAACCGGGACCGACGGCTTAACGTGCTCTCCATGGTATATATTCAGACATATACCTACAACAGCATGTAAATATTGATTTGACATGTAATTAGATAGGTACACAATTAGGTATGTCAGTCTAAGAAGAAAAATTACAATGTCCAGTAGGTAATAATTACGTAATTTCAATATCTATATAAGTAATAAAGTCAATTTCTATAGGAACAATTTTCATAATAATAAATTTTATTACATAATATAGTATTAGTTTTCATATATTTATGTATTTCAAAGCAATGAGTTTGCTTACACTATTATTAGTTACAGTATTATTAGTTTTCATGTTCATCATGTCTAAATATGTGGAAGTGGAAGTAGGTATGTTTCCTATCAGAATTGCACGGGCGCGCGCGCGCCGTGCCTGGCGTAGGGTTGTACAAAAATTACAAAATAAATAAAAAGTGGATATTGATGAATAATATTTCCAGTACTGAAAATGAAGAAAACCTTCAGGCCGAGACTCCGAGCAACACTGCTACGCGCTGTATAGAGGTAAGTTGTTATACGTAATTCTTGTAGACTTGTTACATAAATAAACAAACTAGCTAGTGATGGGCGAAGACAAAATCTCAGTACCTACAGTTTTTTTTTGCAATATTTATTATTTTCATTGTGAGACAAACACATACTTCTCAATTACTTTCTCAAAAGAAAATTCACGTTCAAATTTCGTATTTTACCAAAATCAAGAATTTTTTTGTAAAATATTATCTTTTACGCGACTGGTGTACGTATGTATGTATGTATGTATACTAAGTAATATATCTTTGTGGCACGATAAGTTCAAAATTATTCAACCGATTTTAATGTTTTTAGTATCATTAGAATTGTCTTCTAAGCCCGAGTGACATAGAATAAGTGACGCCATAAAAAACCAATACGTATAGCGTAAAGGAAATTTATAATTTCTGTTCATCACGAACATAATATTGTATGAATTCTTTTGCACTTTTATATTTGTCTTCGTCAGTTATGAATATAAATAAATAAACAATAAAAATGTTAAAACCCGACAGATTAAAAAATGAAAATGTGTAATAAAAATAAATAACAACACCATTGTAATATAGCGTATTTAGCAGTCGGGGCCTATTTCTAAAGAAATATTTAGCTAGTCAGGAATATCTTCGAGCCTGTGAGGATTTCAATGGGTCTCAACTGTTGAATTCGATTTATTACAATAGTGTTCTTATTTATTTTTATCTAACATAATTCAAGACCGTAGACTTGTTTTCTTTTTACCTTTTGAGTTTTTATGCATATAGTCGGATTTATTAAATTTATGACGTGATAACGTCTTATAAATCGATGAACACCGGCAACACGCACAAAAAAGTGTCACATTATATCACGCTAGGGTCAAGCGAGAGCGCAGTACAAGCGATGGAGAATAATATTATGACGTTATCCGATAAAATTATCGTCCTAAACCGACTTTACAAGCAACCAGTTTTTTATTATGTTTATTTATTCACTTTCATAATTGACGAAGACTGATAAAAACGTTTAAGATTTTGATCTAGTGTTCTGTGTTTCAAAGATGTATTCTAAGGGAGTTCTTAGCTATGTTTGAAGAAATTTGGCCCATACCTTTTGAATTATTTTTTATAATAAAAATCAAGCCATTATCTTTCTTTACAGGAACTAGTTATTGACAACCGTCAAGAGGGAAAGGTGGATGAAGTGGAAGTTGGGCGTAGAGTAGTGGATATTTCTTTTTTTTTAAAGCTCTTCAGGCCATAGGGGACCACGGTCCAATGGATTGTAAGTTAAGTTACCTCAGTATAATAGGTGAAGTAAAAGTTGGTCTGGACTCAAAACTCATCATAAAATGTAGTATGTGTAATATGAAATTTACTGTGTGTTTGGTTGAAAAGAAAGAAGATAGCATGGAAGTGAATCATCAAATTGTGTCTGGTATCATATCATCTGGTGGGAGCTACTCTCAGTTAAAAACATTAAGTGCCGCAGTAGCCCTACCAATCATGTCACCTTCATTGTACAATGAAATTAATAATACGGTTTGCGATTGGTGGGAAAAGACAGCAGCACATTCCATGGCAGAAGCTGTCAAGGAAGAAGCGGAGTACGCAGTGTCTATAGGTAGTGTTGATAAAAATGGTACACCATTAATATCTGTTGCTGTTGACGGTTGTTGGAGCAAGAGATCTTATGGTAAGAATTTTTCCGCCTTATCCGGCGCAGCTGCGATAATTGGCATTAAAACTAATAAAGTATTGTTTTTTGGAGTTAAAAATAAATACTGCGTAGTCTGTGCACGAGCCGCAAAGAACAACAGTCAGCCCCCGGAACACCATTGTTTCAAGAATTATTCAGGATCATCTACCGGGATGGAATCGACCATAATAGTTGAGGGGTTTAAACGTTCCTTTGTTGATCACGGTGTAATTTATAATAAATTTGCAGCAGACGGCGATTCCAGTACTTATAAAAAAATATTAGATTCGCGTCCGTACGATAATTTAATAGTAGAGAAAATTGAATGCAAAAATCATCTTTTACGAAACTACTGCAATAGCTTGGAGAAATTGTCGAAAGACACTAAGTATCCTTGCGAGTTGCGGAAATTCCTAAAAGAAAGGTATTTGCGTTTAAGAACGGGTGTAAAATGCGCGATTAAATATTGGGGGGATCAAAATCAGTCACTCGAAGAAAAAATAAAAAATCTTAGTGAAGATATTCTAAATGGTCCACAACACGTATTTGGTAATCACCAACATTGCAAGGAGTATTTTTGTAGACCTGACACTCGTCGAATAGAACCTGTTGGGTTACTTCCAGCAATTGTTGGATGCGGATTAATGGACGCGGTAGAAATTTTAAGTAAAAGACTGTCATATCATTCTAGAAGTTTAATTCATAATTGCACAAGTAATATAGTTGAAAGTTTTAACGGAGTAATTGCCAAATTAGTTGGGGGTAAGCGTGTAAATTATTCTTCCCGTGGTTCTTATGCGGGCCGATGCGCAGCTGCTGTTGTGTCTTTTAATACGGGATCGATTCATAGTAAAACTCATGAAGTCATATTTAAATCTAGTCCTAATCCTTTGATCGCGAAAGTGGAAAATAGTAATCGTAGAAACCGTTTAATTGCTAAACCTAAATTATGATTGAAAAAAAGCCACAGCGATGTATCGAAAGACGCTCACTATGGACCAAACTGCGAAAAACCTGATCTGAGTCCAGAATTATATGAGAAAGCCAAGTCATCTTTTTTAGTTGATTTAAAGTTGTCTTGTGCTGAAAGAGAGGAGCTTGAAAGGTCGACCCATTTGCAAAGAAGTAGTGCTGAGTGGATGAGTACAAGGAGAAAATTACTAACCTCATCATCGTTCGGGGAAGTTTGTAAAAAACGAGAGAGCACAAGTTGTGCTGCTCTTGTTTGTAAAATCGTTTATGGTAGTAATATCTCCAGTTTGCCTGCTGTACGGTACGGTATCGAAAACGAAGAAACTGCAATTAGACAGTTAGAAATTCAAGAGAATATTAGTATACAAGGTTGCGGTTTGTTCGTCGACGATCAATATGAATTTCTTGGTACTACACCAGATGGCATTTATGCAAACGGTTTAATTGAAATTAAGTGCCCACATTCTTTAGCTGGCATGACTCTTGATGAAGCAATGGCCAAACATACCTTTTGGGTTAAGGAAAAGGCTTCCAAGGGTTATGTCATAAATAAAAATCATTACTGGTATTTCCAAATTCAGGGACAGGTACATATAACTAAAAGAAACGTTTGCATGCTTGGCATCTGGTTTGGTGCTACTGTACCTATGAAAGTTTATATTATAGAAAAGGACGACAAATTTTGGAAGGAGAAAATGGAGATGAAATTAGTTAGATTTTATTACGATTGCCTCCTTCCAGAATTAGTTGATCCTCGGCAGTCACGAAGCATGCCTATTCGTGACCCGCCCAATGTCATAGAGGCTATGAAAGAGAGGAAAGAAAGAGCTTTACGTGTTTTGAAAGAGAAGAACGTCTAATGATTTTGAAAGAGACTGAGGTAACTTAACTACCCAGCCGGTCGATTCACGTAAACACGCCAGTTCAAAAGTCGTTTTAACTTAGAAACTTAGAAATCACCTTTTGGTTTTCTGTTTTTAACGCACTTACTTATCTAGTCTTGGATTGTCATAAATCTTCCAATAGCTCAATTTCTATACAATTCCTATACGATTTTGAAGAGTTACCTGGTGTAAACCCAAGGTCCGATCCTAATGAAATTAAAATGTGACCACACGGGATCACCAGCTTTCAAATAAAAAAAAATCATCAAAATCGGTTCAAAAAATACAGCGAATTGAGAATCTTCTTCTTTTTTTAAGTCGGTTAAAAAGTGTGCGAAGTGACATTTTTAAGTCACTACGCTACGGTTTTTATTACGTGGATCGGGCAGCTGGTAACATTTTCATTCTGATAGGTTTTGCAATAGCAATTGATTTTATCATCAAATTAGTAGAAATCAGAATTTGATCAGTAATCATTAAAATGAAAAAAACATTAGAAACTCTTAAACTCATATTTTGTTATTGTTTACTTTCGTTTAATTAAGTATATGAATAATTTATAAATTTCATGTTAGTTTATAACTAATTTTTGTACAACCCTAGCACGCTTTTTAGGTGGCGACTCATATTTTGTTTACTTTTAATTATATGAACCATTTTTATACTTGTGTTTCATTTATTGACAATTTTTTGTACAACCCTAGAAGATTTTTTAGATTGCGAGGTGATCGTAAGCAAAAAGTATTTGAGTTTACGCAATAGGCACATTTCCTTGCGTAGATATAAACACTAGCGAGGAAAGGCGTGATGTTATTTCGACCGTACTTCCTACTGAATTTGCAATTATTTTATTGAATGAAAATTTTACGAAATAAGAATAAACTTTGGTAGTAAAATTACAAATAAATACATAGGTACTCGTAGTTGGAATTTTAGGTAAGTAGAATACAAAAAGGTCAGTCCGGACCTGCTCTTGATTGTTTATTATAAATAGAAAATCATAAAAATTGTGTCTCAAAGTACTCTTATTTATTTATCTAGTAATTAGGATCATTTTATAACGAAAACTACTCTTGGAATATTTTACAAATAGGCAGTCGTTTATTTCCAATAATTCAACATTTTTGTTATGCTGTAAATATTCAACTTCAATAACAATAACTCAACGTGGAACGTTTGTCGCAAAACATTTTCAAAATCGCGCTCTCTGGGTCATTCACCCGCCCGTCGGATGATTCGGGCAACAATAGCGCTGCTGTCGCTCAAAATCGACTTTATCCGTGCGCGGTCTGGGCCCTTAACAAAAACAGATGAAAATTTGAGAACGGATTTCCTTTAAGGGGTTATAATTTTTTTTCTGATCATTTTACAGTAAAATGCATCAGAGCATTTTGTAGAGTAGATTTCGAGGAATAATTACCTAAATATTTTTTTATATTGTGTTCGTCCAATTGGCGCCGCCCGCCTGGTGGTAAGTCGTGACGCCCGTCACGACTTACGACGTCGTCTGCCCGGCACGCGTTGTTCGGGATCGGAAGGAAGAGGGTGGGATCAGATTGAAGAGCTCTTCAAAACACTGGCCGTGGTAAATACGGTAGAATGCGGTCAAGGAAGCTATTGTTCGGCGCTGAGCTAGCGGCTCAATGCTTCCCGTTACCTCCGGACAATCTATAATACGGATAGCCCGTCGCTGCATAGCGTCGAGAGCGTCCAGAAAATACTTCGCAGAGCCGTCCCAGAGGTGAGAGCAGTATTCGACGCAGGGTCTAATCTGCGTCTTGTACAGCAGACACCTCTGGTGCGGTGTAAAGAATCGCTTTACCTTATTCAGTATTCCTAGTTTCCGCGAAGCTAGCCCTATACATCTTTCGATGTAGTTTTTATTATTGAGCTCTCGACGAACGTCTATGCCAAGGATGTCAAGGTTGTCC